>JAQQZT010000018.1:2747830-2761082 GCA_030068275.1 Clarias platycephalus
TTTATAAGGGTAACTTTACTTGTACTTCAGTAAAAGTTCACTAAAGTAACAGTACTTTTACTTAAGTACAAAATTTGATTACTCTTTCCACCTCTGCCTAAAACAAAATGCAACTCCAGTTTAAATCAAAGAACAATATAATAAAGAACAATGGGGTTCTGGGATCACCAAGAATTAATATTATTATTATTTTTATTTTTTTCCAGTGGTGGAAATCATGAGTGACATTATCTAAATTTAAGCACCAAAGTTTATTGATGATGCTTAAAATAATGTGTCTGAGAAATGATACTTCCAGCAGGTTTAGAATTTTGAACTCCTACCAATGCGACCTAACATATTTTACATGGCCAGACCCCACCTACCATGAGTGCTTATAATGAAGATCAAGACAATCACTTAGCATTAAAATAAAGTGTATAATATATGAAAAACTTGGATTTCCTCTTTTTCTTTCTTTCTTTCTTTCTTTCTTTCTTTCTTTCTTTCTTTCTTTCAACTTTGATCTTGAACTCACTCCCATCTCGGAAGTGCAAAAAAAATCGAAACCAATCGATCCTAGTCACTACAGACATCCTCAAGCCATGAATTATTCAAGTAAGTAAATTTATAAAATTTATGACCATATCTTGTTTTAAATTCACCAGACTGCAGCTAATGAAACATGCCACTTAATAAGAATTCCTGTATAGAAAAATTAGTCCATAAACAAAATGAAACCCTAATACATGCTGCCAGTCAAAAGTCATGGCCGATATCTCTAACTTTTGCTGAAGAATCATGTTTGTTTTTACACAATTTTTTATTTCACTAACACACAGTGCAAACTATTTCAAAATTCCTGAGAAACTTTTAGAGACAGTGCAGGACATCATGCACATGATGTTGCACAAATATTTTCTCATGGGAAACTGGTGTACAGAAATATCTATGGTACGATTAGCTAAATGATAACATAGCTTGTTTTATTATTATTATTATTATTATTATTATTATTATTATTATTATTATTATTAATAATTAATTAATTAGTTTTTTTTTTTATTGATGATGACAATGGGATATAGAGAGATGACCGGAGTAATGTTCATGTGTTCATCGTGAAATTCAAAAGTAATGCATGTCACTAGTTCAGAGTCCGTGTCTCTAATCAAAAACACTAACATGACATAGAGGTGATCACATGATGTGACAAGATGTCGATGCATAAGGCTGTGATTTGATGATTTGTGATTTAGTCGTCTCCAAACGATATGTGTTCAGAACCTGTAGGACATTTTGCTGATGTAGAGAGACAAATTTAAACAAATCAGTGTTGTGGTTGAATGCTGGCCCTTTTATTGCATCAGTTTAATGGTCCAGTATACAGTATGATTTCCTTAACAATTTAATACAGGTCTCAGAACTCCTCCAAAGTGTCTGTGTTAATGCTGCAGCTGAATTACAACTCAGATAATGCACTTTTACATACATCAAATTCACTCTTTTTCGCTCCTCCTGTGAACGATCTGTTTCAGTGTCTCTGGGAACTGAGCCACGCCCCCCAGAAATAGCCAAGCTGAGCAACAAGTCATCTTCTTATATGAGGACACAATGGGGGAAAATCTAACTGGCATTTTTATACCTCGATCTATACAAAAAGTACAAATACCAGGGAATGTTTCTATCATACTTTTTCATTGTACAAGCACACCGGAGACCCATCTGAATGTCTGAAAAGGACCTAAAAAAGTTAATTTTGCATCAAAGGTTCTTCTTTAAAATGCAAACAAATTTTACACACACTTACTTTGTAATATTTCGATAACTGACAGTGATGGGCAAAGTATATAAATCCTGTACTTCAGACATAAAAAAAAACAGATATACTTAAACAGGCAAAATATTACCTGGGTAAAAGTAGAAGTCCTCCATTTACACTGTACCGAACATGTACTTGTGTAAATGTCCAAAAAGTACTTACTTTTAAATCTACTAATGTGTCGAAAGTACTGAGCTTGTATTATCTCAAAAAGAACAAGCTGTTTTTTGTCTCTGTCACTTTGTCCAACCATCTCTGCTTCTGATGTTAAACACCTGCTACTCTACATGATTAAGCATTTCATGGAGGGAAGGCAATTCACACAATTCTGTATAATAGTCAGCCGGTGACAATATTACTTGTTCAGATGCTACACACCATTATCGTTATGTAACACAACACCATGCACAACTGCAGTGAAGTAGAAAGTACAGATGTTTGCTTTGGGATGTAGTGGAGTAAAACGTAAAACCTATCCACAAATAAAACTACTCAAGCAAAGTACAGATATGTAAAAACTGTACTCAAGTTACTGTAATAGAACAAGAAATGTATACCTAGAAGCAGGGCTAATAATTTTATTTTTGGTTTGTTGTAACAATTAAGAAAAGTGACAAAGATTTGACTAGATTCAAGACATTTCCATTTGCTAATATATCTTATTGTTTTTGCAGTTTCTACATCTAACATATGTCTTAATTACAAATTACAAATTAATTATTAATGTAACTGGTAACTGGTCTCAGCTTTTTTTGTCTAAATTTAATTTTACACGTCAAACTTAAAAATCGCATTTTTAACTTATTAAAACTTATTAACTTTAACTTATTAATTAATTATTAATAAAGAGCTATTTTCTAGTAATGCTCACGGATTAGCTGGCGTCAACATGGGGGGAAAAGATTCTGTCTAGTATTTAAGCACATTACTACAATAATAATGATAAAAAAAAAGTTGCTTTATGAGGTTTAAATTAATGTTTAGGAAGTAATACTTGACATTCCCAACGTGAGCCGCCATTTTGACTGGTAAGATTATGACAGCAAACACAGAAAGAGTGAAATGATTCCCAAGTTTCCAACCAGGATTTCAGACTTACAGTATGTGACTGATTCATTACACATTTCCTAGAGGGAGACCACCTTTTTTTTCACATCACAACACTAGACAATCATTTATTGGGAAGTGGAATCTCATTAGTCTCATTAATAGAACCAACAGAAAAACGTACAGTATTAATGCCTCGTTTTCCCTTTGGTCTTACTTTGCTTCTCTTGTGTATTCTGAACTCCTATAACTTACAGTATATATTAGTTTTAATAAGGCATTCTGTGCTGTATAGTTTCGAGTTAGTGTGTATCATATACAAGTCACGCACCATGCATTAAACTTTGCCTCTATAACAAGAAATTAATTAGGCATTTATAATTAGATCAGTTCTTTGACCAAGGTCTTAATTAGATGAGGATTTGCGAAGCATGTTATCATTTATGACTTGTAACTAGACCTCATGTTTGGCCACCCCACATTACCCTAGTGTAAAAAAGTACAATAAATGATGCTACACTTGATTTAAATCTAGAACAAAATATATTACACCAATTAAATTGACACTATTAATTATATAATGTTTATTATTGCATACATGTAATATTCGTTGCATTTGTGAGCGAGTGAGGTTTAGCCATTAATGCATTATAAACACATTGTTGACTTTCCTTTAGTGGTTTTTAGTGGATCCTCAACAGATCTTCAAACAGCCTGAAGACATCCAGGTCGGGACTCAATGTCAATGTTTTACGCTTTTCTATAAACTGAACTCTAATTCTTTTAACAATAGAAAGCTGAATTTTAAGATTCCGAGTGATTTGCTTGTAGGACAGTCAACAATCAAGCCTCTGCTGAATGAATATCCGTAATCTCTTTGGAAGTCCTATTTTGGGGACCAATTAATAATCATGTCAGCCATAATTACGATGCCCAATTTTTCATCTATTCATTGATATAAATTAAAGAAAAGTTTTGTCTTTTCATTATTTTTCAGAACTCGCTCTTGCAATCATATCTTTACGTTTCATACATTGGAGGACCTGAAACCAGTCCCAGAAAATGTTCTGTCTGTACAGTATGTCTGTCCAGCCAGATTTTATCACAGCATCACACAAACTGGCTGGATAGAATTTAATGAAACTTCTGCAGTACTTAGATATCTGTCTGAAGTTTAACCTGACCATTGAAATCAAAATGTTGAGTAAAAGAGATGTTATGAAGTTATGTATCAGATTTAATAATCTACTTTAAAATAAGCTACTAATGCGCTACTGTCTCAATGTAAACAAACACCTGCACCAATAGATATTAATTAGAAAAGCTAAACTGAATATTTTTACTGGGATTAGTTCATATTTTCACTTTGGCTGAAATAACAGCGCTGAAGTGGTATAAGTGAATTTTAACGCGCTGGAGTCGTTTTAAGGAGTGTATTTGTCTGACCACGAAAGAAGGACAACTTAGTGCAAACAAGGCGTAAGATACTCAACCTTACAGAATGTGATTTATTTGTATTATATTTATCCTAAAACTATGGGAGTCGATATACTTCTTAGATTTCTGTGTATTAATGCCTGACATTAATAGTGCTAATTGTGTATGCCAGTGCTTCTGAGCTCTGCTCCTGGAGGACCACCTGCTCTGCATAATTTACAGTTTTTCCTGCTCAATCACACTCGCTTCAATTAAGGAAAAGCTGTTAATTAGCTGATTAGTTAAATCAGGTGTGTTGGGAGCTGCAAAAACACTAAACCGTGCAGGTGGTCCTCTAAGAACCACCTCATGTATAATGTATGTATTTGATGTTAAGGCATGACGCCATTATGTGTAGTGAAATAAAATGTTTATGAGTATTGTGATTAAATATTTAGTATAAACTAAAACACTTATATGGTTATTTTCGTAAAAGTACTATAAACATACAACAGTATATATAGCACATGACTTATAATACATAATGGTTATTAAGCTAAGGGTTATAATACAAAATGATAATACATAAAGAAGGAAGCCCAGTATATTTGGCCCACAATGCATTAGTTTTATATATATTTCTGAGGCTGGTGACTCTAAATGAACTTCTCCTCTGCAGGAGTGGTAAGTTTTGGTTTTGCTTTCCTGGGAAGGTCTTCATGAGAGACAGTTTCATCATGGAGCTTGATGGGTTTTGCAATTGCACTTGACACAATAGTGTTCTTGCAAGAAATAATTCAGAACAGCTGACTTTTGTATATTAATAACTGAATGTTGTTGTGGGTGGCCTGGTGGCGTAGTGGTTAGCCCTGTCGCCTTGCACCTCCAGGGTCCGGGTTTGATTCCTGCCTCAGGTCTGTGCGCATGGAGTTTGCATGTTCTCCCTGTGTTTGGTGGGTTTTCCCCGGGTACTCCAAATTCCTCCCACAGTCCAAATACATATTTATTATGCTAATTGGCATTCCCAAATTGCCCGTAGGGTGTGAAACAGCTTGTGAGAGAGTGTATGTGTGTGTGTGTGTGCCCTGCGATGGATTGGCATCCCATCCAGGGTTGTATCCCACCTTGTGCCCTACAGTAAGTCTCCTGGGATAGGCTCCAGGCCCCAATAGCTGAATTAGAGGGCTCCTTAAAGGGCTTTTCTGGATCTAATTTTTGGCACGTTTTTCCTCTGGTTTTCAGTTCAATCTCTGCAGCTGACTAGTTTCAGAGTAATGTTGTTGTTTCTTAAGCCACACAGTTGTTGTTAGTCTTTCAACTGCTCCCATCAAGGGGTCCCCGACCACCCTATCTGCACAGGTTTTTTCACCAGATGCCCTTCCTGATGCAATCCTCCAATTATATCAGGGCTTGGGACCGACACTGGGCTGGGGTTTGGGCATTGGATGGGAAATGAACCCGGGCCGTCCACATGGCAGATGAGAAATCTACCGCTGACATTGCTACATAAACAAAAACATTTTTATTGTATCTTTACGCACTTTGTCACAGTAAAACATTTGTTTCTGTTTCTTTTATTTAACCTAGACCACCTATTTATCTATAGAAAGGAGAGAAATACTGTATGTAAAGAAAGCACAATGTCTAGTGTGTAAACACTTTACGCTTTTTAAATCAGAAGGTCCAAAGAGCGTGTGATCTTGATGGTGCCAGTGATTCACTTGGTAGACAGCTGTGCGTGTTTTGAGTTCATCTCCTGTCTTTGATTGACACTGGCATTTTTGCTAATTGCATCTTTGCTCCTCAGCCTCGTCTCGATTGTCGCCCTTTCCTCGGCTGTCACAAAGCACTTAGACATCAGTGTTGTCAAATTATATTGCTCATCCAAGCTCAGTCCTCAGTAATAGAAATCTGAAAACAGCGCCTGAGTGGAAGCAGCCAGGATGATAGCGCATGGTGTATGGAGGAGCAACGTAATAACCGAATCAATATCAGGTGATGATGGCTGAGAGATGACAATTTCACTGCTGTTTACTGCAACGTTTGATTATTTTATCATTTGAGCATTTCAGTGTTTTACCCCAATTTTAAAGTGAAATAGAATCCATTTGTTTTAGGGTTTTGTGACGCCTTCTTATAAGAATACCTAAATCGATTTGAGGATTTGAACCAAGTCCTCTAAGTACATCCCAGGATCGCAGGGCCCCTCTGTACAGTATATCTATGACCTACATTAAAGGTGTTTCCTCTAAAGATGTCAGTAGTCGTGTGACGTCAGAAGAGAGGCATAGTACTTTTCATGTGTGTATAAATTTTTTAGGCCCCTCTGTGTAGCTGTATATACAGTATATCTAACTATTATTAATATGACTTGAACTTGCACTTGACTTACAGTGAACTCCAATTAAAACCACAAGAGCGAAGCGTCCATAAGTTGTTCCCTTCAGTCATGACCAATTAAAAAGTTTGTCCCTATAATCGGCTTCAGGAAGCGTTCTCCTTTCAGAATCCCCAGTGTAGGCGTCTTTGTCTTGTGCACTGATTGTGGAAAAAATTTGAGGCTAGTTCGCAATTCCACTCCAGAGCGCTGTTGTTTAAACACCACATATGTGTTACTTTTTGACTTCAGGATCAAAGATCAGTGTCCAAAGAACATGCAGAGATTAGTTACTCTAGATTCCTCTCATGACTACAAAGAAATCTGGACCTTATCGGAGGTCAGAATAAGAGCTGATACAGCTCCATTAGCAGACTTTAATTGCTTTTGAATCGAACCCTTATCTGTTTTTCACCTTCGGTACAATTCTTTGGGGTGCGACCCAAAAACGACAAGGCTGCCGGATGTACAGTAGTTTATGAAATTTTGCTCTACAAGTACAATAAAATGTGGAAACTACTTTCTTCAAAGAAAAGACATCAAACTAAGCTGCACCGTACGCTTTTAGTGTAAGACGCTACAGTACATTACAGTATTAGTAGTAAGGATGGTAAGGTTTTAAAGACCAATTGTTTTTCTAATTACTTGTGTGTGTATTCTCTTATCTCCTAAAAGAGCTACCTGTGCACACCATGTCTAGACTTTTTCAGACCAAAATATCTAGTACTGCTTTCATCTCACAGCATCCGAATCCTATTCAGTCTCGAATAATGAAATATCGTTACAAAGCATTTCCGTTTTAAATACTGAGTTACGATGCAGACATTTTAAGCTTTGAACTGGTAACTAAATCACAAGCAAGCCGCGAGGGGCCCAAATCGGTGTTGTAGTCCCAGACTGCGAGGAACAAAACCGCTCACACGGGGCGCCAGGGAGACAAAAGCCAGGCGAGCAGCATTACAGGGCTCTAATGTTTAATAATGCATGTCGTTTTCTGACAGTAGGGAATGATTAAGAGCAAGTGTCTGGCCAAAATGGAGCGGCACTCTCGCCTCCGTCACCTCAGCGCTCTTTCCATCATAAATCAAGCTTGAAATGTGATCAACGCGGCACCCCCTTTACCCCCACCTTCCTCTTTGCTTAGAGGAATACTTCATCCACAGATGTTAACGTTGGCAATAATGAACAAAGGCCAGTTAGCATTATGGAAATGAGTTCAGGCTTTTTACCTTGGATGGAGCCGGGAATGTTAATAACCGAAATACAGAATATGCAGAAATTCACGCTTCACGCAATTACTGCAGGAACATATACAGCACCTGCGTACACATACAATAAGTCGTCTCACGTAAGCAATAAAACACAATGTGTGTGCTGTGTACACATTAGTTTTAGGAGATTTATTACTGAAATCTCCACGGACAGTTTTGTATCCAAGTTTCCGTCAGTGAACAGTTTGTATCCTCGACGAATGAAAGACATGTCCTGTTATCCCGCTGTTCATCTGTCACAACAGTCATAAAAAGGATCTGTTCATCATAAGTCATTCTGACTGGTATCACCCAAAATGAGACCTGGATCTCTTTTGACTCTCAAGGTTTCCTCCTCCTCATGTCGTCCCCGGAAGGGTTTCTTTGCCAACATCAACAAATAGACCAAGCTATAAATCTATTCATTGTAATACTCTGTACATCAGTAACTGTTATTTCTGCGATGCTGCTTTGTGACAGAGTCCTTTGTTAAAAGTCATATAGAAGCCCAGTTTTGAATTGAATTAGGCCATGGCATGACGACATAGCGGTTAGCACTGTGGCCTCCAGGGTCGAGGGTTCGACTCCCACCTCAATTTGCATGTTCTCCCCGTGCTTAGTGGGGTTCTTCCAGGTACTCCTGTTTACTCCTACAGTCCAAAGACTTGCAGGGTCGGCTAATTGGCATTTCCAAAAATTCACCAAAGTACAGTATGTGTGTGCTTTGCCCTTTGATGGATTGGTACCCCATCCAGGGCACACCCTGCCTCGTGCCACAAATCCCCTGAGATAGACTTAAGGCTTTATATGATGTTAAAGAATGATCGAGAGCGAGAGAAAGAGAAAAAGACAGAATTAGCCCAGTCGGGTTCTGATCAGTTGACCGCTTACACAACACCCACCTATTGTACAGTACTGATAATATATGATATTTTTAGCCATCTGTATATATAAATAGTTATTTATTACATCTGTTGGCAATTTACCTGAAGAGAAAGCCTGTATTGCACAACTCTTGCACAACCCCCTTTTGTGTTTTGTACAGTTTTACATCTGCTTGCACATATTGTATGCAGCACACAGTATTTGCAGAGTGGGGAAAAATAATTATTTGATCCCCTGCAGATTTTTGTAAGTTTGCCCACTTAAAAAGAAATTAAGGGTCTATATATATTTTTTTTATCATAGGTTTATTGTAAAGGATAGAGACAGAATATCAACCAAAAAAATCCAGAATAAAAAACACATTATACAAAGAAAATAAGTACAGTATTTCATCCTCAGGCAAAACATGACTTACTACTTGGTGGTGAAACCCCCTGTCAGCTGGCACAGAAATAAGACGTTCCTGTAGTTGGTTATCACGTTTGCACAAATCTCAGGAGGGATTTTGGTCCACTATTCTTTACAGATCTTCTCTAAATCCTTTACATTTCTTGCCTGTCACTTGGCAACTCAAAAGTTTCAGCTCCCTCCATACATTTTCTAGAGGATCAAGGCCTTATTCTGCTTCTTCTTGTGCTACTCCTTTGTTGCCCCGGTGGTATGTTTTGGGTCATTGTCATGCTGGAAGACCCATCTATGACCAATTTTCAGGAGGTTCTCATTCAAAGGTTTTCAAAACATGGCCTCATCTATTGGTCCCTCAATGCGGCAAAGTCAGCCTTTACCTTTAGCAGAGAAACAGCCCTAAAGCATGATTTAAAGCCCTAAAGCATGAGTTTCCACCTTCGTACGTGTAGGGATGGTGCCCTCAGGGTCGGCAACTGTCTTCCTCCAAACACAACAAGTGAAGTTGAGGGCATAGAGCTCAATTTTGGTCTCATCTGACCACAGCATTTTCTCCCAATTCTTCTCTGTTTATTGGCAAACTTCTGCCAGATTGTATATGTGCCTTCTTGAGGAGGGGGACCTTGCAGCACTGAAGGATTTCAATCCATGGCTGCGTATTGTCTTACCAGTGGTATGTTTGGTGACTGTGGTCCCAAATGCCTTGGGATCATTCACAAGTTCCTCCCGGTTCTGGGCTGATCCCTCACTTTTCTCATGATCATCCTAATCCTTGTTTCATGATCATCCATCACTTTTCTCCATGAGGTGAAATCTTGCATTGAGTTCCAGACCGAGAGCGATTGATGGTTATTTTGTATTTCTTCAATTTGAGAAGAATCACTCCAACAGTTGTCTCCTTCTCATCATGCTTCTTGCTGATAGACTTATAGCCTATTACAGCTTTGTGCAGGTCTACAATCTTGCCCCTGATGTCCTTTGACAGATCTTCGGTCTTGCCCTTGTTGGTGAGGTTTGAGTGGAAGATGGAGATTCCCTGTACCATACCTCTGTCTATTCTAATTTCATTTCTGCACATTGTACCTTAATATTGTTCCACATTTTATATATTTCCATCATAAATTTTATCATCAGTGCAAATTTGACTTTATTTTTGTGCTGATATTCAACAGCACTCTCTCTCTCGTTTGATGTTGTTTAATAAATAAAGGTTGATTTTGTGTTGGGTTTATTCAACCTCATCCCATGGTCAGTCTAACATTCAAAACAATACTGTCACAACCTAAATACAACTACTCTATATTACAATGTTATACACTATTAGGGCTTTAAGATGGTGTGATGGAATATAAAAATCTTCAAGGTCCAAATTTTATATTTGCATTAGGATTCAGATCACTATGGCAATTATTGGAAGTCTATAAAAAATAAGCAATTTAAAATTTCCATAGCATTTCAATAATATTTATTGTCAATTTGCAGTAACTATATTAAACATGTGGACAATTTAAACTTCGATGTCCATTTTTATGGAATACAAAAAACAAACTTTAATCAATCTTTAGTGAATGTTCATTTGCACGCTGCTGGACTGTAAATGAATGTAAAAAGTTGCTCTGTCATACCGGGCTCTCAGTTCAGGTATTTTAATTGCCCTCAAGTCTGACTGCTGCGGATATGTTTGCTCTAATCACTCGTTATCTCATAGTGGAGCTTCACATTGCAGCTTTCTTATTATTTCCACGGTTTCAGAATGTATGAAACAAACTGGTTTTTAACTTTCCGCAGGAAGAATAAACATACATCGATTTGTCCATTCATCTTTAAAGTTTCGGTTTTCATAGTCTACTTTCCTTGCTGTTGGAGTAAGCCATGCTGTGTCACGCTTTCTTTTCTTCCACACACTCTGTCTATACACGGTAAACTATTGTGCTGATCGGCTCTGTTGAGTGACGCGTACAGTATAACCGTGCAAATCTCAAGGGAGAAAGTGCTAGATTACTGGTATATTAATTATTCTCATTTATCAGAAAAGCGTTCAGGGTCTGGAGAATTACTAAAGACACAGAAAACTTCACTCTATCAACAACAATTAACCTTTATACAGTAGAACTTCTCGAAGATAATTTTGAATGTTTAGTGGATGGAGGAAACTAGACACCTATAAAACCTCGACCATCCTGTGATTGGCCTTCATAAAAAGGATGGGTTAAATTAACTCTTTTACAACTGAGTAGAGGTGTGTACAATATAAATCCTAAACTGTGTGCAAGACAAGGTACTTAGTATTCAGTGCCGTATGGCTGACCTTTATGAGATTAATGACATTTTTGTCACTAAACTTATCCATCTTTGCTGGCGGGCATCACATCAAACTGTGTCAGAGGCGTGAAATAGCGTAATCTGCAAGGCTCAGGTGTTGTTCTCCAAGCATGTTCAATGTAGGTGTGTTTTTCTTTCCAATTCCATGTAGATGAAAAAAATTTTTTTCACGTAATGTACTGTACTGTATAAACACCAGGGTGGATAATCGTGGGCTTTTGTTGTCACTGTTGTTATCACTGTTAAAAAACATTTGTGTCGTCAAATTAGTCCTAATGAATAGGGACATGGCTTAACCTGCGATGTACCGTAACCGGTGTAGTGTTGGGAGGGAATTGAGCTTGAAGGAGAAAAGGACATTTTAATTTGCATATTGTTGCATTCATACAGATCCTTGGAATTTTCATAAGGGCAAAGGTGTTTGAGTCCTCAACAAAAACGGCAGAAAGATTTTGACTAAGATTTTTGCTGCTTTGTCTACATTGTCTGAGTTTTTCTTGTGCTGCTTTTTTTCCCACTTGATATAGTGTTTACATGCAAGTTCACTGCATGTTGTGCTCACTCTGGAGTTTTTTTTTGTGCAGCACTATTCCATTTTCTTTATTTTCCCTGACTTCAAAGAGATTTATTAGTCAATAGTTATTAATAGTCTAATAAAAATAATTTGTACTAAAAGCCGGACCACATCCTGGGTTCATGTGTGAAGAGCCGAAGGTGGGAGGATTGAAGAAATTGTATTCATGGGTAGAAGTTTATGAACCAAATTGCAACCCAATTGGGTTAGTTTGCAAAAGGCAGATATTTTTCTCTCCAAGCTAGGTTGAGAAAGGAAAAAGAGAAAAAGAAAAAATAAATGGACTTTTAGCCAGCTAAAATATGAAATGAAAAAAAAAAAAATATTGCAGTTTATGTATTCTAGTTTACTAAATATAAATCACTGTGACTTCTGTAGCAGATTATCTACTGAGGTTTATCCAGTCATATGCACTTATCTCAGTTATAAACAAGAGGCAAGCTTTAAAAATGTAAGCTATAAAAAAAAATAAAGCCAGTTTTTAAGTGCCAAAACATATATTTTCTTGAATGACCACTAGAGTCTTTTCTGGCCCCGAAAGTGAGTCAATCCACATAGAGCACCATGGTAAAATGTCTTTAAAACCTTTACAACAGAAATAAACATGTTTACAGCCTGGTATGAAAAATAGTTTTGTCTCCACAGCTAGATTTTCCATTCATGACACCTGTACATGGGTGAACTGTTACAGTATGTAACCCATCAGTTAAAATTACAATGAGCAACAAATTTATGCATAATAAGTGCCATGGCTGATTTGAGTGACAGCTGCATTGCAAGTGTCAATCCAATAGCTGCATGCTAAGCGTCACTTTAACTAACCATCTAACTAGAATTGTAGGAGTTTAACTATCCACAAGAAATGCATGAGCGTCCAGTTACAAATGAACTGATGTAACACATTCACACATGCGCGGCAGTGACTGGGGAGACAGGAGCCTTGAATGGAAAGCAAACAACAGAAGTTTTGTAACAGGATATAAGGCAGGGAATGTTACATACTGTACATACAGTGGCTTGCAAAAGTATTCGGCCCCCTTGAACTTTTCCACATTTTGTCACATCACAGCCACAAACATGAATCAACGAACATGAGTCTTGCAGACTCCAAGAGGTTTTCTTCCAAGATTGCCCTGTATTTGGCTCCATCCATCTTCCCATCAACTCTGACCAGC
>JAQQZT010000018.1:2797636-2818285 GCA_030068275.1 Clarias platycephalus
CCGAAGTCTCCTGGGATAGGCTCCAGGTCCCCCGTGACCCTGAATATAGGATAAAGCGGTATAGAAAATGAATGAATTAATTTTTATTTTCATACAGTATGTTAGTTATGGCTATTTAAAAAGATGTTAAACAATATGGTGACACGGTGGCTTAGCTTGTAGCACTGTACTGTAGCTGTGTGTTCTACTGTTGTTTTTTTCTTGCATGGTTTAATTTTAAGTGATCTCCCATCATGCTCATTTAGGATGTTTTTCCAACCATTTCATCTTCAAAGGACAACGTAGTCCAGGGTTCAGGTTCGATTCCCTGCCTTGGGGTCTGTGTGCATGGAGTTTGCTTGGTGGGTTTCTTTTTGGGTACCTCAGTTTCCTCCCATGCAGATTAGACTAATTGGCGATCCCAAATTGCCCGTAGTGTGTGAATGTGTGTGAATGTTGACTGGAGGTTCTACCACAGTTGTAAAAATGGGAATATATCGATATGTTGGTCACCATTGGCCTCCGCAGTCCCTAGTTGGACTAGAGAGGGTCCTAGATGGATGAATATTAAAGTATGAGTTGTTTGTGCATGTGTATATCTGGTCATCCAATAATGATCACAGTAACACAGATACAGTACAGGTAAAGAACTTGTACAACTTTGCAGGAATACAGAGATCTACTTGAGATCTTGAAATCTATGTGTTAAAAAAAAAAATGCCTGGTGAGCACGTGGTTGTCCCATGGCGCAGGAAGTGCTAAATGAGGACGTACTGTAGTAATGACAGGAATTAACACATCATAAGGACTTCATTGACGTACTCCAAGCAGATTGGAAAGATTTGATGTCACTGCGTTGTTGCTTCATCAATGGATTTCTTTCAGCGCCCTCTTCAGGCTTGTAGAATATGACCATGGTAGGTCAATGCCACATTCTGGAAGACTGCATTAAGTTGATATTACTTTCTTCTAGTGCTTACCACATTTATTGCACCCATGCCGCAGGCTACGAGAGCTTCTTTGTCATGTTTAAAGAATTTAGTAGAAATACTGGATCCAGTCCTTCAAACCACTTTTTTATACGAACCCACCAGATGCAATGACAATGTTGTCTGGTGGGCTTTAAGGGGTAAGCACATAAAGAGCACGGTGCGAAATAGTAATAACTTAATTTAATCTCATCTGACCTGTTGAGCACGTTCAGCTCTTCGATATTTTTTGGATGCAGTGGGAACTTTACAGCTCTGATCTTCATCAGAGTGTGACTGAGGCCTTAGATAACATCAAACATTGAAAAGTGGAAAATCTCAGTGAATTTAGTTTGTGCTAGTTGGAATGGGTTTAATGCATGCTATAGTGCAAAGTTTACTTTTTATTCATGTTTAGACATTCAGATCTATCTCCAGAGTGCATGTATACACTAACTTTTGTCTGTTTCCATGTTTGTATTTGTCTCATATCTGACATCATATAAGAACGACCCCGCCCCAAGCTTGTTGCTTGGCTCTGTAGTACTCTTGTGGGCATGGCTTAAGAGTAACTCATTTATATAGACACTGAAACAGCGCATTTGGAAGAGGAGTGAAACAAAGTGTAGTGTAAGATTTGAGTATTTCAGCAAAAGCAATAACAGACACGCTTGTGACCTGAGTTAAAGAACCTGTTAAAGAAATTGTAATATATGGGACCTTTAAGTATTTCAGAAAGCGCGTTTATGTAGGATAATACATTAAAAAAAAAAAAAAAAAAACATTCATTGCGTTGCGGTTTTATGGGTGATGAGAGAGACCAGTTCGAGACAGATAGCTCAAAGAACCACTCATTACAACCGTGGTGAAAAGAAAAGCATCTAAGTACACACTGATCCTTAAGGTGGATGGTTACAACAGCAGAAAAAAAAAAGAAAAAAAAACATTTATCATATCATAAACAAAAAACGTTATCATATTTGACCTGGTCTGATGTTTAACTGAAATCAGAATCTCTTAAGACTGAGCATGTATACAGGTGTTCCTAATAAATTGGACACCAGACCTTGAGAATCTGCTTTATATTGTTCAGGGTCAAATAGATAACAGCTTATTTGCTCATAATCCCTGAGAGACAGAAGCTGGACAGGAAGAAAAAAGAAAAGGGAATGACTCATGACTTCCTATAGGTTAATAGAGATTTTATTAACTTGTTTAATTAACACCGAGACTGTATTATTAACTCGAAATGACATCTGCACGGGTGTACAGTTAATAGTCGTGAATTAAACAACTTTTTCGTTCTCCGTTTCATTACTCGCCTCCAGCTAGAGGAAAATAGAGTCTTATTGCGCAAATTTAAATTTGCATAGCTCGGGAGACTTAATGGTGATTCTAAGTCATCTTTCATTCAGGTTTCATTTGTCACAGAAGCATATTTGAGGAAACTGCGTTACGTGGAGAGGAAAAAATTACAATGAGAGGGAGAAAGAGAGAGAAAGCGACGGGAGTACAAGAGATCCAGGAGCTTGAAAATAGTTTAGGTAATAATTATAAGAGTAATTCTGTAACGCAGCATCATGCGTTCGTGCCAGGAAGCAACACGGAGATGGGGTGAAGAGCAATTATAATTAAATTGCTTCCATTTTATGTAAATGAGTTTCGAAGCAATAAAACAAAACATCAGAATGACGGGCTGGAATCAGACCTCCTGAAACCTTGTTTCCTTTCTGTCTCCTGATTGAATTCAGGCTAACCCGGAAAGTCAGGACGGTCTCGTCAAGTCTGAGTGACGTCAAATTAGCATTAACATTAAACGCAGCATCACTTCTGCATGTTCATATCAGTCACTGTATACTGTACATACACAATGTATTACTGTAGATTCAGCTTAATCAACATACAGATGTATGAGGATATATATGACTATACTGTATATCTATCCATCCATCCATTCTTCTGTAGTCCAACTAGGGACTGTAGAGGCCAATGGTGGCCATTGTGTTTATTCCCATTTTTACAACCATATTAGGACCTTGGGTGAACATTCACCTGCGCCTTCACACGTAGTGAAACTCCCATGAACGCCTTTAATAGCCCATGCATTTGGAAATGGTTTGAACCGGGATCAAGACTGTACAGGGGGATGTGGCAATAACTCCCAACCAAGTTCCTGTAATGTACAAGTGGTGCTGGTGTGTACAGTTCCCACACACATTCTCTTTTGCAATTTTTGCAAGTTATTCGTCAATATTCATGGATCAGAATGTTCACGACTGCAGTGGGCTCCGAGCCACCTCGGCCTGGATCGTCATTCACAGATGTACGGCCTTCATTGAAACATCTGCACGATTGCTAAGAGTCTCATCACAGTACTTAAAGTCTTCTGCAATTATCACTCAGTTTTATACCTTCATTGACCAGAAATTTCATTACAAGTCCTGGTTTGACTTGAACGCCCCTCATATGAGAAATGTTTATGTCAAAATATGAAATGTGTCATGGCCATGTCGTCATCTGAAACCCCAGATATCTATATAAACCAGTAGCGTGTATGCTCATAAACCTGAAACCTGATGTACTGTAGTAACTTAGTATTTCATTAAGTCAACCTGAATGGAAGTACTGAATGCAACAGGGTGGCTTATTGGTTAGCATTGACTTCCTCCATCCATCCTTCTATCTAGGAAGCCCTGTAGTCCAACTAAGGACCATGGAGGCCAATGATGATTACTGTTGTATAGTATTTATTCCCATTTCACCACCATGGTAGAACCTCAAGTCAACATTTACACACTACAGGCAATTTGAGAACGCCACTTAGCCTAATCTGCATGCCTTTGGACTGTGGGAGGAAACCGGAGAACCCGAGGAAACCCATCAAGCACGAGGAGAACATGCACACTCCATACACACAGATTCCGAGGCGGGAATCGGACCCAGATCCTGGGGATGTTCAACGTTCAAAATTCAAATTTATTTCTAAAGCACTGAATAAAACAACAATGTTGACCATAGTGCTGTACAGACAATAACACAATAAACAGAAAAAGACAGATAAAAGACAAAGTATACCCATGTATCTAAAATAGAGTTTAAAAAGGAACTAAATGACACTAGCACCCTTCACACTTATCTTTGATCGAACGCTGTCATAAAAAGATATGTCTTCAAATGGCTTTTAAACTGGCCAAGCGTAGGAAGGTCCCTAATATACAGTATGAAGGCAGGCTATTCCATAAGTTAGGGGCGGCGACCGCAAAAGCGCGATCCCCTCTAGACCTCGTCTTAGACCGAGGAACAACAAGAAGTTTCTGTAATTGAGATCGTAATAATCTCGATGTGCTGCGACAGTGCTAACCACAACGCCACTGTGCCACCTGAATATATTCCTACTGTATAATGTCATACTCTGTAATATAGACAATGCTCAGAATACTCTGGGTTTCGACTTGGCACTAAACAAATCTGGTTTATGATTGCATTATTGCCTTAATGGCATTATATTATTAAAATATCATAATTTTGTGTTTTTTTATGGACTGTCTGCTCCTCTGTTAGACTGGGGTTTTAATTGTCGCAAAAAAATGACTCCTTAAGAAACTTTTAATAAACTGGTGAATAGATCTTGTCACAAGAGATTGTGTGTATGTGTCTATGTGTGTGTGTCTGTTAGGTCAGACTCATTCACCACCCTCTCATTTGCTTCAAAAACAGGCTGCTGCTGTAATTATCCCGGCCTGTTTTAATTCGTTTTCCACTGCCTCTTGGTGCAGTAATTGGTTTTTTTTTTTTCCTTGATGCAATCTTGTTAAATGTGTGAAATCGTATATTTAATTTGGAAAGGAGATCGATGGTATCTGTGTGAATGCTGTTGGCTTTTTTAAGACCCCTGTGTGCATGTGTCCTGTATAAGTGTGTGTGTACATGGTGGGACAAGCAGGTCAGAGGCGAGGAAGGCCGTATATTCACACCATGAGCAGTATCTCGTTAGCCTAATGAAACCTGTAAATCCAACGTAGAGGCTTTGTATGGATTTCATGGGACACGGTTAACGGACCGGGCTCGGCCGAGCGTCTTTATCGGCGCTGTTCATTTTCTAAATGGACGACCGTTTCTCTCGGAATGCATCGTCGTCATATTTTAGTCAAGGCAACCACAAACGTTGATGCTTTAATCGATTTTTTTTTCCTCGCCGTGTCCGCCTTTGATGTTAGTGTCAGTGGAATTAAATGAAACTGTAAAATCGTAGACAGTCATAAAGCTCGTAATGTTCAGCGACAAGGCTTGGTGTCCGTCTCCTCATTTAGCACAGGCTCGTAGCTAATAAATACGTCATGCTCTGAAAGTGTGACTCTCTTTTATTGTGCTCTGTGGTTACAGTATATCTAGGATTAGGGATGTTACCGTACTCATGAGTGTTAACATGATTTAATCAACTCGGAAACACCGATGATCATCTTGCCGAAACGCTAACCTCCATCAACGGGCTGTAATAAAGGGTAGAAAAAGAGGCAATGTGTAAAATCAAGATTTTAGCCACTTGATTAGGGCTTGGAACGTAGGTGTAGTATAACAAGCATAACTGTCACAACTCAGTGATTTATATGACAGAATTCATACCTCCTACTCAGCATCACATTTGCCGCTTTTATCTTTCATCTTGCATTTATCCGAAACATACAGCGGGGATATTTACACAGAAACTACAAGTGTTCCCATAAGCAATGTTACATATAGTATACATGCCATAATATACCACACGTTGTCAACGGATTCGTAGAAATAGTTAAAAGGTTAAAGCTAAAAATAAGCTGATCAGCATCTGGCACACAACTGCTCATTACTTCCCTTCTACTCAACACTCACTCACTCACTCACTCACTCACTCTTCCTCTATACCACTTTATCCTGTATTCAGGGTCATGGGGGGCCTGGATCCTATCCCAGGAGACTAACGGCACTAGGCGGGATACACCCTGGACAGGCCATCGCAGGGCATCTACTCAACATTCTGATTAATTCATGGTGTACGGTTCAGTTTTCATAGTGTACGCACCATTTTTTGGAGGAAGCCATGATGAGTCGCGCTGTCATTTGTGGTTCTTGAGGATTTTGCCAGCTTGTACTGTAGGTGCATTACAGTCGTTTCTGTGTCATCTGCATACTCGGTCTAAACGCGGTAATAAACCGTGTCGATTGACTCTGTTGGGTGATGTATATAGCCACGCCCACCTGAAGGGAAAAATGCTATACTCGTCAGACCGCGTTACTCACAATCCGAGGTTCTAGTGTATACCGTATTATAATAATAAAACGCTCTCATCAGAAAAAAGCTGCTGTGACGTAATCTGGCACAAAACTGCTCATAACTTCACTTCTACTCAACATTTTGATTTCTTGCACATTTATGGCACAAGTTTAACTAAATAAATAAGTACTGACAAAGTTCCATTAAATTATGTCCAGAAAATTTTGGACGGACAGACATACAGACATGCAGACAAAGTTTTCTCAGGCTGGTTTCAGGTCTTTCTAATGTAAAGATATCATTGAAAGAGCAAGTTCTGATCCCTGTACAGACAAAACCTGTCTTTTATTTATACAGATTATTAGAGTGGTACTTCAGACATTAACAGAGTAGGCACATTTTTCAGAGTGGGCACTGTGGCACTTCACTGGGTACTGTGATAGTACTATGTGTATCACAATACTTTGGTGAATTCTTTGTACTTGTCAGGGACAACAGAGCTCAATGGAAAGCAAAGTTCAGCAGGTATCTAATATGATATGTTTGCACATACTATACTGTGCTGGCTGAACTTTTGTGGTATATAAACATGTAAAACATTTTTTGACAGGTAACTGTTCCATATTTCAGTACACCGCATGTACTGTATCATGGTAGAACCAGGTGCCATAATGTAGGACTTAATTCCTAAAAAGGTACCCATCTGAGTAACAGCGGTGTCTGCATGAGTCGACTGTAAGAAACTGAAAAAGACTACATTTCCATGAAAATCAGGAAAATTCTAATCTAATGCTCTCTATTGTAGACTTTTCAATGCTGTTTGGAAAACAATTACAATGCAGCGTTGCAAACAAGCACATCCAGAACCTTTCAGATATTTATATATGTATTGAAATGAACTGACTATGAAACTCTTTTTCCTGTTTATTATTATACGCAATACCTCGGATTGCGAGTAACGCGGTTTACGAGTGTTCCGCAAGACAAGCAAAGATTTGTAATAAATTTTGACTTGGAAAACGAACAAGTTTTGATTTACGAGTACCGAGTATCATGTATCACACATGCACTTCTTGTTTTGACGCTGAGCGTCACGTGATCACAACTGAGCCAACGGTTTTGCTCTCTCTTGCGCTGCAGAATTGTAGGTAATCGTCTCCCCTGCTGGATCTTAGTGCTCGTCTCTTACTGGTATAATAAACAGTACACGCGTGCACTGTTCACTATAACACTGTGACCACGTGTGTGTGTAAAACATATTATATTTTGTGTCTGTATGCGTGTGTGTACAGCATGCGTGCAAAGCAAAAGCAAGTCTCATTAGAGAGGTTAAAGATAGATTTTCTCTTTCTCTGTGTCAGCCTGTCGTTATGTGTGTGTGCGCGCGTGTCATTGGACACCGTGCCCCTTCACACACACACACACACACACACACACACACAGACACACATACACAGAAACACTGCTCTGTCATGATTCTTTTCAAAGGTAAAGTGCAGGTTAATTTGTTTTATTTTTACTTTATATTTTGTATTAATTATTTTTATGTTTTAATTTTTTTTGGCTCGAATAATTTAAGATTTTAAGTGTTGTCTGCTTCCGGAACAAATTATGCTCGTAATCCAAGGTTCCACTGTATATATTTTTTCCTATACAATAGTAAACATGATTCTATGAAGGGTGTTCAAGTAAAACCAGGACTTTAAGCACAGTATGGTGATGAGAATCACAGCCACAGTAAATAATTTGAATGGTGCAAACATTTTAAAGAAAGCTGTACGTCTGTAAATAATGATCTTGGCTGAGATGGCTCGGAGCTCACTGTAGTCAAGAACATTCTGCAAGTGCAACATTTAGCAGACACCCTTATCCAGAGCAACTTACATTTTATCACTCTATACATCTGAGATTAAGGGCCATGCTCAAGGGCCCAACTTGGTGCTCATGGGGTTTGAACCTGGGACCTTCTGATTAGGAGTCCAACGCCTTAACCACTGAGCTACCCCTGCCCAGAATACAGTACCAGAGCCTTGAATATCGATGGAAACTTATTGCAGAAGAGACGCATCTGTCTGCGGGAACTGTACTGTACACGCGATCATTCACCAACACCACTTGCACAATACAAGAACTTGGTTGGCAGTTATTGTCACATACTCCTGACCTCGCTCCAAGCCTTTCCCACATCTTTGGGGCAATAGAGGAAGTCCTGATAGGCTAGGGTTTTAAATGTAAAACACTTTCTACCTTGATGGTGTCCTAGCACTAGTGAAACACTGGGATACAGTAAGTGCATTAGTGTAGCAGGAGATTATATAGAGACATAAAGGAAGATTTTTATCTCATTTTGTTAGTCTGCACAGTCAAAAGTCTGCCTTTGGCTTGAACCCCCTTCATACTATAGTCTATCATTTAATGTTTTTTTTTTCTACAAAAAAACAAAAAGACAAGCTTTAAGGGCAGCTTGATTGATGAATCTAAATTCGTCTACGGGCGTGAACATTCTGGATGAGAAATGTAGATGGAGTTAACTCAATACCACAAACTTATGATGAAATTTCTGACCTTAGTAATGAATAAGTAAAATATATTAGTATTATAGAGAAAAGACTGGAATTGATGTGACACTTATTCACAGATCGGTTCCATAAAGAGATTTATAAAAAGTCTGAAGAAAAAGGTTTTTGTTTCATTTCTTCTATAATTCTACTCTTTCCTTTTTCAAAATTTGATGTCAAAGAAAAATTATTTATTATTATTATTATTATTATTATTATTATTATTATTATTCATAATCATTCACCCTGGTCCCTGATTATGGACATCTACAGTTGCCACATAAATGGACCAATTCATTCATTTGTTTCTATTTCTTCTTTTTTTAATAACAATCTCTTGAAACACCTGGCTGAAACCTGAACTTGTGCACCTTATTATCATATGCACAGGCTTTTTAGGCTCTTTAGGCTCTTTCACAGGCATCTATTGAGAACCACCTGTTCAATCCCTGCACTCGAAAACATCTCATTATCATAACTTTGTGCTGATTTATATCAGGTAAGAAAACAATAACGGTCAACAGCAGCGCTGTCACTTCTTCACTTCCTCTGCACTCACTTTCAACGTCTTCCTGCCAGTTCACGGCAAGTTTTTTATTCAGACTTATACGCCTTAAATTCCCAACTACAAATATAAATAAAACTATATAAATAAATAAACACCATATAAACTATATAAATACTATATAAATAAATAAACACCATATAAACTATATAAATACTATATAAATAAATAAACACCATATAAACTATATAAATAAATAAAAAACAGAAAATAAAATGAAATAAGCAAATAAATCAACATCTGTGCAGGTGGCATTAACCAGTCGCCTAATGAGCCTTATAGATTCATTTATTTTTGGAAAAAACAATAAGAGAACACAGACTTTAACTGCATGTAAAATGATTTGGTTCTATGCACATGTGGTCTGATATACAGTGGAGCAAAAAAGTACCGTATTCCCACTTAGAAAGATGAGAGAGCCCTGTAATTTTCATCATAGGCATACCTCAACTATGAGAGACAAAATAAGAAAAAAAAATCACATTGTAGGATTTTAAAAAGAATTTATTTGGAATTATAGTGGAAAATACGTATTTGGTCACCTACAGTACAAACAAGCAAGATTTCTGGCTCTCACAGACCTGTAACTTCTTCTTTAAGAGTCTCCTCTGTCCTCCACTCGTTACCTGTATTAATGGCATCTGTTTGAACTCGTTATCAGTATAAAAGACACCTGTCCACAACTTCAAACAGTCACACTCCAAAGTCCACTATGGCCAAGACTAAAGAGCTGTCAAAGGACACCAGATACAAAATTATTGACCTGAACCAGGCTGGGAAGACTGAATCTGCAATAGGTAAGCAGCTTGGTGTAAAGAAATCAACAAAAATATTACCAATATTACCAATTTCCAACACTATAATAATATTTCTGCATATAAAAACAATAAAAACATTTAGAAAAGACACATTGAAAAAATTGGCTTTCCACTGACACAAACAGGTTTGTGTTTGACTGGACAAGACAGGCCACGCCCACATGACATGCATCTTATGATCCTTGGTTCACTTCAAGTGGACTAGGAAATCGTGCAATTCTTTTTCTCGGCCGCATTTATTATGAAGTTGCATGTTGTGACACGTCGTATGAAATCAGGTATTAATGTCGCTCGGGTTAGTTTTGCGCTACGGCCAGTAGAGGTCAGTAGGTGGAACATATACATTCTTCAATTTCACAAAAATTTGTTTATGAATATGTTTGCCTTTTTAGGAATTGATAATGTTTTAATCCTAAACATCACTTTAAAGCATCAAACATGACCACTATCCATGCGGAATACATTGAAACAGGAATCTGAAAATATTCAGATCTCAAATCACCCAAATGTGTCTTAATACCTGATTGGATGTGACACAATCCGTCATACATGAAACCCTGGAACTCTCCGAATGTCCCAGAGCATGATGATGTTTCTCCTGCTTTACGTTACAAACGTTTATTTCGGGAAGTTCTAGGATCTTTTACGAATACGTTCCATCTCTGTCTTTTAATGTTCTTTATTTGGGATTTGATCTTTCAGCAGGTTCTCGGCTTTCCGCTGGAGATTTTCCTCGGCGAAGTGAAGACGTTTCACCTCACGCCTCATGAAAATATCATAACCGCGTTCGCGAAAATCAAAGCAGGAAACCGAAGTGCGAACTACTGTAGTCAGACTCTCGACTCGCACTCGGGTTGTCGTTTACAATCCCAACGTGGTGCTTGTAGTAGTTAATATGTGCTTTCAGTTTTACACACACGGGCCTGTTTTTAGTATAAAGCTCTTTATCAGGGCCAAACAGCCCTACCGTGTAAAAAATAAATAAATAAATAACACGATTTTTGCGTTCCTTTAATTCACGACAGTGCAACAAAAAATCAATAAGGCGAGCATCTTTATTCCTGAGAGACGCAGGAAAAACAAAAACAAAAAACAAAAAAACGTGCGCTTTGAGATGTCTGGCTTTTGTCGTGACTGATTGCTGAACGTTTATGAGGTATGTAGGCCAGTTAACAAATCCAATAGGCAGCACAGCAACCCAAAAAATATGATTATACTCCAATGTAAAGCGGTATTGATCCCGAGTCAGTGTGATTTATGAACGCAGGCTTCATCTGTAGTGATAGTCATCAGTGAATCTCTCTCTCTCTCTCTCTCTCCCCATCAGTGTTATCTGCTTACTCTAGCTACTCCTTGCTTATTTGCTTAATTAAAACGCTACTTATTATTACTTAGTGCTAAGTCAAATGACATTTCGATTGCCCTTTTAGTTTTCATTTAGTGAGCCAGTTAACAAATAATTACATTTACTTTCAAGAGAACGGCCGCTCTCTAATGATCAGCGTTCTCAATCTTCATTACTTTTTTTTTTTTTTTTTCGTTTGTTTTTCGGGAACCCAAATGACTAAATTAGCATTGGACTCATGCAAAGGGGAGAAAAAAAATAAAAGGAGAAAAAAATCCATTAGCTGAAATGCTTTGCTTACAAAAGAAAAGCAAACCTAATAACAGGCCGGAAATGCGCTCATGAATCATACGCCACCGCTCCGGCTTTAGACGATTAGACCTCGGACGCTTCCTGATGTGATGTGGATTATTTTCGAGAGGTAGTGTGAACACTTTGCAGGAGAAACATTTCGCACTCAGATGAAGTTCTTTTGTAAGATTTATGCGCTAAAAGGTTAAAAGGCTGCTGATTAAAACTCTGTGTCTGGTAAAGATAGTTTTATAAAAGAGCGATGCGAGCTAACACCAAACAGCTCCTCCAGCGGCTCCTAATTAAGGCAGATAATTAATGAGCTGGATTAAAATAAAAATAGAAAATGAAAACCAAATGATATTTCAATTGCTGACAGCTAACATAGGTTTAAAACTTTCATCAAGTTCAAATCCCAAGGCTAATACAACCGGCTGTGACCGCGAGTCTGATGTGTTTCAAGTTTCTTTTCACATTCCACATCTGAGATGGTTTCAGAAACATAAAACTAGATAACATAATGACATTTGCAGTTTATACTATATTTTTCAAGAAAGTGTGCGAAATTAGTTTCTTGAGATTTAATTAAAATGTTATTGAAATATTATATATATATATATATTTTATTTATTTATAATTTTTTTGGTTTGGTATTTTGTGTTAAATTTCCAAAACTCAAAATTAAATAAAAGAAAAATCTCAAGATGGAAAAAAACTTAGAGCACAAAAAAACATCAAACTGGAAAAAAAAGAGTATGTTTTAATTTCAAAATTTTAATTTATTAAACAAATTGTAACAAAATAGAAAAAATATTTCAAATTAAGGGATGCGCCGATCAAGGGTTTATGGGGCCGAAATCAGAATCAGCTGATAGCGAACGCTGACCTCTAATCACGGCTGTGTGTGTGTGTGTGAGTTATTAGCCGTTTAAAATGTTATATTTATTATATTTATACCAGTAAAAATAACTGTTCTAAACGTCAGTGCACAAATATAATTAGGATCTGAGAAAACAAAAAATCATACATTTAAACCTTAATTTATTGCAAGGCGACAAATGCAACATATTCCATCCACTTACTGTATTATTTCATGTAATTATAAAAAAAACTGAAACCAATAGAATAGTCTATGCCTGACTAAAGAGCAAACATTTCCCATTCCTCAGCTAGCATCAAGGGGCTCACACACACACACACACACACATGCTTATCTAAAACATGACTGTACTGCTCGTTATAACAAGGCTGCATCAATGAAGAACAAATCAAAACTCTGCACTGAGCATTTTTAAATAAAACACACGCATCAGTCAGTGTGTATTTGGCGGCCGATCATGGCTAATCATTAATAAGCAGCGAGGACAGACGTTTCTTCATAAATATCAGAATTTCTACATTTTTAAGAGACAGTGTGTGAGAATGTGTGTAGCTGTGCTGAGTAGTCGCTCACGGTGAGCCGGCACGCGTGGAGCGGTGAAGTAAACCCGGCTGCCTCGGCCAGAGCTGGGAGCCGCGCTTTATTTCTCTCTTCATTATCATTTCTGTGATGGTTTGCTCTCTGCACAGAAACGCTCGAGCTTTTGGAGGGATTCCGCTATAGGTGGCTGAGTGAGGGTCGGGTGGAAAGAGGTCAACTTGCCTTCGCGGATAAGTTTTCATACTCAAATTATTCACGCTGCGTTGTTCTTAAGCGGTGAATAAGGTTTGTTGTGTTAAAGGTTTTAGCAGACGTTCCCCTACATGGTTTGGTTTTGCTTTAGAAAAAAAAAACCTGAATATTACAAATTTGACATCTTTTAAAGAGACCTGGTAATATTTCCAGACTGCTGATGGTATATTGATTTGACTGTCGACTCGTGTATTTTGCGTCAACACACTGGCCAGTTGAGAGACAGACGACTTCTGATCAGTGGCCGATTTTAGTTGATTGGAGCACCCTTAGTTAAAAATCATGAGGTGTTGATTGTGCAGAATAACAGAACACAGTTCTGAGAGTAAAAACTCCCTTTATTTCTCTATATAATCCCCTGCTACACTAATGCACTTAACCCAGGGTTTCACTAGTGCTTGGACACCATCAAGGTAGAAAGTTCTCTGTCTATTATCAGACTGCCTGATTCACGTCTAAAACGCTGGCCTCCCAGGAACTCCTTTAATGGCCCAAACATGTGGAAATGTCTTGAAGCGAGGTCAAGACTGTACTGGGGATGTGGCAGTAACTCCCAGCCGAGTTCCTGTAATGTGCAAGTGGTGTTGGTGAATGATCGTGTGTACAGTTCACACAGACAGATGCGTCTCTAGACTTTCAAGGATCAGACGTTCCACTCGCTGAATATTCACGGGAACGACTGCAGTGTGCTTTGAGCCACCTCGGGCCGGGATCGGCATCGCTGCTTTCTTTAAAATGTCCGCATCATTCAAATGTTTTACTGCAACGTGTCTCATCACCGTACTCTGCCTGTAAGTCTCCTGTAAACGTCAATCAGTTTTACACCTCTCGGTTTGACTTGAATGCTCCTATACTGTATGTACTGTACAGTAGAACCATTTTAGCTCAATAACTTAATTAGCATCTTCGAGAGTAAAGTTTTATGTAAAGTTTTTTTATTTGCTCAAATTGTGTCTGAACAGAATCGTGTTTCTTCCGCAGCACAGGCCAGAAAATCTCCCTCTCTCCATGCTTTTTTCCGTTCCCCTAACCCCTAGTAAGAATCAGCTCCTAGATTAGCCTAGCGACTCTGTGCTGATTTGTGTTTGGTACAGCGACAGCGGGGTCGTCCTGGGTTAACTCGCTCGACGAACAGCTGCATCATTCATCCGTGAGGAAGAGCAGAGTTCCACTCTTAACGATTTATAGGCTGAGTTTTCCGTTCCTGTCGTTCCCGGACGTGCCGTCGTATTTCTGTAGGTTTATTCATCCTTTCCGCGGCTGCAGAGTCATCTGTCACATCCTTCTCGGCTAATTTAACCGAGGAGTTTTAAACACTCGGATGTGGTTCGCACCATTCATCAGACTCGGGTAAGGGAGCGAAGGGGAAATGGTTTACTGGCTGTTTACATGCAGCCTAACAATCTGTTAATAATCAGAATGATAACTCAATGGGAATAAAAACACAATCATTTGTACACCTCAAATAGGACAGAGTGAAAATAAAACACTTTTTTTTTTTAAAGACTCCGGTGTTTATGTAGGTCAGTGCCGCATGTCGGAGAAATCAGAAAGCTCAGACTCGGTTCTTCCCACTCACAGTTTAACCTGGAGGTTTTTTTCCTAGTCAGAAGAATATTTTTTTTCCCTCTCTGCTCCTGACACAAATAAAATATCATCGTGAGCAAAAACATCTCGTTAAGTCGAATCGACTGTTTGAATCGGCTCTGACTTTAACACAGTGGAGGGTTAGATTTAGTGAAAAAGAGTTTTTTCTCCTAACATCACATCACATGAGATCTACATGATTACAGAGAGGAGCGTGACACAACTACATGGATAATAATGCAGCTGCATGAGTCAGATATTTGAGTCTACATCGCTCTACAGTACATCGTCTATTTGAGTTGACTTCTTTTAGTCTGCTTTGAGTCAGCTCCCTCAGTCTGTTCTCTTAAGTTATCCCTTTGAAACTGCTCTGAGTCAGATCTTTGAGTTAGCTTGTTGAGTCAGATTTATCGAGTTAACCCTATGAGTCTGCTCTGAGTCAGCTCTTAATTCTGCTCTGAGTGAGCTTTCTGAGTCAGCTTGACCCTCTGAGTCAGTTTTTGAGTCAGCTTGTTGCTTTGTTCAAGCTCTCTATGTCAGCTCTATAAATGAACTATTTGAATATACTCTTTATCTATCCCTTTGAGTCCTGTGTTTTTTTTTGGGTTTTTTTGGTCATTTTTTAGAATGAACTCTTTGTCTGATGTAGGCCGGCCATTTAGGTAAGGTCTTTGAGTCAAGATTTTAAGATGGCTCTGAGGGTCAGCTTGTAATGTCAGTTTATTTGAGTTGACTTGAGGCAACTACAGTAATTGTGAGATTCTTTGAACATCTCTTTTAAATGATCTCTGAGTCAGGGTTTTGAGTCAGCTTTTTGATTTGGCTCAGTTTCTAGCGTCAGATTATTTTATGAAACAACCTTATTGACTTCAGCTCTTTCTCTGCTCTAAGCCTGCTTTTTGAGTCAGCTGTTTTGAGTCAACTCATTTAATGTCCTTTTAACGAACTTTAAAGCTGCTCTTTGAGTTCGTTTGTTGAGTCTCAGATTTGTTAAGCTCTGAATCAGTTCTTTGACTTAGCTTTCTGAGTCGACTCTTTGTATCAACATTTTGAATCAGTTCTCCGAGTCAGCTTGTTTAGGTGAACACTGTTTGTATGTAAGCCTTAGCTCTCAAACTTTATTAAAGGGCGTGTGAATATGAAGGTGAACGCTCTGATCAAACTGTTCATTTGAAGTCTGTTGGAGGATTGGTCATTTAATGTAGGTAGGACAGTGGTGGCTCAAACGGTTAATGCTGTCGGTGACTGGGTTACTGATCGGAAGGTTGGGGGTTCGAGCACAAGCGTGGCTATTGAGATCTTGAGCCCTTAACTCTATCTGCTCCAGGGGGCGCTGTATCCTGGCTGCACTCTGACCCCAACTTCCTATCTGGGATATGCGAAAAACATAATTTCACTGTGCCATGAGGTAAATGTGACAAATAATTTAATATTAATGAATTAAATAAAATAAATTATAAAAAACAATTGCAGCACATGACAGACGGAGAGTCAAAATAAAATCAGCCAAATCACAGAAAGAGAGAGACATAGGGAGAGAATTAAAAAGAAGCTGTGCATTTTTTATTGACTTTTACGACTGTACAAAATAAGTCCATATCTCAATTATGGTGGATATGAAGAATATTTCAAAGCATAGTCTCAAATCACGTTTTCGTTTCGTGTTTTTCACAATTGAAACTGAGAGAAGCTGTAAGATGGGATGGACGTTTCGTGTATTAACAAGGTTTCGGTTTCGAGGCGCCTCACGTCTGCAACAGCTTGGCTGGTCTCAGGTAGAAAAAAAAAAAAAACCTCCAAACAAATCAAAACATAAAAAAAGACTTGCACGATAATCATCCAGAATGTACTTACAGTACAGAGTACATGAGGCAGAACCTGACACTATAAACACGTTTGTTTTTCAGAGAGAGAGAGAGAGAGAGAGAGAGTGATGGATAGGTTTAATCCTTCAATTTCACATCATTTCAATGTTCCCGCTGCACAAAAGAAACCGAACAAGACACTTTTTTTCCCGAAGCGAAGACGGCGAAACTCATCCCGAATAAGTGATATAGTACATGTAAACCCCCTTTTTTCCCCCTCTAAATCAGTGGCTTGGCTATTTTTCATCAAGACTGATGCTTTATTTCATATGAAACTAAAGCCTGATGTCAGATGAAAGATATTTTACACAGCGACGGTTGCGTTACCTCACAAGGCAATATGTCTTTCGAGAGTATTTCGGCGACTAAATTCATATTGATTTTATTTTTTTTTCCTTTTGTGGCTGAAGTAGCTGTGAGTCATAGAAATACTGTACTGTATGTGAGAGAGCAGAAACATTGAGATACCGCTGGAGAACACGGGATACGAGGTGGCGGAACTCGCTCGTTTGCTCGCTCGCCAGGCGGGACTGCTCTGATTCATCACCGCCTCTGAAAGTCTCCACAAAACAAATTTCTCGCGAGTCTCTCGCACGCCTCCACCCCCTGCCCTTTATCCCCGCTAGATCCTGTCTGTTGTCTAAGCTTGGCGTCTTATTGTGGGTTTAAATCCAAGTGCCACAATGTAAGAATCCACAATCTGTCCTCGGAGAGGATTATCGACGTTTCGGTGGGAAATCGATGCCAATAATTCTCCTCCCACATACAAATGTTCCTATTTTTTTTTTTTTTTTTTTTTAATTCTTCCTCCCATCTCTTTTGGGGATCAGGCCATCTTCTGGCATCTGTCACTTGTTGTTCATTTATGTTGTCTTTTTTTTTTTCACCATCCATTTTTATCAGAATAAAAAGTGTCCCTCCTGCGTTCCTTCGTGGACTGGTGAGTCATTGGCACTCGGTGACTGTTCGTTTTTTGTTTTTTATTTTTATTTCTGTTGACCAACCGACCCCCCACAGCTAGGAGGAGAACACGTTGCTGGTTTCGGCATGGCCATAGAGATCCGCCAGCTTTTTGAAACGTGGCCCCCAGTCGCTCAGGAAGTCATAGTTGTGCTCCGAGTCGGTGCTGAGCGACTCGAGGGAGCTGAGCGACTGCGCCGCAGAGCCGCTGCCCTCGAAGGCGTACGTCTGGAGTGAGTCGTACGGTGGAGCTGAAGGATCCACGTCCGCCTCCTTCAACCGTTCCCATATGAACTCGCGGAAAACGCCGTTATCGGGGGCCATTTTGTACGGCGGGGGGCGGCTGTGGTACAGAGTGGGTACGGCGGGCATGTCGGGGGTCACGTCGCGTCGCGTTTTGCTCTCCCGCGTGGCGTTGAGATGGCGCAGAGCCGCCATGTCGAAGGCCTCCGTGTCTTCCTCTCCACCGCCCTCGTCATCGTAGCGCACGATGTTCTCTCGTACGTCTCGCTCGTCGTCCACGATCAGAGGCTCCTTCTTCCTCCGGCGTACCGTCACGATCAACAACACGAGCACTGCGCGGAAAAAAGAAAAAACTCGTATTACAGACCAGACACAAGGTTAAAAGATCAGAACATCTATAATTAGACACACTGATAAACAATCATTATTCTAGACGATACAGAACATCAGATGTAAATGGAGCAGAATTAAAGATCAAGTGGGGAAAAAAACTATTAGAGACTGGATACACCAGAGGACAGATGGACGAGTTGATCTAATACTGAAGAAATGAGATGAGACAGTATGAGATCAGACATGATCTGGAAAAGGTATTATGGATCACAAACTGCATCGTATAGAAAATATATTGAAAAAAAACAAACAAACAAAAATCCCTAAGGTACTACAAAATGGACTTTTCTGCCAGAGATCAGACATGATGCACCTTTAGTGAAGTGGTGGTGCTTTGGCTCAATTCTATTTCACTTTATCCAATCTGGTTGAACAAATGTTACTGAAACACAATTTGAACGAGGAAACATCGACCAAATACATCAGACAGAATAAAACAGAGCTGTTAAGGAGACAACTCTCTGGAGATAAAGAGACAAAAACATGGACACTGTTGTGTGGGAAATTAATAACTGATAAATGTATAATTATAAAAAAAACAAAAAACAACAACAGAACATTTGTTGCTTTTTACAAATTACTCATTTGCAATTAGTATTAAATTAGAAATAAACAGCCTTATTAAAATATCATTTGAAACAACAGCATTGTTTCAAAGCCTGATCAGATATCATTAAACAATCATGTGACAGAATGCAGATTAAAACCCTTTTAGCCTCCGACCCTTTAGAAAAACAAACCGGTGCCTGGAGACAGCGGTCTATTTACAGCGGGCAGATAAAGCACGGCCCCGCCGAGCGCACGGGCGATGCTATCGCCGGCGTATTTATGACACCGCACAAACACTTTCTTCTTGTTTAATGCACCGGAGAACATTTCTATTACTTCCAGGCTTTTGAATTTCGTGTACCACATACGAGGCGACATGTATTATCTCCATGTGTGCGGTTCAATTAAGTCCGATCAGGTACATTAGGTTTATGAATATGTTCATCAGATGGGGATGTGGTTGCTTTCAAATCACATCTGGAAGAGGAGGAGAGGTGGTTCATCACGGATGGCGTGAGGAGAGACAATCAGCGTGTCCTGAAATGGCCCCAGAAATATACAAAAGTACTCGCAACTAAAAAAAAAAAAGAAAAGCAACCCACAAGTGAGAAACGAGCATCAAATCCTGGTCTATTTAACGTTCCTAGTAGAACTACTACAGTAACTATCACCGGTAGAATATAATCGGATATTATATTATGTTTATGCAACAAGATTTTTATTTCAATGCAAAAGTTAACACACCCTTCAGGTTGAGTGTGAAAAAAAAAAACAGCACCAATAAATACCTTAAAATCTGTCTATAAATATGAGCTCCTATGGCAAAGGTGCCAATATTTAAAGTTTTGATTCAGGCAGTCCATTAGACAAGACTAGACTAGATTAGACAAGACAGAACTTAGAACGAGATCAGATGTAAATGAAGAACAATTAAACATATAAAAAGCCTTTAAAGTACACAATGAGGGATTATATCATGTTGAAGAGCTTCAGTGCAAAAGTTTGCACACCCTTTAGGCTGAATGGAAACAAAAGTAGAACTCTTCTAGGGCTCACTGAAAACCTTTTTTTCCTAAAAAAAAAAAAAAAAAAAAAATTCATTTTAATTTTGTCTTTTTGCTAATTTTATGTTTAAATAAAATGTTCCTATAACCTGTATCTATGTTTTTCTTTAAAAATTACATATACACATTATTACCCTAGTATTACCCTAGATGAGTGAGGAACCATATCCTTTATAGGGCACTCACTGAAATACTTGCAGAGTTTCAAAATTTAAGGAGTTTTTTTTACTTCTTTTATTCTATTTACTTGCAAAAAAAGGACAGTGAAGTTACCCTATATATTTTCTCGCTCAGGAATAGGGTCTATATAAAACCATACACTGTATATACCTACTGTATATAAAAAAAAAAAAGTAATATTTTTTTTTACTGAATAATATGCAATAATACAAAACAACCCCCACAAAATAAACAAATCCCATGGGATTTACCTTTCACCTGATTAAGGGTTAAAATCCATCTACAAATACACTCACCTAAAGGATTATTAGGAACACCTGTTCAATTTCTCATTAATGCAATTATCTAATCAACCAATCAC
>JAQQZT010000018.1:2820249-2848663 GCA_030068275.1 Clarias platycephalus
ACACACACACACACACACACACACACACACACACACACACACACACACACACACACACACACACACACACAGGCTAGTTTTCTGGAACTTTATTACTCTTCTGGGGACATCTGGTCATCACCAGTACACACACACACAAATAAACTCAGCTCAGGCCTTTTGAAATGTAATCATACACTCCTGGGGTCATTTTGACACTCCACACACACACACACACACACAGAGTACCCTTCCTTAGCCGATGTTAGTCCTCCACTCGCAGCTCTAAACACACGGCCAGATTATTTAAAGGTGAGATTTACAGGTAGAAATGTGTCATAAATACAAAACTCAAACGGTCACCCTGCACTCTCTCTCTCGCACACACACACACACACACACATATGGCCTGACACTAAATCCTGTTTTACGATGCGGGCATATGACTGCTGCACCCGCCAAATGAGGCAGGATTATACATCAGTCAAAATACACAAGGCTGCCCTGAACGCCGGGGTCACACATGTCATCCGGGATGATAAACAGCAGCCGATGCTAATGTCACGACACTATAAAGGGATCCGTTTAGCACTTGTATGATTACAACGAAAGGCGCGGAATGAAATATACACTCAGGAGAGTTTTAAAAAGGAAAGTGTAACTAAGAGGATGCGGAATGGAATATAAAGATTAAAGGTCTGGCTTTGTTGCGCGACAGGAAAATAATCGGTGACAAAGTGGCAAAAACGTCATCATGTTAATCGATTTTATTCATTGAGGGAATGATACATTGTACTTTTAACTTTTTACAGCTAACATTTGGTCGGTTTCCATTCCTGCATTCAATCTGTCCTGAAGAACTGAAACTGGAGACTCCTTCCATCGATGTTAATTAAAATCAGTTCTGAAACTGGAGATTCCTTCCACTGATGTTAATTAAAAATCAATATGTCCTGAAGGTTACAATATGTTACAAAGAACTGAAACTGGAGACTCCTTCCATTGATGTTAATTAAAAATCCATTTGTACTGAAGATATTAAAAGGCACTGAAACTGGAGACTCCTTCCATCTGTGTTAAAGACTAATCTGTCCTAAGGATGTTACAAAGCACTGGAACTGGGAACTCCTTCCATTGATGTTAATTAAAAATCAATTTGTTCTGAAGATATTACAAAGAACTGAAACTGGAGGCTCCTTCCATCAATCCAAAGATCAAAATCCTTACCAAAAAAAATCACTATATCACCAGTGATGCACCTTTGTGAATCAACCAATCAGAAGCCAGAATTAAACAATAACGCGGAATAAACATAGATTTTACACTCTGTCTTTACACCTTTATTTAGATTCGTCACTGGATTTGCGTAAAAAGTTAAAATCGCAAAAACACTCTTGGTGTCACTTGTTGCATCGTTCTTGCTATAATGAACAAATAATGGAAAAGAAGTATGGAAAAAATAAACCTAAACAACGAGACTAATCAGGCGAGACAGGCGCTAAGTATGATTGGTGGCGTGCACAAGGCGTAGCTAGGAAAAAAAAACGAGGTAAACAGGAAATCCTTCTGAAATATAGCATGAACAAATCTCTGAGCGTGTAGACAGCAAGCTGGTAAAATATGATCCGGAGCGTAATGTGCTTCTCTCGGCGTAAAACGAGTGTTCATCGTTCACGCGAGCGTGTGAGAGATAACAGTGCCGACTCGACAGCAGTGGCTCCCTCCTGAACGCGAGCAGCGGCTCGGGTGTGTGATGTGCAAACACAGGGGAGACGAGACGGGCTGATGGAGAGAGGAGGAAGAGAGATGTGAGGGGAATGGAGGAGGAAGAAAGAGAGAGCCATTGAATGTGTGTGTGTGAGTATGAGTGTGCGAGCGTGTGTGTGTGTGTTGTAAACACCTAATGATCCGTCCATCGGATTGCCGTGGAGAGTGTGAAAAATGGCGCACTGGTCTTATATTTCATCCCTGGGCATGGTGTACACTCCCAGGGCTAGAAAAGCTGAGAGACTGGGAAAGTAGCCTGGAAAGTAGCGAATGCACACACACACACACACACACACACACACACACACACACACACACATCCTGGACGACGTACAAAGATCAAAACCCTGGCTTTATTTGAGAAGAACTTTCCTGACCTAAATATAAGCCTGCGAGCTTCACCGACTCTTCAGAAGCTGTTTTAATTTTAAGCTAATACTTACATATATAAGCTAACTGTAACTGTGCTCATAATAAAAGCTGCACGTTTAGCGCTCATATACCATACAGTACATCATCGTGCGTTATTGTTTCTATAGTAACAGCTGGTTTGTAGGAACTCATCAGAAAAAGTGTGTAGTAAAAAAATTGTTGCTAAGTTCTGTTTTTAAAAAAGTAATTTTTGGTTAAAACATTTCAAAGAACTTCTTACCGCATGTAAGTCCTTTTTCAGCAGACAGGTGGCGCTATTAATATGAAATTATTCTCCTAGCCTAAACCGCTATTTATGATAGACTAGCGATAGTACCAGTTGTTATAACTCTGTATAGGAACATAGTTATAGCTTGACAAATAGTTAAAAGGTTAAAGCTAAAATGAATCTGCTGATCTTGAATGTAATGAGTGATATTATTATTATTATTTCAGGTTGAAGCCCACGTACTGTACATGTCTGTCTGTCTGTCTGTCTGTCTTTCTGTACAGCAGAACTCTCTGTCTAACTTATTAATACAAAGAAATCACATTCTGTAAGGTTGAGTATCTTACGCCTTGTTTACACTAAGTTGTCCTTCTTTCGTGATCAGACAAATACACTCCCTGTTCGGTAATCGGAGAGAGAATCACAGATGAGAAATGGAAAAAGTAGATGAAGTTTCGTCTTAAAACGACTCCAGCGCGTTAAAATTCACTTATACCACTTCAGCGCTGTTATTTTAGACAAAGTGAAAATATGAACTAATCCCAGTAAAAACATTTTCTTTACATTGAGCGAGTTGCGCTTTTTATTATTTTAATGTACATTATTAAATCCGACACATAACTGTTCATAACATTGCTTTTACTCAACATTTCGCTTTCACTTTTGATGCAGGTTAAACTTCAGGCAGATATCTAAGTACTGCAAAAGATTAATTAAATTCGGTCCAGCATCGATTTAAGACGCGCCCATAGTTTGACGCATGTGCAGTACGCTGTTTCTAATCTGGCGCGATGTACAGACTAAACCTTTCATTTATTTATATAGATGCAATGGTTCCATTCCAACAAAGCAGGTGTCTTGAGCCACCTAATTAAAACTTCTGACTCGCTCGTAGCGGCACACACACACACATACAAAAACACAAAAGAGGACTTAAGCAGCCACTAGGGGGCTACCCTGACACTCATTATGTATAGGATTATTTTTCATTTTTATTGTAATAAATACTCCAGTGTCTCAATCAAGAAAGTGAATCCAGATGTGTTAAGATAAACAAAATCCCCTAATTCAGATATGACATGAATACGTTATAAGCTATTAAAATGTTCCAGACACCTTTATCAACAGCATCCTGCTTTATTTCTCAAGCATGATCGCATCCAAAGTGTGTGTGATTTCACCATACACACTGACGTCTCTATACATGTGTTTCAAACAGTAAGCAGATGGCACAATTAAGTGCTGCACAAATGATAGCGTCGGCATCACATTGCTGTGTGAGTCACATCACCTGCTAGAGGGCAAAACAGGTCTATTTAAAAAAAAAAAAGCATTATTGCGATGTTTTTGTGCATAAACAAATGAGTACCCAGTGTATACATGCATGCGAATGCTGTTTGGGGTCGCTGCCTGCTTCACTTCCCCTCTGAGAATCCACCCTAGAAATAAACTGCCTCATGAGATCACACGCGTGAAGTTTTTGTCATTGTGTGACGTGGAAAAGCAGATCGCACATCAGACATCATGATGACTTTAACACGTGCCAAGACCCACTACAAGGAAAAGGTCCTGAACCGCAAGATGAAGTGCTTTGGCATTATCTTGACTTAATAACTCATTAGTTTGACTTATTATCTCATCGTTATCATTTCGAGGTATGATTTCATTATTTCAGCTTAGCATGTCGCTGTTGCAACATGTCATTATTTTGACTTATCTATAATTTCTGACACCTTATTTTGTATTTCTGTCGTCATATTTAACGCGCGCACACAGTTTGTCAGGAACATAGCTAATTAAATGATGTCAGATTAGTTTATAGTTATAATATTTCTGTTTTTACATGCTGTTTCCCAAAATAGAAATTTAACCAGGCATTGCTTTAGTGGAATTCAGTTGTGCGAAAAACTCCATTCCTCCAAATAAGTCCAACTCCAAATTAATTAAAATAATGTGATATTAACATGGAATAATGAGATACTGCATTAAAATGCAATTAAAAAAACTTGCATCTTAAAATAATAAAACATAGAAGCTGACATAGGTTCTTGAAATAATTAAATTAAATCTTGAAATAATGACTCAATATACTGAAATTAAGTATAAATAAAAGGATTTTATTAAGGTTAAATAATATTTGTTTAAAACATACAGAGCATTTAAAAATAATTTTATAAATTTTATTTTGTTAGGATATTAAGTCTAATGAATGAGATATTGAGTTGAAACACGGATAAATTACGTCAACATAATGAGATAATTTAAGACAATACGATAATACATCAACATAATGAGATTTGTAGTCATAATAATATGTTTAGTCAAAATAATGAGACATTAAGTTGAGACAATGAGTCAAGTCAAAATTATTATATATTTAGTCAAGAAATAGATATTAAGTCAAAATAATCAGATTTTAAACTGAAGGAAAGAGATATTGTCATTATTTTGAGATAGTAAGTCAAAACAATGAGATCTTTAATAAAAGTAGTGAAATTTTATTATTATTATTATTATTATATAATGAGATATTTAGTCAAAATAATGAAATACTACATCAAAATGCAATATTAAGCCTAAAATTATGTCAAAGAGATGTCAAAATTATGAGATCTTAGGTCAAAATAATAAGACAAAAAAACCTAAATAATGGAATAATTTAAAACGAGATATTAAAAAAAAAGATACTTAGTCAACATACTCAACATAATGGCAATATGGTGAAATAAAATATTAATTCGAAATAATAAGTAATGATAAGTCTCCATAATGAGTCATTTAGTTAAACTAATCTTAGTATCTTCAAATATTGAAATATTTAATAAAAAATAACAAGATATTGTGACCTAATATCAATAACCTAATATTTTTCCCACAATGTGAAATTCAGAGCTTCTGTTGTAAATCGCCTGAGTAACACAAACTACACTGGGTGTGAACAATGATCAGTGGGTGTGGCCAAACTCAGACATTGGCAAAACAAGAAACACCAACTTTCACTTTCTAAACTGGTTTGGAAGCTGTATTTTAAAAATTTCACAAGTTTCACATTTGGGTCTTTGGGTTCGATAATTGCGTTTGAGTCTTGACACGTTTCCGCGCAACAGAAAAAAACTAACAAAGCAAAAAAAAAAACTTCACTTAATTTTTGCATGTCAAAAAGCTTTTCAAGGTCACTCATAGACATTTAAAAAGTCACATATATGCATCCTACGGGCTCTTCTAAAGAGTTTACAGGAAAAGTGTAAGAGAAAAATGACTTTTGGTGAAACCTAATTTTGGCTTTTCCGTAAATCGTTGAAGAAGATGCGAATCCGCACCCCATCCATGTGCATTACTTCATTAAACAACCCGGAAAAAAAGTACAAACCCTCCCACTATTTATCAGCAAAGTGTTTTCCAGGAACGAGAGCCAAGCTTGGCGTTGTGCTCTTCATTGACCCCGCTGTTGTGTGGCTCGTGAGTGTTATATACTGTAGACTGTACAGTTACTGACTGCTTAAAGACTTGATGCGGCATTGCCGCAGTTTTGACACAAGATGGATGATCAACAGCGAGCCGGGGATCAATTTAACATTATCCCCAATTTACCGTAATTGAATTCAGAAAACAATCCATCATGCAGAATCAATTACACAACAATCGAGATTTTTTGTATGTGTGTGTGTGTGTGTGTGTGTGTGTGTGTGTGTGTATGGGGATTTACAAACGGAGTAGGGTGAGGGTTGCGGTATGTATGAAGCGGGGAGACTTGTTTTTATCGACCTCTTAAAAATGATGCAGTGCCGCTAGATTATGCACCGCCATTTCTCTGTCAGTCCCGGCTTCTCTTCCACGCGGCCAGTGTCCGCTAATGGAGATGTACCGGAGCCTGCAGAGACGTTTATACGACCGCAGTGCTGTAGGTAGCTATGGTTTACAGCGCGGGGCTCGCCTGAGCCGCTTCTGAATAAATCGAGAAGGATGCGAGCACGTACTAGATCTTCGAGAGCGTGTGTAGGGCGTAGACTTGGCTCTGGAGTTATAGCCATTAGGAGATTAGGCTGAAACAGGGACGCTGGCGACCTGTGGGAAGGAGCACACCGGGCTCGTCTCACCTCTCGGCTCTGTTACCCTGAGCTGTGGGGTAATGAGGGAACTCAAGCTTTGACAGGAAAGAACAACAACAACAACAACAACAGGCGCTGCTATTCTGTGATGTTACACAGTGCCGTATCATTCCGAAAGATACATCACATTTGCATAACGTATGTTTGTAATGAAAATGTGAATTATAGGCTTCGGGTTATTGGTCAATTAATAACGAAAAACAAAATACTGTTGAGATGCTATCACGCTTGAGAACCAACAACATAGAGTGCAGAATGGAAATCTAGCAGGTAAACTCTTTAGGCAGTGTTGCCGAATTTAATCATCTAATCTTATAATTTACAATAGATGAGAGAAAAAAATCAGTCATGCAGCACAATACTTTTGTGTGACAATACATGTACATCAGGTAAGAAAAAAAAAAATTATATTTACACTTATACAGTGGGACACTGTTGTCTGCCTTCACATGTACAGTACATGACCTCAGTTCTTAATCCATAGGGTTTAATATGATGTCGCGTATAACAGCTTCAGCTCTGTGAAGGCTTTCCACAAGGTTTAGGAGTGTGTTTATGGGTTCTTCCAGAAGTGCATTTGTGAGGTCAGACACTGATGTTGGACGAGAAGGCCTGGCTCTCCGTCTCCGCTCTAATTCATCCCAAAGGTCTTCTATCAGGTTGAGGTGCAGAGCAGTCAAGTTCTTTCACACCAAACTTGCTCATCTAATGTCTTTATGGACGTTGCTTTGTGCACTGGTGCACAGTCATGTTGGAACAGAAAGAGGCCGTCCCCAACCATTCCCACAAAAATGGGAGTATGAAATTGTCCAAAATGTCTTGGTATGCTGAAGCATTAAGAGTTCCTTTTGCTGCAGCGAAGGGGCCGAGCCCAACTCCTGAAAAACAACCACACACCATAATCCCACAATGCAGTCAGACAAGTACCGTTCTCCTGGCAAGCACCAAACCCAGACCTGTTAATCGGATTGCCGGACAGAGAAGCATGATTCGTCACTCCAGAGAACACATCTCCACTAGAGAGATGGAAGAGTCCGGTGGCGGCATACTGTACTTTACACCACTGTATCTGATGCTTTGCATTGCCGTTGATGATGTAAGGCTTGGATGCAGCTGCTCAGGCATGGAAACTCATTTCATGAAGCTCTCTACATCCTGTTCTTGATCTCATCATGAAGTTTGGAGGTCTGTAACTATTGACTCTGAAGAAAGTTGCCGACTTTGTCAAAATTATGAGATCTTAGGTCAAAATAATGAGACAAAAAAAACTAAATAATGGAATCACTATGTGTCTCGGCATCTGCTGACCCCACTCTGTGGACTAACACTTTGTGGCTGCGTTGCTGTCGTTCCCAGTCGCGTCCACTTTGTTATAATACCAATGTGGAATATTTAGTAGCGAGGAAATTTCACATCCCATCATAGTACAATACTGGAATTCACTGAGCTCCTGAGAGCGACACATCCTTTCACAAATGTTTGTAGAAGCGGTCTGCATGCCTAGGTGCTTGATTTTAACAATACATCTGTAATAGTGATGCGCGGGTCGTCTGGTAACCCGCGGACCCCGCGGGTAACCCGCGGGTCGGGTTGGGGCAGGTAAAGAAATTGTCGCTTTATTTGCGGGGCGGGTTGGGGTGGGTCATTAAAAACAAAATTAAATCAAAAATCCATGTATGTTGCGCGCAATTCCGCTGCCAGTCACAACAAAAACAAAGAAATAAAAGTGAAGATGGAAGACGAGGTGCCGGAGAAATTGAGGTTGGGAATTTACATAATTTAATGGTCGCGGGTGCGGGACGGGGCGGGTTGGAAAAATACCCGACCCGCGCATCACTAATCTGTAACCATGAAAGTGATTGGAACAACTTTGGAATTCAATGATTTGGATGGGTAAGTGGATACTTTTGGCAATATACAGTACTTAGGTATCATGATAAAATCGTATCGTGCGGTCTCTGGTGATTCCCGTCCCTACCTTACATCACAGAAATAGATTTTTTTCCTTTGAATATGCCAGAAAGTTGGGTCAGAGGGGAAAATTACAACCTTCCAACCAATAACATGCACTAACCAAGAACTTTATCTGTTTGAGCCATCAATGAGAGTCTAACAGGTCTGGGGAGAGTGTGAACGCAATCCCCCACTATCAGTAAGTGTCAATAATGGAACCACCATCTTGATCATGGAATTGTGTTGAGGTACAGTAAGTACTGAAACTAGTTCACAAGCTTGTGCATTGAAAGATATATTCATTGTATTTCTGTAAAATAAAGTCACAGGTACACACGCGTTTCCGACGTGCAGACCTTATTCACTGCCTGACCTTCCCTCTACAAATCTCTGTGAAAAACGCAGCATAGAAATGTTTCTTCCAATCATACACACACAAGCCTGTCTGCACGTTCGCTTTGTCTTTCTTTGTACGACGTTCACGCTTCTAACCAAGGAGAGCTTAAACGATACCCCACCTTCATCTCCCTAGCCACCACAAAACATTGTGTTTCGAGCTTTTTCTTTTTCCAAAAAGCATTTAATTTCCAGTCCAATTTCACATCAAAACATTTATTAAGAAACGTCTGCCGAGATTAAACACGCCGAGCGTAACGGTGAGGCTGTTGCTATAGCAGCGCCGAAGCGAGGAAAAACTTAACAGCTATAGCAACAATTAGGAGTTGTTAATGCCGCTTTCTCGAAGAGATTAAATTAACACGAACGGCAGTTCTGTTGATATTAAAGACGAAGGAGTTGGTGGAAAGAAGTGCGGAACCCTGCGGAGTGAATGTCACGCTTTAAACATCCGCAAATGTTGAATATCAACTGGTTTCACCTCCTACAGCTTTGCAGACACACTCTGTACTCGGAGGATGAATGACTTAAATCCGAAACATCCCGTTTCTCTGGAAACTGTACACACACACACACACACACACACACAACCACAAACACACACTCATACACACACACATGGTTTGGACAGAAGTCCTTCATGAGCTGGGTAAGTGTTTTTTCTTTCTCTCTCTCTTTCTCGGATCAGTCCTTGTGTTTGCTGCATTGTGTAGCGAGCTTGCACAGGAACCCTACTGTTTGGATTATAACAGGACTGACAGCGGGGCACAATGCCTGTTGATTTATTATTCAGAAACCCAGAGGGAAAAAAAAAATCTGTTCCATCTCTATACCACATCCACCCCCCTATATATCCACACACTCACTGTGTCCTCCCTCGTCTCCGTTCAATCACCAACAAGACACAGTATGAGGTTTTTTTTTTTTTTAAGCTGACAATATGCACACAAGCAAAAAAATATATATATATTTTTTTGTTTTTTTATTTTCCTAGTTCTAATGCTATGAGAGACACGGATTCTTGGCAGCAATCGGACAGGGGCACAGAGGGATTAATATCATGGTTAACTTTTAAGGGAATTACTGCAAAGAAAACACACACACACACAACCACTAACAGGATTTGAGAGAGAGAGAGAGAGAGAGAGAGAGAGAGAGAGAGAAAAAGTAATCCCTTTATGTTGCCAGATTGAACCGTTTCCAATAAGCAGGTCGATCTGCATCGCATTTATAGTCATTGACTCATGATTATTTGTCTCCAGATATGAATGGAGGATTGATGAAATTAGCTGAAACATCATCCAAAAAAGATTTTGTAAAACACAATCTGGCAACCCTGTCACCTTTTACTTACTAATGTGCTAGCTTATACTGTGCCTGCAACTTTTATACAATGAACAACATTAAGAAAGAAATCTTCTCCCTTTACTGTTGTGGAACATCGGTACGGGGTTGCTTCCTGTTCTCGCTTATGCTAGAGAAGCTCAATCACTCACTCACTCACTCACTCACCTTCTATACCGCTTTATCCTGTATTCAGGGTCGCGGGGACCTGGAGCCTATCACATGAGGCTTAGGGCACGAAGTGGGGTACACCATGGACAGGGTGCCAATCCATCGCAGGGCACACACACATACACACACTCTCATTTACACACTACGGGCAATTTGGGAACGCCAAGGAAACCGGAGTACCCGGAGGAAACCCACCAAGCACGGGGAGAACATGAAATTAATAATGTACAGTACTGCACTGCTCAAAAGTCTTAAACTTTCGCTTGGGTGCTCCCATCACGGGGTTGCCACGGCGGACCATCTGATGTGCACACAACTTTAGTGCAGGTTTTTTTTCCATGCCAGATGCCCTTTCTGACGCAATAATTAGCTTCCAAGGAGCCAGAGTTCCTTGTTCAGGAATAGTTCACTAGGCTTCCTGAAGTGTCTTCCTTTTTGTCTCTCATTTACAGTCTAATCCCTGTACCTTAAGGCATGAAGCAGTGAGAAACAGGTGAAGATGATGAGAGATGATCAGACCCGTGATTAGTATACTGTATACTGCTGGTGGTTGGATCAGACGAGAGGGGAAATGAGGTCGCTGCTGAGGTTCTTACGACCCACTTTGCAGCCCGTCACATTTATTCCATTTAATCTTAATTTATCTTCTCTTAATCTTTTTGCTTGCTTGCAGAATGTTTAGAAGGTATGTAGGAAACAAGACAGTAGACATGATTGATTTCTTAAATCTGCAGCTGGATTTTTGACCTATTCAACGTTTCATTTTTTTTCTTAATACACAGAATTACCACAAGAAAAAAAACTCCATAAGAGACAAAGCCGCTTCATCGGTCCAGTTTTATTCTAGCTGATGGATGACCATCTCTCGCAGACTCACACGCGCACACACACACACACACACACACGCCCGCACACGCTCACGTACCGTCTGACGAGTTCTGACTCATGGTTCGGGCTTCCAAGCCTTGATGGCCTCTCAGTGGGGTGCAATCAGTCAACAGATTGCAGTGTGATTGCGTCCTTTTGTTTTGTTGTTTCCCTCGGACAGAGAGACGAGGGAGAAGAGCTGTCGTCTGCGCAGTTTAATTAAGACTGACTGAAGCTAGCCAGAGCCGGCATCCTCTCTAAAATCCCTCTCGCGTAGTGTTTTGAGGATTTCTTTCGCACTGTTTTTATTTGTTGTTTCATCGTTTCCATAGCGTCGGGAGGGGAAAAAAATCAAAAGGGACTGAAATGCAGCGAAGCTCATCAGCCAGACGGATAAATAAAATGTAACGTCACAATTTAATGCACACCGTAGTGATGTTTCAGAGATTCTTAAATCTGATTGGTCGGAGGATCAATTCATTTTTCGTAGTAAGGTTTCCATAGCAACAGCTCATTCTCTAATTAAGAACAAACTTTCTTTTAAAAAATAAAAAATAAAAGTGTATAATCGTTGATAATATTGTTTGATAATGAAGGAGTTTCACAAATTAAAGATTCGTAATGTTGCTTTATCACCAGGACGGACATGTTTATGTTTTTTTTTTTAAAAGTGGCACATTTAAAAAAGAAAAAAAAAAAAGAATGAAAAAGAGGAGCTGGCGAGATATCTACAGTATGTATGATGAAAAACAGGAACTTATTTGTTTCCCGGTTCCACAACATTAAACATACCTATAACTGGATGAATAGCACACTCGTTTGTGACATTTATTAATAAGTTTTCAAATATGTAGTGCCGGTCAAGACATTTTCCCAACATAACAGGCAGATTTGATATACAGTGTTAGAGAAATACGAGGTGACCTTCCTGCATGATGAAAACGAGAAAAAAAAAACAGATAAGAATGAATGCATGAGTTACAAGGCTCAAATTAGCCTTAGCTGTCCACTTAACAAGCTGTTCTCCTACAAATTTTAGACGAATGACCAAAAACCACTGTGACGTCAAAGCTTCAGACACAGAACCCAGAAGGTCAGGTACCCAATCCACGCTAATCCGATCGGAAAGATGCAACGACAATACAATAATCATGAACTCGTTTATCCATCAGCGCTATATTCACTCGTTCGCGAATCCTCAACTCGACAATCATCCTGAGTTCGATCAATCAGCTACCTGAATAGCGCACGCTCGGGAATAAGGGGCACTCGTCAAGCAATCAGTTAACAAAGCCGCTAAACACTAATCTGGTGCGTCACAACGAACGCAAACGCGTCCTCCAATACACGGCCTGCGTCCTTCACAGCTTGAATCCGGTTAAACCGCCCGAGTGCACCGGTACGACAAGTATCAACAGTGTGAGACGATGCATGATCAATCAAATCTAATGGATCTAATGTACTCTTGGAAATCAGCGATGTAATTAACTGACGTTATTCCGTCATAAAGCATGGCATTTCTCCCACGAGCCAGTTTAACTGTAATTAATAATTCCTATCCCCCCCCACCCACCCACACACACACACACACACACACACACACACACAAACACACACACGCAGAAACAAGTTCATTTCGAATCAGTTTATGCCTTAATGAAGACAATGAGGAGAAGAGAAGCAAACAAACAAACATCTGAAATGATGAGACAACGTCCTTGCTGTGTAATTGGCTTTCTATTTGTTTCTTCTCAATTAGGCGATAGGGAGCTGAAACACGCTGCGGCTGGTGTAAAAACAGAATTTCTATTAGACTACAGACAGCCGTGTGCTGAGAGAAAGACGTGTGATGGGTTTGATGACAGTAATGATTGTGGTGGTGATGGATGAGGCCATGTTGATCTTGGGTGTGGTGGTGATGATTAAGAGGATGGTACTGATGATGGGAGATTGTAGTGGTGATTGTGGTTAGGGTGGTGGTTGTGTTGGTGTTGTTGGTGATGATATTAGACGATGTTGGTGGATGAGATAATAATGGTGATGTTTGATGACATTGACTGTAGTAGTGATGATGATGATGACCATGATGATGACAATTAAAGCATGCATGATAGTAATAATGATGGTAGTGCCTATGGTGGTATTCTTGGTGGTAGAAACACTGGTGATGATGATGATGGTGGTTATGGTGTTGGTGATGTTCCTGAAGTTGATGGTATTTGCAATTTAACACTCTTGTTATTTTGATATAATAATAAGAGGTATGGGTTAGGGTCATGATCATAGTGATGATGACGATGATGATGATGATGATGATGAAAGTACCCAGGGTAGTAATAATGATGTTAGTGCCTATAATGTTATTTTTGGTGATGATGATGCAGAGTTGATGAAGCAGGTGGTGGTTATGGTGGTGATGTCCATGAAGATGATGATGTTTAAATGTAATATTATTGTAGTAATAATCATAATAATAATAATAATAATAGTTATCAATGATGATCCTGGTGATAATGGTGATGATGAAAGTACCTCTGATATAAATAATAATGGTAGTGCCTATCTTTGGTGTGTAGTAACATTGTTGGTGATGATGGTGATGATGATGATGATGATGATTGTGTTTAACATTTAATGTAACATTTTGATATAATAATGGTAATTGGTTAGGGTCATGAGCATAATGATGATGATGATGATGATGATGATGAAAGTACCCAAGGTAGTAATTATAATAATGGTAGTTCCTAAAGTGGTACTGTTGGTGGTAGTAACACTGTTTGTGATGATGATAATGATGATGATGATGATGTTGAGGTGTTGGTGATGTTCCTGAAGATGATGGTGTTTGACATTCCTGCAATTGTGATATAATAATAATGGTAATGAGTTAGGGCCATGATCACAGTGATGATGATGATTATGATGATGATGATGACGACAATGATAATGAAAGTACCCAGGGTAGTAATAAATATGGTAGCGCCTATGGTGGATTGTTGGTGGTAGTAATTCTGGTGATGATGATGGTGATGTAGAACAGATGGGGGTTATGTAAGATGAGGACGCCGATCCTAGTTACGGAGGTTATGTTCCTAAAAATGATGGTGTTTGAGGTAATAACTCTTCCTATTTAGAGATAATGATTATAATGATGCTCGTGGCTTGGGGTCCATGATCCTAGTGATGCTGCTGATGGATTCTTACCGAGCAGTGTCATGATGCAGGCTAGGATGGCTGTGAGCGCTCCGGTGCTGAGTCCGGCCGTCAGGGGAAAGGCCTCGGTGCCGCACGCCTGTGGAGCACCATCAGAGTCGCACTCGCACACTCGGATGGACAGAGTGTTAGTGCTGCTGAGAGACGGACTCCCGCTGTCCACTATCAGCACGGGCAGACGGTACAGAGGCTGCTCTCGCCTGTGAAATCCTCCACGCTTTGTCAGGATGGACGCCGTGTTATCTGGGTAGAAGACAGGAGAAGAAAAGATAAGATGGGAAAGGGAAGGAGATTACTGGTGAAAAGAAATGAGGTGTGAAAAGAAACTAGACAGATCAGAGTCCTGTGTCGGGGTTAGTACAAAAAAAAAGTACACATAACAACATATGATGCCTGCATAAGCCGCTATGACAACTGACGTGAACCTTTGTTTTTTTTGGTTAAGAAGCGTTCATAAGGCCACATGAAAACTGACATAAGCCTACTTACTGTAAATATTCATAGCACTGCAATAATGAATAAGCCCTTCATAGCACTACATAATGTCTGCATATGCTGCATTATTTTTGAGTAGAGTTCATTAGGTGACAAATGACATAAAACTTCTTAGACATTCATAACACTAAAGTAAGCTGTCTATGAAAACTGCTATAGTTATAATACTTTATTGATAAGCAGCGTTCGTAAGGCTACATGACAAACTGAAATAATCCTACTTAAACATTCATGGCATCTACATAAGTTCTCTGAGACAAGTAATAATACACAACACCAGTAATTCATGATGACGTACATAAACGTTTATAAAATATCACTGATCTGACATAAGGGTTTATTAGGAATGTTATAACCACTGTCCATGTAATTGAATGTACTGTAGATTTGGGATGAAGGAATAGCAGGATATGATATTTCCCCCAAGAGGTTTAACGTTACAATTGTTTATGAAGGCTTATGACATGACAGTTGTCATGATGGGCTCATGTGCAGTAGATGTCATGTCTCTTGATTCTCTCTGGTTCGAAATGTTACAAGTGCAAAATAAAAAAATTTTTTAAACAGACTTATTTTTGGAACACTTCTTGTTATCGTGCTCTGTGTTTTGGACTCTACTGCAGGAAAGAGGTTTATACATCAGTGTAATGCTGCTCTAAGTACGACATGTTGTAATACATCTTCCAGGTGTGTTTAAGCAGATAAGGCATTAAACAATGCTGCGTAAGCTACCTTTGTTGTCCCGCAGGGTGAAGTTGTGGTTCCCGGCAGCCTCGGCAGTCAGGGAGAAGAAGAAGCGATGGCCGCTGGGAGGCTCGTCTTTATCCACCGCGCTCACCGTCTCGATCACCTGAGGAGAACACAACTTTTTAAAACAGCTTAAACTAGTCTGGAAAACACTAAAGTCCTGGTTCATAAGTGTTTATAACCTCATGCTTGGACGGTTGTTTTTATATATTTCTAATTTTATGACATATTCCAATGTTACACAATTCTTAAATTCACTCATTAATTACTTATCATTATCCATCATGTTGTTACAACATGAAAACTAAGGATGCTAATGAAGCATTCAGAGACTACATCCATGATGCCTAAATAAACCATTCATGGCAAGTAGCAAAGTAAAGCTACAGTAGTTACTTTTATTGCTGTAATACTTAATGTTACTGTTCATAAGCCTTCATGATAGCTACATACAAAGTGTTTCATGGCAACTAATATATACATGCATAAACATTCGTTAAACTACATGAATAAAGCCAACATAACCACTATATGGCAACAGACGTAAACATACGTGAACATTTAGAAATCTAAATACACAAAACCTACATACAGTAACCACTTTATGATAACTGACACAAACGTACTTAAACTTTCGTAAATATACATTCATATATTCTACATAACGAGTTTGTAACAACTGACAAATAAACATTTGAAAAGCTACATATGTATAGCCTACATAACCACTTTATGACAAACTGACAACAAACATATTTTGACTGACAAACATATCCAAACATTCATAGAATGACAGGCATAACGCCTACGTAAACATTTTATGAAAACTGACAATTAAACTTAATTAAAAAATCATAAACCTACATAAAGCCTACATATCCACTTTACGACGACTAACATAAACATATATAAACATCCATACAGCTACATACATAAAGCCTACATAACCATACATAAAGCCTACATACAGTATATACTTGCACATCCATAACGCTATACAACAAGTATGAATCATACATAAGCTCATCATTATTCACTACGCTGTGATTCCTTACTCAAGTACAGTGTTCATAAGGCTACATAAGACCTCTTCAATAAAGATATTATGACAAGTGCCATTAATCTCCACAAACTGACATGATCACTACATGATTCTTACTCATTTAAGATTATTTCATAAAAATAAGAAAACAAACAAACAAATAAATAAAATAAAACATTGAAACTGTGTTCATAAGGATGCAAGAATACGTCACATCCTGAATAAGCGCTTCATGAGACCTGACAAACACCTACTTAATCCTTTATAACACTATCAACACATTTCCCTTTCTTAATTGTACCAGTCATACCGCCTACCTACAGTTGTTGCTTTAAATCATTGTGTCACTATACAATGCCTACATACACAATTTATGACCATACATAAAACCTTTATCATTATGAACACATTTTCCTTTATTGTCTTTTTTTCCCTATTGGTCATTTTTGTACATTGCGTGTACTTAAAGGCAGTTTTCATAAGGCTGCATGACATGTCCTACATACAGTAAGAGCTTTATGACACCTGACATAAACCTATATAAACGTTTGTATCCTTATGCAACAATTAAGCTTTCTATAACAACCAATACAAACTTTTTATAAAAGAAAAGAGCAGAAAGGTACATGAATACATGAGGACACCTTATACACATTGCACATTGTGACATCCATTGTTTGATTTATAACATTCAATACTATTATTATTTTTATTATTATTAATAATAATAATAATATTATTATTATTATAAAGCTCAATCACTAGCAACTAGAAAAGGGTTAAATAATCATGTTGTCATTATACCTGGCACGCATGACTGAATTGCATCTTGCATCAAGTAATAGCGTACAAATCCAATCTGGAGCGGTCCGTATCAATACGGCCGTCTGGCCGCCTGAAATGAAGTTCAAATTCTAATCAAAACAATCACACGGCTTTGGATGGGGGTGTTCACGGGGTGTGAGTCAATACGCTATCAGTGATTAGCGATGCTTAAACAGTGCGCTGGGGGATTTGGGGAAAAGTGCTGTGTTTGGGAGACGATTATCAGACCTGTCTGTCAGGAGCAGCGGTAAGGAGATTCCCTGGATACGCTGTTGGGGTTTAACTTTGCACGCTGGGGCTTGAGTTTAATACCGAGCACCCATGTGTCAAGCTGCGGTCAGCACAAAGTCAATCTGCTCAGAAATCTTCCAAACTCCAAGGGACGGTCCAGTTGAGGATAGCCGAGTCCCAGGGTTCTTCATAATCCAGAGGAAAAATGTTATACACAGCAATTAATAGAAAAGTGTGTGTAAGGCAGCTTTCCCTTCCCTAAGCGGTCGATACGTTTCACAGCATCTACACGCCTCAGTGTTGATTTATAACTTTCAGAATTCATTTCAGTCCAGCTGGACCTCTATAGACACTGTAGTGTTAATTCAACACTGGAATTTTTGCTGTGAAATTAGCACTATTATTAGCATGACTTTTTTCCTTAAAGTGTACGATTCATTTTGAAATGTTTTTTTTTTCTGTATATTTTGACCAAAATCAAACATATAGTGACATATATACGTGATAGATCAATCTCTTATCCCTAATATATACACCTAACTCGTTAAATACTGTGTACAGTACACAGTGCTGAATGAACACCCTGCAGTGTGCATATAAGCTTCACTTTTCCTCCTCTAATGTTAGCTAAATCAAACATACACTCATTTTCATATTCATGAGCTCAAAACCTTCTCCGTTCACTGTGGTGGAAAGAAAGGCCACATCAGCACTTTTCATCTTTCACGCATAAACATCTGATACAAGTCAAGGCGAGAACATCATGTGAAAAATATTGCTGTTATGAGATTGGAAAGGGGCGGGGCTTCCAGGATACGGGTTGAAATCAATGGAGTTCAAACATCAAACATCAATTGATGGCTTCTACAGTATGTACATCAAACCACGAAGATACTTTGTGACCTTTTGCATTTTTTATGCATCATTTAATGAGGATAAACAGAAATTCAAAAAATAAAAGTGCCTGTTGTTTAAAGCTGTCAATATTAACATATTAATGCGTGTGATTAGTCTAGAAATGTTTTAATTAACGCATTAATTTGTTTTTGCAAATTAATCACAGAACCACGTTTGACCCTAATGGCTTCCCATAATCACAGTGTGTTTACCTGGCGGTGTGTGATAATGGCATGTTTTACACGAATAATAAGATGACTGAGGAAATATCACCAGATGTGCTGAACGGCAAGTTTGATTATAAAAAAAACTTTAAATGAAAATTTGGATAAAACCAAAGTTGTGAGTTTGAGCGACCTTCATGGAGAACAATTTTTACAAGAATACATTAAACACAAGATGTTGGAGCGGTGGCTCAGGCAGCTAAGGCTGTAGGTTGTTGATTTTTTTGGACCTGAGGATCCAGGTTTGAGCCCCGCCCATCAGTAGGTTGCCACACCCCATAATACTCAGACACAGCATGCAGTGCCAGTCCCATTTGAGAGATTTGAATTTAACATTTGTTAAATATTAATGTTTGAGATATTATAAAACTGCATAATCTGTTTCCTCTAACCAGTTTGTCATGCATTTCTTTATTTCAACATTGCATGTTTATAATAGAAGTATATCTGAGTATTTTTAAAATCGTGATTAATCACAGACTATGACTCCTGACACATGAATAACTACAGTAGATTAAAATTTTTAATCGATTGACAGCACTACCGCCTTTATAAAGGTTGTTTTATGTCTTTTATTAGTATTTATCAGAAGCATTTTTTGAACTGGTTCAGTGCTGAATGGTTGTTTTTATTTTCATTTCTTTTACCGGTGATTAGTTTAATATGATAATGAAACTGAAAACCATTTCATTTGGAAAGATTTTTATGTTTTGACTAAAACGACAATGATTCACTCTAACACGCGTCTATGTGCTTTTATGTTACTGATGAAAAAGCATTTCTAAATTCTTGAAAAAGAAAGTGCAGTGACCTGCTCATTAATCTGAACTCCCAGCCTCGTGAAAACATTCCCAACCAAAACTCATCATGAATCGATTACACCATGGAGCTTAAAAAGGGCACGGCATGCGTATTAGAAGGTATGGATGATTTGGTTTGATCCACCCTGCGGGTCGAAGAGAAGAGACGTCCGCAACCCCGGTGAGCGATCATCTCACGCAGGACCACGAGAGCGACTCAGGCTTCCTTAAGGAGATAACATTAAAAACCCTCTTGCTCGTTACTGCTCATTTCAGCTGTAAAATTACCTGGAACTATCATAAAGCTCCAACAAATCATTCGCAGATCATCACCTCTGTTCACGCCGAGGCTTTATTAAATGTTTAAAAAAAAAAAAAAAAGGGGATATTCGGAACGGCACAGGGACAGTTCAAGGAGACTGGGCAAAGCGCCATGAGCTGGAAGAAGAAGAACACGATGCAGGGAAGAAAAGCACCTGGAGTGACCCCGATAGAAAAACTTGTAGCATGGCATCTGGGGACATTTTTTTATTTTTATGTTTTTTTTTTTGTAATCGCTCGGCCATCTGTTTTAGTCCGTGATGATTGGGGGAGGGGTGTGTTCTTCGTCTCACCGATTTCAGCAGTGTTCAACCGAGTGGAAAAATCGCTCCAGTTTGAGAAGTGCTAGAGAGCAGGTAGAACAAAACACCACGCCTCAATTTCACTTCACATTTCATCGATTTGTAGAAAATCCTCTGGAGTGGCTGCTGCCTCCTCGAAATGGCTTCTGTCTGGGTCAAAATAAACCATACTGTATAACTCTCAAATCTGATCCATCAAACGGTTGGGGCATTTCTTATAAGCTACTGCGATAATGAAAGCAAATTGATGTAACGGTAAACAGCTTTAAATTACAACCTGTCATTGTGCTGTGGTATAAGAAGAAGGATGAAGAAAAGTCTTCAGGAATGATGTGCTGCTAGGTGAAACATCATCATCATCAATGTAAGAGTTACATGTAGCTACAGACGTAGAGCTGTAAATCATGGGTCGACTGTTGATTCGATTAAATCTTTAAGCATTGCAATTTCCAATTTCTTAAACAAAACGTTTATGTCTATTTTGTCACTGGTAGATATATCTCTTACAGCCTTTAACATATTAAAATTACTTATTATTTAATAAATTTAATTATTTATTTAATAAGCACTAAAATGCTGCGTTTAATGTATAAATGTCATGCCTAGTACAAAGCGAAAAAAATCTTTTTTATCCTCCTAAGTTTCTGCTTCACACTCCAGTCCTGTAGGTGGCAGTGTTGCACCAACTGTTCATAAACCTAAAAGAAGAAGAAGCAACGCTGATACAAATTGCAAGTAGATTTATATATATTTTAGAGGTTTATATATATTTTTTGCCAAAGCTGTGGGGTGTTTTTAGAGAATTCATCAATTTTAATGCTTGTAAATTTACATAAATAATTTACAAAAAGAGTGAACTGATTCTGACTCGAAAACTGACCCTTGGATTCAAGTAATTTATTCCAACAAAAGACTGACTGAATTGCACAGCTCTACGCACATGCATTAAAAATACATTATTTTTATAATAAAGAACAAAAGGAATAATTTTCCAAAGGGAGAACAAAAGAATCCTGGCAAACGTGGGAATAAAAAAAAAACTTTGTTTGTGACGGTAACTCTACATCAGGATTCTTCATCCAGGTTTGCCAGGATTCTTCATCACACCCTGCAGATGTTGATTAGTTTTCACTATTCGCTTGACTTGAAGTGTTTTATTTCTTACTGAGAAAACTTTCTACCTTGATGGTGAACTGTAACTTCTGTTATTCTGTGAGATCAAAAGTCCCTTGACTTGAACACCCCATGTACAGTAGTATAAATAAGAAATACATTTCACATAGCATAGAATCAACAGACTTTGGGTTACATCTTTACCTGTAACACAAGAGCACTACTGAAGCTCTGCACACAACAAGTCACCGAGCAGACATGAAGGTCCGGGTGTCAATCTCACGGCCGTATAGAACCGTCGGGCCATTTAACAGTCCAGCAGCAGAGGTGCTTTAGGGTCGTGTTAAGGACACAGTCATTGGGCTGAAACTCTAACAAGACCCGAGATATCAATACTGCAAGAGCCTGTCACCACATCGCCCCGCCAAGCTCCAGTGCGTCGAGAATGACCCCAGAACGAGCGTGAACCACGGGGAAGTGAAGCGCTTATGAACCGCACCATATTTGATGGAAAATCTAACTGAGGGTTCGCCAGGGTCCCAGAAATACCGCGCACTCTGTACAGTCATTTGGCTTTTAATATCTGGGAAAGTTAAAAGAGATGGGGATTCTGGGATTGACCCAAAGACACATACAGGGATCTGAAGGGAATTCTTTTCTTTCTTTCTTTCTTTTATTTTCCTGACAAAAATTTTTTCATCAGCGTTTAGCGAGATGAGCGCTACCCCCGGTGGCAAACATGATTTCCCGCGACGCTGAGAGTTAGCCGTAATTGCCGCGCTAGCCAACAATGATCTTTCCAACAGGGAATTTCTCAAAGTCGTCTCATGAACCGGAGTGAGGCTGTTTTTGTGTGTTAAATGCTCTAACGGGAACACTGAGAATTCCTCTATGAAGATATTCTTCTGTTTTCAGGGCATGCTTCCACTTAAGTTAACGATTCATATTACACTCCTTTCTGTAAATATCTTCACACGTTATATGAATCAGTCCATCTGCGGAATAAAAAACGAACCTTAGGGTATTACAGGAATTAAAATGCCACCTGCGTGTTGTCGCCCGTGTTATGGACGAGCCTCGGGTTTATGATGTCCTTCCCAATCTTTTATAGAGGACGTTGTAACATCGGGACATTCACATTTCTAGTGATAACGACACGACGCAGACCGAACAGGACACACAGAGAGAGCTGGCGGTGTGGAGGAATATCCGAGGCAGGGTGTGAGGTCATTCATTTCAGCTCTGTTTTTTGAGCACAGTCTCTAAACAAACTCTTTTCAGACCATTCTTCCCTCTGGGTGTCTGAGTGCAGCTCCCCACCCATGTGCAGCGATCTGAACCACTGATTAGCCTTACACACTGGAGAAGAAACTGCTTTTTTTTTTTCTCCATCATTTCATACAGATTTGTTCCATATGCTCTCGGCTGGCACAGAAACAAGATATTAAAATCACAAGCTGTGTGTGTTTGTGTTTACTTCCGTTTTAGTGTTTAAACTAATTAACTAATTATTACTTTATTTTTTATTCTAATAAGTTACTTAAATAATGGTAATTATTACTCCTAATATAGATTTTTGTTTTTTAATAATAATTTACCTAACGGCAAATTTTGGTTATTTTGATTACTGTTGATTAAAATAATAATACAATTAAGCAATATTAGTCATCATTTCATTTTATTGCAGTACAGCCTCTACAGTCCATGGAAGAAGACTAGGGCCAACAACAACAAAAAAAAATTGAAAAAAAAGTCATAATTATTGGATTAAAGTCATAATTCTGAGATTTGAGTCAGAAATTAGTTTTTAAAAGCCAGAATTCAGTATTTGGTAAAAAAAAAAAATTCAGAATTCTAATATTTAAGCCAGAGATTTTATTAGAAAAAAAAAAGTCAGAATTATGAAGGGAAAAAAAACAGTATTCTGAGGAAAAAGTCAGAATTCTAAAGAAAAAAGTCAAAATGTGGAGGGAAAATGTCAAAATTCTGATTTTAAAAATTCTGACCTTTTCCCTCCAAATTTTGACTTTTTTCAGAGGGGAAAAAAATTCTGAGATTAAAGTCAGAATTCTGTTTTAAAAAGTCTGATAAAATCTTAAGATTTAAACATGAATTCTGAGAAAAAAGTTTCTGTTTCTGACCACTTTCATAACAGTCCATCTTGTAATAGTAAGTAATCAGTAAGTAAAGTGTGACAGTATGATGAAGTGGCGTTATTGTTTTCACAGTTGCATTGGTTTATTCTTCTCATAAAATGATAAAACTATAAATGTCATCATGCAACGGCATAATTTTTTAACTTACTTTCAATGTTGTTTAAAGTCTAAGAAAAAGTTACCATTACAAGTCAAAATTTGTTTCATGGTCACTCAACATAAATACTGTAGGCCTATATGTTTTTTAAATAGTGTATAAATGTTGACAGGGATGTCTTCTTTCTTTAACGTTTATGAAGGAGTCTCCAGTGTCAGTGTTTTTGTATCAGTAAAAGGTAAAGCTGTAACTTTAAATTTAAAGTGCCCCTATTATGCGTTTTCAAATATGATCTTTCATGCAGTGTGTCATGTCGCTGTATGTCAACATAAACTATCTGCAAAGTTGTGACGCCGACAGTGCACGATAAATGAAGTTTTTGTCTATTTAAAAAAAAGAGTCGGCTCACATTCGCCTAAACGGGTCGTTAGCAATTCGAATCTTTTTCTGTTACGGATCCACGTTACTAAGTAACAAATTTGCATAATGTCCGCCCGCCATCTTACAATTTACGTTACCACACTCTTGCTAACATATGACACTTACCACTGAGAAACGTCCTGCTCCAGTCGTGCTTGTGAAACAATTTCTTGTCGATGTGCCACTTCAACCGTTTCATAGTCAGACTCCGGCTCGAATTGATAGGGTAAAATCGAGGCCATCTTTTCTATGTATTGACGGGTCTCCAGAGCCGTCATTCAGTTATGGTAATGGGCGTTTCGTTTTCCGACACACGCTGTAGCGGTAGACCAATCATAAAGGACCGCGCCATCTGACCAATCACAGTAGTGAGGGCTCACTGAAAGGAGGGGTTTAGACAGACTGATTCTTCCAACTGCTTCACACGAGTCGTTTACGAATCATTTAGGTAAATTAAATCTATTTTTGGAGAAAACTAAAGTGTTTTTTTAAGAGACTCATAAAGCAATATTAGCAACCTTTAAAATGGCATAATAGGGGCACTTTAAGTTAACCTTCACGGTTTGTCTGGAACAATGAAGAGATAAAAAGGATGGCGTGCTGCAGTAAGTCCGCTGTGCATCAGCCACATCGCACCATGTTGTCATTGATTGTTTTCCTGACACCAGATAGCCCCAAGTGTTTCATTCCTTACATGTCGATATAATTTCCTTTCTTCTGTACGCACTGTGCCGAGTAGATGAGCCTTTTTTGTTCCTCGCATGGTCTATTATGTGCATGTGGTACGGTGTGGTAATGTTGTATCGGTAAAATAACTGTGCTCTAATTACAGTTGCTGAAATCAAAAGAGTAAATGTGCTTGCAAATTGGTTTACTCATTCTCATAGCTGTTCTGTATTTATAATAATATCTACAATAACAACACAACGCCACTTTAATGTTTAGGGATATGGCACGGCTGTAACACGGCTTCATTAAAAATGTATTGGATTAAGTTAGTGTGTGTAAATATTACAATATATATTTGATAACACTCGCCATTTTAGATTGAATGCAGGCCGGGAGAGGGTCGGCTCTTAAGCCGTATCTCATTTCACAGCAATTTCAGAGCAGATATTGGGCTGATTACTCACGCAGACGATAGACGGTGAGCTACATTTTTTTAAATACCAGTCTTGGACCTGAAAAAAAAAAAAAAAAAAAACGCGAAGAGTCCCTTTGGTTTCTTTATCCTCTCAAACTCCCTTAAGGCCTCAAACTGTCAATCAGACAAAAAACGCTAATTACATTCTAAGCGTCGGCTTCGCTCTCTGTGCATCCGCTTCCCCTCTTATCAAACTAATTTGTTTAATTCATCAAGCGTGAACTTTTCAAAGCAGAGTCTCTGGTGTTCTTGGTTCCTTGAGGTCAGCGCAGGAGAAAAAGGGAAGTAGGAGCCGCCACTGAAAATGTCACTGTTTTATGAGAGATTCTGTCAGAACCCGGAGGGACGCACTAATCATATGAGTAGCTAGTTTGCTTCCTGTGGATCAAACTGAAGCAGAAAAAAAACAAAAACAACAACAAAACAATGCAGCATGAAGAAGTAGGTCGCTGTATTACTGTACCTGGCCCGGGCCGGCGGTCTCGCACAGGAATGTCTCATACTCGATGGCGAAGACGGGAGCATTATCGTTGACGTCCATTACTGTAATAAGGGTGATTCCTTTTCCAACCTGCGATGGGTCCACTGAAACATACAGAGGTGATTTAGAACCTGAAATGCTCTGGGAACTTTCTTCTTTATAACACAAACCTCTTAAAACCTTGTGCAAAAAACCTATTGCATCTCAAATAATATGCTAAACAATTCAAAAAGATAAAATCATAACCTCAAACAATTATTATTATTATTATTATTATTATTATTATTATCCCTTTATTATTGTTTTTGTCATTCATCAAAGGAAATTCTATGTAGACTCCTACAGCTGAACGTTTCTTGACAAAATGTTTTTTCATAAAAAGCCTTCACCTTTCTGAAACCCTTTAGGATGCTTAACCCTTTAACATTCTTCTTAACCTTTCGGTAGAGCCCACTCCGAGTCAATTTACAACCCAAATCCTGTTTGTGAAAGTGTATCAAAGGTTAAAAAGTTCATAGTTCTTCTGTCTGACATGAGAAACTTCCCGGAGAAGCCTCATCTTTTTTGGATGATGCTCTTGAGAGGGGGGTAAATATTCAGGCTGAGGATCAGGGTGACTGATGCAACCCTGCATTATTTATGGAGGAAGAATCAGTCATGTTTATTTCTTTTTCACTTTCATGCTCGGTGTTCTTCAGGGCAATGGGAATAAAAATGAAGGTGGTCGAAGAATCACCAACATCAGTGTGGATTTAATAGAGAAGATAATAGCGGTCGAACAAAAAGTCAAAATGAATATGTTAGCATAATAACTGATTTGCTGTAAAGTTGGAAACCAATGCATGAATAAATGTAGACATGCGTATATTTTTAAAAAGCATTTCAGCATCTATCCTTCAGCACTTCAAGGTCACCTGATATGTTGGCGACGCTTTGCAGTGCGTTCCTGGATATCGTTATTTATGCAACACTTGGCAAACGGTGAATTAACAAGCCATATGGGGCTTCACAACATTCTTGTTTTGTAAGCATATAACATAGCTGAGAGATTTTTGCTTTTTTTTCTGCTTCTCTTCATAGCTTGAGCCAAACCTGAACACGTGTGGAGGACAAACAGCACGCAGTCGTGCAGAGGAGACACAGCTGGGGAAAATCGCTGACTACACCGAACAGCTTCCGAGCCACAAATACACTTATCAACAACAATTAATAAGACTAGTCTCTTTTTATTTTTATGTGCAAGCTTGCGTTTACTTTTTGTTATTTTATTTAGCCCTTCGTATTTGAGACACATAAGAGTTTTATTATGGTATGTAGCCTACCTTAGTATACCAAAGTATTACTGTGTTATTTCAGACATTACCATGGCACCACATGACTTTATATACTGTAGCACCACAGTAGGTGCTGAGTCACTTTGTGGGTACGAAGGGACTAATTGGGTACCGCTGTGTCTTCCAAAGTTCAGCAAGTATCTAATACAGTATGTTTGTACAGACTTTCCCATACATACTACAAACATACTGTATTAGGCATATTGCTGGTGTTCAAGTCAAACCATTGACATTTACAGAAAAGTTCAAGCACGGTCCAATGATGAGACTCTTAGCTGCAATAAAACATTTGAATGATGCGAACGTTTTAAAAAAAGGTTGTACATCTATGAATGACGAATCCAATCCAAAAGACACCTGGAACACCTGATCAGTCAAAATCGATAACTTGTCACCAACTTGTGGAAGGGATGCATCTGTCTGTGGGAACTGCACACACAATCATTCAGCAACACCATTTGCATGGTACAGGAACTCGGCTGGAAGTTATTGCCACATCCCCCATACAGACCTGACTTCACTCCAAGACATTTCCACGTGTTTGGGCAAACATTTAAAGAGTTCCTGAGACACCACATTTTAGATGTGAAGCATACTGAGAAAACTTTTTACCTTGATGGGATCCAAGCACTAGTGAAATGCTGGAATAAGTGTATTAGTGCAGCAGGGGATTATATAGAGAAATAAACGGAGTTCCCTTTCAAAAGCTACACTCGATGCTGCGTGAAAACGCTATGGGAACATCTCGGTTATGAAGCATGTGTTTATCATACATGGCAAATTTTGGCTTATACAGTATAACCTCTGTCAGGTGACGTCATCTGATGAGGTGCACCTGCAGGTTAAAATAAATAAATTAATTATAAATAAATAAATAAATAAAATAAAAATAAATTAATAAAATAAATAGGAATGAACCGGAAACATCCCAGGTCTTTTTGTCTTCAAGGACCGCATTGTGTGTGTGTGCAAGCGAATATACAAACAAAAGAAAGTTTTAGATAACTCACTAATATGGCAGAGTTCGATAGAAGATGTGTGCCTCTGTGTGATACAGTAGATCACTTTCGGAAGGCATTTTCCACACTTTCTGTTTTGAGTGCTTCGAGTATTCCTGGGGTTCACGTGCCGGTCTGGCAGACGCGCATGAGATGGAATTCCCCCTTTCTCTTGCGCACTTGCCGGATCAGGAAGCTTTAGCGTCCATTTCTCAAGCGCGCTCCGACTTCCACTCTTGCTTCCGTGGAAGTACAGTGGAACCTCGGGTTACGAGCATAATTCGTTCCGGAAGTGGGCTCGTATTCCAAAACACTCGTAAACCAAATTTAATTTTCCCATAAGAA
>JAQQZT010000018.1:2862559-2883632 GCA_030068275.1 Clarias platycephalus
CCCAGTATTGTTGTAGAATGTAGAAAATAAATCACTAAACAAAAACAAAGAAATTTGCAAGTGACCCCAAACTTTTGTACGGTAGTGTATATAGAAAAAAAGATATATACATCTGCAGGAACTACTAGTGAAACAGAATCCACGTAACGATCCAGACTTCTATAATAGCGTGTCAGTGGATAAGAGCACATTTTTATATTCCTAATTATTCATTTTCTGACTCAAGAGTGGAAAAAAAAAAAGTACAAGGAGCTCTGCAACAGATGGCGTGTCCTCTGCCGAGCCCTGATCTCACTGTCATTAATCTACTCTGCGACTTTAGCTTCAAAAACAGAAACGAGTCAAAGCTGGAGTGTGCGTATGAGCTTAAGATGCTGGAAGAGAAAATGAGTTCTGTAGTTTTTCTAGACGCGTCAAAGTGCCGCTCTGCATGTCACACTATACTTCCTTTAACTAACCTCATCTTTTAGCCATAAAAAAAAAAACTTAATCATACATCTTGCTTACACTGAAGAGTTTCCTCTTAGACCACTTTTGTATCTGTTTATTTACATCTAACTTTGAGAAACGTCTGTGGAACAAGTTCTCATTTGCGCTATAGCAGCTACTGTATAAACATTCGATCCTTTACCAACCTCAGCTTTACCTCTGAAACTGGAGACTCCTTCCATAAAACGTTTCCTTGAAGAGAACATTAACAATCTGACAAATGATTGCTTTCATACTAGTCATATTATCCTTCTGTGATTCTACTGCAGCTATAAATCTAGTCGCTCTGAAGATTCGTCTCTTAAGGTTACCCGAGGTTTAGTGTAGAAATCCACAACAGCCCACAGCTGGTGACTTTAACAGCGGTTTATAGCCACGCGGGACTTATTTGGATGCTGATCCTCATAAATATTCTGTGGCATCTGTGCGCACAGATTAACCTTCAGACTTCATCTGTAGATATGATTTCCTCTAATTCTGCTAATTCCATCATTACCACTCCGTCTCTCTTTAATCCTGTATGATTCCCTCTAAAGACGAGTATCAGGAGTACTGTACTTCCATAAACATGCTGGTTTCCGGCATTGGTTCGCCCCAGGTTTGATGATATACTTGTTAAAAATTGCTCTTAAAACGTCTTCCAGTATGACATTACGGGAAAACAAAAAACTCTGTCATCTTTGTGTAACACAGAGTTACATAATAAACCAGCATACACATAGACCCACATAGAGGGTTGTTACCTGATCATAATCAGAACCAACCAGTACAACCAACCCATATCAGTACTGATAGAGATATGTCCCTAACAGAGGTGGGCAAAGAACACAAATCTTCAAATATTACTCAAGTAAAAGTAGAAGTGCTCATTTCACTTTTGTAGTTGAGTTAAAGTACAAAAAACACTCACCTTCAAATTTACTAAAGTATCAAAAGTACAGGGCTTGTATTGACTCATACTGTAGGAGCCTTTTCATAGTAAAAAACTGTCTCTCATTGTCTCCTTCACGTCTGTAAATGTGTCTCGAAAGAAAGTCAAGTCACATGATTCTTGTTTCAATTACTACACACTTTAAGATTGCTTAACACGCTTAATAAACAAGTTGCTTGTTTTCATCTCTTACATACAGTACACAACCACCACAATGCCCGTACTCGTTCTGACAAAGTGCTCCGTTATTCCCTGCATGATCACGACTCACCTTCAGCAGACTTATGACTCCTTCCTGAGTGTCTTTGTCTGGCTCGACCCTGAAAACCCCGAGGCCGTCTCCTTCGATAATTCTGTACTCCATCTCAGCATTGGGGCCCACGTCTGCATCCAAGGCCTTTATCTTGGCCACCACTGAAGCCACGGGCAGCGACTCAGACACTCTGAACTCATAGGATTCTGCGCACACACACACACACACACACACACACACACACACACACACAATTATTGATGATGCTATTTCGGCTGTCTTTTATCATCTGGCGGCTGCGCCGTGTGCCCCCTCTGCTGCCTGCTACATAAGTGATGCTAACGCTACTCGGGAAAAACATCATCGCATGAAGTGTTAGATCTAACGACGCAGCTCTGTGTAGTATGTTTTGTTAATTATGTACAATCAAGAACAAAGGATGATTTCTTTTACATTATAAAGAAGCAAGACATTTTCCTAATTAATTTTCACATATCATGTCTGTCACTACATTAAATGCATCATGGACGTGCGAACATGAGGGCCGTACTTCGTGAGAAGCGCGGAGGATTGTCGTTCACGTCAGTTAAGGTGACGGTGACGGTTGTGGTTCCCGAGAGGCCACCCATCTGACCTCCCATGTCCTTAGCCTGGATGACGAGCAGGTACTGGTCCCGTGCTTCACGGTCCATGTTGGGCAGCGCCGTCCTCACGACACCTGCAACATCATGTTACAATCTTTACAATACTGTAAAATTCACAGAATTATCTGGATCCAAAGGCAGGATCAAGCATGAGGTTTTGCTCCAATGTACAGTACTCATCATCATCATCATCAGCCATCAGGTTCAAGCTCAGGTCACGCTGGACTGCTAAACGAACGACAGTCTGTAAATCATCACCAAGATGAAGGCTTGCCATAATTAAAATAGGATTACCTTCTTTTAAAGTCCTGCATTATCCTTCGTGAAAAGCATAATAGTGCTCGATGATCTTTACTAATGTCTTTGCTGGACCCAGAATTAATTTTCTCTCCTGATCTTTGTTGGTTTTGGCATTTTCACCTGATGACTAATTCCCCCGCCATGAAGTGACCCTTTTATCTGTCCTGAGCTTAGACTGCTCAGTTAAACCCTAATCAATAGACACTGCTATTTGCTCTGTGCTGCTACCGCATGCTGGGGGAACAGATTTGCTAAAAATTAATCTATACACTGAAAAAGTGCAGTCTAATAAACACCCGAGGACTGCCCATGCTGACGGACAGAGTACGTGGATGCGGACTGGGTTAAATCGGTCATGATCGTGTTAAAGATGACGAATAAACTGAGAACAATACCTTACAGAAGGAAATCTGAAATCTGTTAAAAAACAAAAAGGGTACATCAAAGGTTCTTTAAGTCTTTAAGTTGGTTTATTGGATAATTAGGAGTACTAAACCTCTAAAAAGGCTTTTACTCAGAGCCCTTCCTAGTGGTTTGTTGTAGTGTCCTAGATATAACTTCAATGCTTCCTACCGAGAAGCTGTAAAAAAAAGAGCTGTAAAAAATTAGGGCTGTCAAAATTATGTCACAACTGATTATTGTCTGAGTAAAATTCTGGCATAGATTTGACGTAAGAAATATTTTAGAGAAGATTTCTCAACCTATGGAGAAAAAAAAGAAAAACTAGATCTGTCCAAAACTATCCACAGCTTTGTAGGACAATCCTGTCAAAAACTAACCAAAGCCTGTAATCTGTTAAGAAATCCTGTCCAAAACCAATTACAGTTTAAAAAAAAAAAATGTATATCTCTCCTTCATTCTTGAAAAACCTCCAAATTATTCTTTATTCTGCTGTCCAAGCGTGCCGAAACATCAGGAAGCAATAGAAACCTAACGATATAACCAGGTTGGCCAATCAGAAGCACATAAGCCGCGCGCTCTTCCACACCAAAAAACTCTGTTTATCCTGTCTGCATATCAACACTTGAAACAGATTTTCTTTTTTTTTTTTTGTGTGTCATAACGTTATGACAACATTGACAACATGTTGAGACCATGTTGGTATTGGGTTGTTTTTAGAAGTTTGAATGATGTTGATGAAATGACATCAGAACTACATGATAATGGCTAATGTTGAACCACAGCTCCAATTACAATGTTGCAAAAACAACTTCAAAGCCATATGACCGATGGTCCGAGCAGGACTCGTACTCCAGCCGCTGCTGTGGGAGCACTAACCATGGTGTGCAAACCATTGGACCTCTAGGGAACATGCTGTTGATGCTAGTAAATGTGAATACATTACAATGAGTGCCACAAAAAAATACAAGAGAACAGCAATTTACTAAAATATGAAACTGGAAAGCAGCCAAAAGGGTAAAAACAGAAACCGCTTAGAGGCTGTCCTTTGAAAGCGGACAAGATGCAGTTTGGATGCTGTACAAACACCATGTTACAGCAGAGTAAATTGCGAGCTAAGATACAACTCACGGTAATATTTTAAGAAAATGAAACAGAGTAACCTTACAACACTAAGAGACTAAGAACACTTTGAAATGAGACACACGCTGTGTACGGGAAGCTGTTGTGTCCGTTCCAATCTCCGTTCGGAATTCTAAACCATATTAGATACTATAAGGGATGTGGTTGGATGTTGTGTGAATTGATGTTAATCAACATAAATGCTCAGAATAAAGACTTTTGTTTTGAAGTTGTATGAGCAACGTTGTGTTTAGGTCATTCATTTAACATTAAAGTTATTCTAGCTTACTTTCAAAAACAACATTGGTCCCGAAAGTGAACATTGTCATTGTAAAGTCATTACATGTTATACAATGCTCGTCCAGCGATAGGGCTCCTTCTGGGAAATATCTTCATCCTGGAAAGATTTTTCCAAAAGGGATGTTTTTAGTGACCTAAAATGGAGTTTGCATTGGCTTGTAGGACAATATTCTTTTGTTTATAGGCTTGAATGGTGTTGGAATGATAAACCTGGCAGGGAAAACCGTCAAATGTCCAGGACAAGGGTTGAGAGGCGCTCCTACAGTCAAACAAAATTCTGTCCAAACTCAACTCTTGGTCTGTTTTCCTCCCTCATGTTTTGTGTCTTGCTTGTGCTTTTTTTTATTATTTAGTATTATTGAACCAGGACCATTTTATAAGCTTGCTGGTCTAGTGTTGGACTGCTTGAGATTTGCCTAGAGTCAAATCCCACATTCAAATCCCAAAGCTATCCCAACTACCCTTGGTTCCTTGGCTGAGAGTTTCAGTGAGCTCTGGATGATAATTAGCTCTCTTGGCTGGGTAGCTGTTTCACAATGAGGGAGATATAAGTATGGGCAGAAATTGGCTAGGACTAATTTGGGAGAAAATTGGTGAAATAACAACAAGATTTCTAAAGGAATAAAAGTAGGAAAGACAAGTTGTTGACTGGGTCAGGTCGAGCGGATACAGGCAACTCGGCTTGGAGAAACTTGGATGTCAAATCTGACAGATGTTTGAGAAATGGTGTCCAAAGCATGAAGATGATTGTCAGGTTCAGACAGCCATCTCTGGAAGTGTGAATCAAAATAGCAGCCTCAATGCCACAATCTTAATCACGTCAGACACTGTACTGTTTTCCTTTCTCTTGCGCTTTTCCTTCAGTTGCAGGTGTGTCTGGCAGTAGTGAAGGACTTGTCAATAATCATTAATACACCTGAGTAAATTAGACATGAGCTCTACTACGACGTTGGAAGGATGTTGGGCTTCAAAGTTCCCAAACTTTGAGCATTTTCCTTACTTTTAACCGGCGGTTCGAATTTTTACCGTTTGCTAAAATGATTCAAGCTTTGTTCTTTTTTTTGTTTCTGTTTGCTCACAGTGAAATGATGGAAGCTAAGAGCGTTAAATCTCATCCACATTTCTTTTCGAGATATAGTAGATGCACTCGGAGAGCCTGTGGCATGCTGTGCTTAAATTTTTAGCGTTGAATCAGGATTTGTTTCCTTTTAAAAAAAATATATACTATAGCTATATCAGACTTCATTTCATTTCAGACATAGATTGTGTGTGAAGTTTGCATGCTCTCTGGGTTTCGTCTGAGAGCTGCGCTTCCCCTTGCACTGTATTCTGATTGGTGTTTCTAAATCACTTGTAGTATTTGATTGGTTGTGTGCACTTGTGGATTTACTTGAAATCTCTTTGTGCTTCTGCCTGAAATGAGTATTTGCAGGGTGGGATGTCTGCTAATATTGTGTAGCTCTGCTTGTGCCACCAAAACAGCTCTGACCTGGCGAGACATGGACTCCACAAGGTGTGCTGTGGTATCTGGCAGCAGATCCTTTAAGTCCTCTAAGTTACAAGGTTGGGCCTCCGTGGATTGCTCAGATTGACATCTGGGGAATTTATAGGTCAATGTAACACCCGAACCATTTGTGGAGTGTCAGGGTGTATTATCCTGCTGAAAGAGGCCATTGCTGTTAGGGAATACCATTACTATGAAGTTGAGTACTTGGTCTGGACTAATGGTGAGGTAGGTCATACAGTATGCGTCAAGGTAACATTCACATTTCACACTGACAAATTGCCCAGAACATTACACGCCTCCTTCCCATGGTGCATCCTGTGGCCATTTTTTTTCTGAGATAAGGAGGCACATGCAGCCATCCACTTAATGACAAAGAAATTGTGCTTCTGTTCTGATGCTCTTGAGCCTATTGTTGATTCTTTCAGTGATGGACACAAGTCAGCATGGGTACCCTGACCAGCATACCAGGACCACCACGAAAGACCCGCTGTTGTGGAGATGCTCTGACTTAGTTGTCTATCCATCACAATTTGTTGCTCAGATCCTTAATCACTCTCACTCACTCATCGTCTATACCTCTTTATTCTGTATTCAGGGTCATGGGGGACACAGAGCCTATTCCAGGAGACTTAGGGCATGAGGCAGGGTACACCCTGGCCAGGGTGCCAATCCATCACAGGGCACACACACGTACACTCACTCACACACTCATTCACACACTACGGGCAATTTGGGAACACGAATTAGCCTAATCTGCATTACAGACGGGAATCGAGTCAGGCTGGGAATCGAATCGAGTCTGTGGTGTTAATGTTAATGATCAGTGCAAATTTCAAAGCTTCTTAAAACTCACAGTTTTCAGTCTCAACAAATTTATCATACTGTTTTCCTGTATAGTCTGTAAACACCTAGGATGGAATTGTTGCCTCTTATTTCTCTGCGTTTGTTGCTATAGTGAAGATTTTTCCCTTGTTATTTCCCTGCCAGCTCACTCCTCCACATATTTACACTTCAGTTTCTCTGCCCGCCGTGTCCAGCGAGACCCCCATCCCGAGACGTGGAACAGTGTTTGTGAGATTTCGCCGTGGGAGTCTATGAGCTGTCACCGTTGCTCAAACTGCAATATTTCCTCCCACGATCCGGCTCCTGCGAGACAGGCGTATCACGACCCCGAGTAAAGATCTATCATGAGATTCCCTCACTCAGACGCACGAAACACGTCGGGTCACGTCACCGTTCACGCCTGAGGACTGCAGACAACAACAGATGCTCGGGAAAGCGTTTCTCACAGGCTGCGCACCAAATTCGAGGTTTTATTGTAACGACTTGCCGAACATTCTCACTTCATTTTCTCCATCTGTACCTTTTCTTTTTTCTTTTTACTGTCATATGGACTAGAATTGGACACCTTTTTCATATGTGATGTATTTATTGATAAATTTGCTTTACACAGAATGGACCGCAGCATTTAAAATTAAAAAAGTTTATTATTCTCTGTTAAACATAATTTTTTTAATGAACGCTGATCATGTCTGCTTGGTTTCTTATTTATTTCATTCTTTTTTCTTAGTTGTAACTTGTTAATTGTAACAAAACAGCAGCCTTATTTAATAAAGACTTAATACTGAATAAAGTGTCATTAAAGAAATTAAACTACAGCTGAAATGTATTAAGCAGATAGCAGATATAATAATAATTATAATAATAATAATAATAATAATAATAATAGAGGAAAAAGGTATGACTATTTTACAAATAAAAAACTTAAATATTACAAATTTAAAAAGTCAGTAAATCTTAGGGAAAAAAACAGGATTATTTATTTATTTATTTATTATAATCGTATAAAGCACATTTTCTCTTTGCCTAAATGTGAGATTTATGGTGCTGCAGCAGTATACATTTTGTCAGTTTTTTCAAATTTATGATTTTTACATTTTTTATTGCAATTTTCAGTTTTTATTTATTTATTTCAATGTTCTTATTTTCATAGATACTTATCGTATTTGAACTTTGTAGTTTTTATACCTAAAATACATGATTTTATACGGCGATTATGTTTATTACAGAAATAAAAAAAACTATTACTACACATTATTGTCATTATTCTAAGGGTGTGTAAACTTTTGCAATGGGCAACACTTCAGCACGGCCAACAAGTTAACCTTTTTTTATGTTTACTGCAGGTGAGGTTTTGGACTTAATAACAATAATTACACCCATTCATTTATTATTATGTATTTATCTCACTTTGCTCTGCTCTGTTTCTCAGCAGCTGTCTGGAGACATAATAAATTTCATTCCATTATCCCAAACCTCTCAGTCGTCTTTCCTCCTGAGACCATGATGTGAAGCAGCGAGGTGTGGAACCCCATCAGCATGTTAGTCTCCCCGTACCCAGGACACTCTGATTTTCCTGTTGTGTATGTGTGTGTGTGTGTGTGTGTGTGTGTACCTGTCTTTGGTTCCACTGAGAAATACGGCTGGCCTTCTAAGATGCTGTAGACGACTCTGGCGCTGTTGCCGTACGTCGGGTCGTCTGCGTCCGTCGCCTTCACTTCCACCACGGATGTACCTGAGGACACGACAACAACAACCGTCTTTGGGTTTAGTCTGGCACATTTAAAACATTTAGCTTCATTAGGGATTGGTGAGTTTTTTTTTCCTGAACAGCAGATCTGGATTACATTTTTAATGTATATTAGTGAACTAACTCTTATATATAATATCTATATAGTTTCTATAGTAACAGCTCATTCTATGGCAGGCACTCCAGTTATACTCATGCATGATTATGAAAGGAGTCTCCAGTGTCAGTGCTTTGTACCAATTCAGTGTAAAACTGTTAACCTTTTACAGAGCCCTCACTGAAATACCCGGAATTTAAAGTGTTTTTTATAACTTAAAATTTTTTTTATTTCAATAAAATGTTTTGGCATTTTGGCATTTTTGTACCATTAAATTGGTTCCATGCCTAATAATGTTTACAAAAAGTGTGTATACTATATATAAAAAATATATATTTTAAAGCCCCAGATAAAGTTAAAAGCACAATTATTTAAATATATAAAAATGTGCAAAAACACAAAATACTTCAGTCATTTATTCATTAATGTTCTATAGTGCGTATCCTGTACAGGGACACAGGCAGCCTGGAGCTTATCCCAGGAGACTGAAGCACGAGACGGGGTACACCCTGGACAGGGTGCCAATCCATCGCAGGGCACAGACGCACACACACTCTTTCACACACTACAGGCAATCTGAGAATGCCAATTAGCCAAATCTTCATGTCTTTGGACTGTGGGAGGAAACCCACCAAGTATGTGAGGAGAATGTGCAAACTCCACACACATACACCCTAGGTGGAAATCGACACCACAACGCAACTGAGCTATTTCCACAAATATGTGTTTTTACTTTTTTACTTTGAGGTAAAGGAGGATGTGCCTCCTGACACCGACACAGTTACCAAAATGTGGTCCTTTGCCCGATTAAGGGTTAATGTTTTCCGACATATTCAGGACAGGTGGGTTTATGCCCTGTGGTTTCTCTGCAATAGGACAAACTGTAATTGTTTTATTATTCTCAAGATAGATAATCTAACATAACGTAGTGTAACATAATGTAGTGTAACATAAAATAAAGTAACATAACATAGAGTAAAATAACGTAGCATAACATAATGCAGTGTAACATAACGTAGCATAACATAACGTAGCGTAACATAATGTAGCATAACATAACGTAGAGTAACATAATGTACCGTAACACAATGTTCTGTAACATAATGTAGCATAACATAACGTAGCGTAACATAATGTACCGTAACACAATGTACTATAACATAGCGTAGTATAACATAGCGTAACATAATGTACCGTAACACAATGTACTGTAAAATAGCGTAGTATAACATAGCATAACATAATGTACGGTAACATAATGTAGAGTAAAATAACGTAGCGTAACATAACGTAGGATAACATAACATAATCTAATATAACATTATATATAATAACATATAACATTAGGTTCAGTGATAACAGGCACTTGTTTTACTTGGACGTTCCAGTTGTAAGTGTAATTAATTGAAAATCAACATAACTTTACACAGTTCAATTATTTTTTTGCTTATTTTGTGTTGCACCCCCACTGTGAGTAGAAACATGTAGTCACATGACTACAGGCCCTGTCCAGCCTGAGACACGGACGCACCAATGGACGAGAACTCTCATTAGAAACAAAAATCCCGGCTTTAATAGTTGAGCATATTTACAGTACAAACCTCGTCAGTGAACTATGAGTGAGAAAAAATAAATTCATTAATCATAATCGAGGTGGAATGTTCAGTTAATCATGACATTGACAGATGTCATAGCACCCAGCACTATTATAATGTGTCATTCTTTAATAAATAAAACTGTAATGGTTGGAAAATGATTGGTACTCGATAGAAACCAGGCATTCCTGAACACTTGCCGAACCAGGTTCCTCCGTTCAGCAGCACGTTCTCCTGTTCGTGCGGAATGTGATCGATTTCCATTACAAGACCCACAACGCAAACATCAGCCATTTTGCAATCAAATACTTCTACATTTTTTCGAATCCTTCTGCTACAGAATCCGTCCTTTAAAACATCTATATATAGTTACAAAGTCAAAGACACACACAGAGCGCCGCCGCATGAAGGATGAGCGCTGAGAAATCTTTAAACGGCTAATATATACATGCAGATCTGTGTGAGGCACTGCTGCTGAACCCTGAAAGTAGAGGAACATGTCAAAGGAAAAATCTGAACTGTGGGCAGCATGCTTGTGTGTCATGCAGCTTGATTTCTTTTTCTTTCCAATCGCTTCCACATGTTCATTGAAATTCAGCTGAGACAAAAACGACAAAGCATACGATTAAAGTCAGATGAAAAATTCTAACATTTGGCTTTTCGGTTGTCTTGTTTTCTTCAACTTTCATGACTCATTAGAGCGTAGATGTTACAAGCCATCGTTTTTTTTTTTTCAACAATAAACCAGAGGTTAGGATCGGATCCTAATGACCTGAACGTTGTGACTTCAAACCCGTCGACTCTTAAACCTTTACCTTCCGCTTCTCCAGTGTTTTTTCTTTTTTCGGATGAATGCAAAAGTCCCTGATGCAGAGCTCGTCCTTTAAAACTCGAGCCAGACGTCTAGCTCGGGGTGTGAGACCGCAAAAGGCAAGTTTAATATTGCCTGGCTGCCTGGATAATAATTCCCAGATAGATTTTATTTAAGCTGTAAAGCGTCTTAATGGAAAGTGCCGAGCCTTCATTTGAGCACGATTTATGGGCCGGCGTTGGCTGCGGTGCTCCTCGGGAGAAGCACAGATTACCCTTTAACATGCCTGCTCGTAAAAGGGACTAAATAAGACCTTTGGGGACAGGCCCGGTTTGTGTCATATCTGAAACCGCAAACATCTGGCGAGCGCCGCTGGGAATAAACCCGCAACGAGAAAAGAAAAGCAACAAAAATCGAGTTGAGATCCTTCACCGTGTGCTGCTTATCTAATAGATCTTTTGGATGTCTTTGGTTTAGAACATGCACGAGCTCCTTCATTCTTATTAACTAATGCACAGTGATAAAAAATGAAAATACACTCTGCATTTACAGTATATGAAGACATTTATATAAAGTTAGCAGGACATAGGGAATAAGGCTCACGATGCAGGAAGCCGTCTGTAGATAATGAGGACATTCATACCGAGGCTATTGCTTAGAATTATTACAATTCAAAAGAGCTGTTTAATGAGAGTCACAAAGGTTAAACTCGTGCTTAGGACCCGAGGTTAGTGTTTGTACTTTCTTATAACAAATCCATTTGTATAAAATACAATTAAATAGACTATAAAACTAACTGCTCAGACAATGACTATGTAACATAGTATTATGTATGCGATGAGTTGCATGTACAGTAATAAAATGCGTAGGATTGTACTGTATAGCACCGTTTATTAACCCAAGATCAACTAGACTAGCCTTTATTGTATAAACAAAGATAAGAAGCAAGATACAAGCAGAACACAGAAACAAATTTAGACATTAACGTACAATAATGCACAATCAGACTTTGCAATGTAAATAAGAACTCATGCCATATAGACTGATCAGCCGTAACCTTATGACCCCTGACAGGTGAAGGGAACAACATGGTTATGGCTGCACCTGGCGATCCGGTGGAGGCGGTGTGAGGTTCTGTACAGTGTTCTGCTGGGAAACCTTTCATGTGGGTGAAACATTGTTGCTGACCGAGTTACACCCCTTCACAAACAAGGTGTTCCCTGAAGGCAACGGCCCCTTTCAGCAGGATAATGCAGCCTGACACACTGCAAACAAAGGTTCAGGAACAATTCGAGGAACACAACAACAAGTTCGAGCTGTTGTCCTGGCCTCCAAATTCAACAGATCGTAATCCAATCATCTTTATGTATATGTGCAGCTTACAGGACTTGAAGGATCTAATACTGACGGCTTAGTGCCAGACATCTCAACACCTTTAGAGGTCACCTTCCATGCCTTGGCAGATCAGGGCTGTTTTGGCAGCGAAAGGCAGAACTATCTGATCTTGGCAGGTGGTCATAATGTTATGGCTGATTAGTTTACGAGTAACAAGTAAATGATCAAGCAGTGGGCGGAGACAGGATCAAACCGAAATACCAACAAACATGAGCGTGCGACACGATAGGATTAACATGGCAACCATATCTATCTATCTATCTATCTATCTATCTATCTATCTATCTATCTATCTATCTATCTATCTATCTATCTATCTACCTACCTACCTACAGCGGTACCTCGCCATATGAATTTAATCCGCCCGGAGGCGAGCTCTTAAGGCAAAATTTCATATTGCAAAACTCATTTTCCCATGGGAAATAATAAATACAGATAATCCGTTCCAGGCGGCCAAACATACTGTATTACTAATATTACCAATTTTCAACACTATAATAAAAAAATTGTACACTATAAAAAAAATTTAATTATGAAAAAATACATAAACAATACAAAAAACATAAATAATTAAAAACATGTAAAATGCGTAAAAATAAAAAAACCTAAAAATATTTACAAAAATATATGAAATACATAAAATACATAAAACATGTTCAAAATAAAAAATATGTACAAATATGTAAAATATCTAAACAAAATATGTAAACAAAAAACTTAAAAATGCTAAATTCTGTATTGCAAAACGCGTTTTCATCGGAAATAAAGTAAATGCAGATAATCTGTTCCAGCCACCCAAAATATTACCAATATTACCAATTTCCAACACTATAATCATATTTTTGCATACAAAAACAATCAAAACATTTAGAAAAGACATGTAAATGAAGTAAAATATTAACCTTAGCCTCACTTAACCTTAATTTATGATTCCTCACGGCACCGGCTGTTTTTTAAAACCAAACTGAAAGCAGCTCCCTTTTTTACTTGCAACCGTCCTTGATAACATTCTTGGGACCCATGGTGCTACTGTATGTCTTCACTAAATCTTGCCCAATAATCAAAAATCCACACAAAAAAATATGTCAAGCCATTTCGTTTGGCTTTCCACTGACGCAAAAACAAGTTTTGAATAGCTCCTGGACATACGCGCAACTTAGCCGACATTCCGTTCGGTTCGGTTCGGTCGCTCGTATGCCGGAAATGCTACATTTCAGTTCTTAAGGTGAAAATTCTAAAGGTGGGGCGTTTGTATGCCGAGGTACCATTGTATCTGTCTATCTACACACGCACACACACAGAGCAGTTTTATAAGTTATTTATCTGCTTAGTAGCACAATTTATTTTTTTTTGTCAAAAAAGTGTTTTTTACATATTATTCTGTCCTGACTATGATATGTAGGTGTTATGTGTAAAATGAACACATTAGAAAAAGAAAAGAAAAAAAAACACAACACTCCGATTCTGCCATTCCAGTGAGAATGCTGTAAATCTTCATTACAGGACTGACCTGACATTTCCGCTGCCGGAAAGAAAAAAAAAATTATCGTAAATTTATAAGGTCATATTTTTTACAGGCTTGAAAACCAGCAGTGCATTTTTGCAGCATAAACCAGCAACCAGCAGCACTATTAGCCAAAAAAAAAAAAAAAAAACCTCAGGATTTTTTCTGCTAAAGAAATGTCCCAGAATGAAAGAGATTCAAGGCTTTGGGAAATTTTTAAATTACCACGATTTACATGTCATATAAAATCCCACATAAGCCACACATGGCATTTTTATTTGACCCTGTAAATGGCGTGTGCTGATGAAAAAGCCAAGGTTCATTCGGGTCGCGGTTCTGAGGACTGTTAGGAAACCAGGCTTTCATTCAATCTACCCCAGGGTTCCTCAAATCCGCCGGCACGGACACACTATGCTCCAAACCCGCTCCTGAATTCATCTGCTCCAGTTCATAAGCTAAAACCCTTCCTGAGCTGCATCGTTAATTTAAGAAACTGTCGATAATGAGGACGGAAGTGGAGAACCAGCTGTACGAGTAGATTAAAAAGAAGTGATGGTGCAATTTATAAAGGTGCTGATTTTAACAGGATTAAAGGATTAAGCGATCTTGTCGTTTTTCTTTTTCATAACAGATCTTTCCGCAGGTTTCCACTTAAACAAGCGCTGATTTATGCTCGAAATTAATTACAGCACTTCACTGTTCTCAGGGGGGGAAAAAAGATATGCTGGAATGCTTCAGTGGTTTTAACCTAATGCTTAGCCATCACACATGTTCAGTACGTGCAATTACCACCTTTTATTATTCTTTTAAAAAGCAGCCTATATACTGTACAGTAACAATGGCTTCGTTTGATAGACATGAAGGGCTTGCGTAGGTTTCATGTATCTTTTCTAAAAAGACAGATGTGTTTAAGGTAAAGTGTTTTTTTTATTAAATTTTTTTTTACAAATTACTATATCAATTGTCTTTTCTTTTTTATGATGATAAATCATTTAAAGAAACTGCCATAATGACACCTCATGCCTTATAAATGCTTATTTCAGTGGTCATGAAGGGCTTATGTAGGTTTAAGGTATCTTTATTTAAATAATAAGTTTATCACAAATGTCATTACTGAATTTTAAAGCAAGTTTTATGATTGCTGAATGCCTACTGCTGAATGCTTATGTACCTTTGTCGTGACTCATGAAGTGCTTATGGAGGTTTCAAATATCTAACTGAAACTAAACTAAAATGCCTACTGTGATACATTATCGCAATTTACTAAATGATCTAGTTTAAAAAACAGCCTTTTTAAAAAATAATTAATGCATTTTAAATGCTTATGTAGCCTTATGTCAGTCATCATGAAAGGCTTAAAAACGTTCAACTTTAAAAATCTTTTTTTTAATCTTCATTAAGGAAGTTTTATATATATATTTTTTAACAAAAGCAGCCATTATGTCATCTCACAAATGAATAAATTCTTATGCAGCCTTATGTCAGTGGTCATGAAGGGCTTATATACTGTACAGTAGGTTTCATGATCCTTTTCTAAAAATACAAGCCTTGAGTGAAATGTTATGACAAATTACATTATTATTATTATTATTATTATTCGTATTCGTATTATTTATTTATTTATTTTTAAACAGCCACTTTGACAGCTGATACCTTTGAAAATGCTTGTGTCTGCTTACTGTATGTCAGTATTGTAGCAATGACAGGCCTATGCGTGTTTTACAGAATGTAGCTTTTTTGAAATAATAAATAAAAATCAGTCTTCTAGTTGAGTCTTATCACAAATGACCTTATCGATTAATGAAAGCTGCATGCATCTTTATGAAAAAAGGCAATTATTGAAGTTTTATCACAATTAATCTCACATGTCACACATCATGAAAGGCTGATGTATCTGTTATGTACCTTTACTCAAAAGACAGACCTTTGGTGAAAGGGTATCACAAAGTACTGTTACATTACTTTTAACGCAGCCTTATAACAGCTAATGGTTTTATACTGTAAATGTTGATGAAGGCTTATGTCAGTACTGTAGTCGTGAAGGGTTTATGCCAGTTACATGTATCTTTATTTAAAAAATAAGTACATGTTTTATGTATCATCAAAAAATACAGGCCCTTATTATCACATTATTATGAATAACCACAGTTGTTTGTTTGGAAAAGCAGTCGCTTTGACAGCAAATGCGTTAATAAATGCTTATGTGGCTTTATGTCATCAGTCATGAAAGCCTTATGCAAGTTTTATGTACAGTACCTTTTCAAAAATCGCAGATCATCGGTGGAATGGTATCACAAAGTATAATTTGTTTTAAGCAGCCTTATGACAGCTAATGTTTTTGTAGCCTTATGTGAATAGCTATGAATGGTTTATGTCAGTTTGCATTGTGTTTCATGTTCCAAAACACAGGCTTTAAGCGTCATGTAACCACAAATACCCTTGGTTGTTTGTTTGTTTGGAAAAAGAGCTTACTTTGACGGGTGATGGGTTAATAAATGCTTATGTAGCTTTATGTCACCAGTCATGAAAGTCTTATGCAAGTTTCATGTACCTTTCCTAAATGACAGACCTTCAAGTGGAATGGTATCACAAAGTATAAAATTTTTTAAGCAGCCTTATGATAGGCTGATGGCTTTGCTTCCAGGTCTGGGCGGCTGCTAGTGGGCAGCTTATATAGCCTTATGTCACTAGCCATGAAGGGTTTATGCCAGTTTGCATTTTGTTTCATGTTCAAAAATACAGGCTTTAAGCGCCATGTATTCACAAATACACATGGTTGTTTGTTTGGAAAATAAGCGGTTACTATGACGGGTGATGGGTTAATAAATGCTTACTGTATGTAGCTTAATGTCACCAGACTTGAAAGGGTTTCCTAAAGCATACAGGTGTTTTATCACAAAAGACCGTAGCTGTGCAGCGCATATGTAGATGCTTATGTGCTTAATAATGTGATGTTAATCAGGTTTAAGAGCCTGAGCTGATGTTTGTTTCTGAGCACGAACATAGTGTACTCCCAACCTTCTCTTACTGTAAAACAAACTGCAATGGGCAGAGAGCGAAGCCGGAGCTTCTTTTTTGCATCTTTTTTACATTCGTGACTTCATCTGATAAGTCAGAGAATTGCTACAGCTCCTCTACGAGACCGGAATGGCATCTGATCTTCCGACTATTGTAGAGCTCGTCATTAGCTAATCAGTACAAATCTAATGTGTGCTCTATAATGCTATTTCTCCTTCGTGCGCACGCTAACGCTCCCGGTTTGATTTCATCCGAGTGCAGCTCAATTCCAGCTGCTAATGGAATTCAATAAGCAAGACGGAAAACATCAGACGCTCAGGAGCCCGTCGATGATGTTTAAAGCATCTTAATAACGCCGTTGTTTCTGAAAAATGACCGTGCACCAGGGATCGCGTTCATAAGCACCTGTTATGAATTTCCACTCGGGGAGTCCGAGTGATGTTCCGAGGTGCCACGAAAGGTCTGCAGTCATAAACAATCTCCTGTTCCTTAATTACCAAATTAAATTAATCATTCTCCCGTTAATCAGAGCCATTCATCAGTGCTCGGGCGTAATGATTTTAAATTGATCTGCGGGAGCAGTGGGTGAGAGCGGGGTCACCTGCTTCAGCAGAGGCTAATGGCTTTGCTCCCAGGTCTGGACGGCTGCTGGTGGGCAGCATGTTAATTACGTTTATAAAACAGCATGTCGACTCGCACTCCTGACTGTCAGCTCTTATTCGCTCCGCGCGGTTAAGCAGCGCAGAACGAACGCCGGCCAAACATCGTCTGTTTTTTGACTATTTAGGAGTATGCTTTAGTAGTCAGAATCTTAGTGCTAAAATTCTTTACAACCTGTTTTAAAGCCTTGAATCGTGAATCAAGCACAATGAGTCCAGAGTTGATGATTCAAAAACAGATCAAAATCAGTTTAACTTAAAGAAAATAAACCAAAACTAGATATACGGTATATGACTATCAATTAGAACAAAAGTAATGGCACCATATATTTATTCGTCTTCTATAATGCTTATCCTGTATACAGGGTCGTGGGTACAGACTTTGGGCATGAGGCGGGGTACAAGGTGCACTGGACAGGGTGCCAATCCATCGCAAGACACGGACAAGCACACTTATTAGAGTAATCTGCATGTTTTTAAACACGCAAACTCCACGCACACCGACCCAAGGAGGAAATCGAACCCCTTAATCCTGTAGGTGTGAAACCATTAACCACTATGTCACCACGGCGCCCTGTTACAAACGTATGTCATATAATATTTCATTTAGCAACATTTTAACGATACATGCCAGATAAAATAAGTTGAATTTAATTAAATAAAATCATAACATTTTAAGGTTGAACCATACATGAACGTCGTATACAAAGGGTGTTCGAAGCAAACCAGGACTTATGATCATGCAGAATAACAGAACACAGTTCTGAGAGTAAAAACTCCCTTTATTTCTCTATATAATCCCTAATCCCTAATTAAACTAATGCACTTATCCCAGTGTTTTCCTAGTGCATGGACACCATCAAGATAGAAAGTTCTCTCTGTATTCCGGAGCCATGATTCACGACAAAAATGCTGGCCTCCCAGGAACACCTTTATTGCTCCAAACATGTGGAAATGTCTTGGAGTGAGATCAGGACTGTACATGGGACGTGGCGATAACTCCCCGGTGAGCTCCTGTAATGTGCAAGTAGTGCGGTGGGCTGTATAAGGTTGTGCATTGGTGTGCAAAAAAGAATTTTTTTTTGTGATTAATCCAAGCAATTAAAGGAGTTCCTGGGAGGCCAGACATGAAGCAGACAGTCCAATGATGGCTCTGGCATACTGAGAAAACTTTCTACCTTGATGGTTTCCAAGCACTAGTGAAACACTGCGATAAGTGCATAAGAGTAACAGGGGATTATATAGAGAAATAAAGTGAGTTATTATAATTAATTAATAATTAAATGAACTAATTCATACATTAATTAACAGAATGAGTAGTCAATTAATTAATCAAGTAATTAATTAACAAAAAATAACATAAATAATAAAAAATAATAATTAATTAACAGAAATAATTCTGTTATTCTGCACAATCAAAAGTCCCGGTTTGACTTCGTACTTCCAGAGTTTGTTCAGTAATTGCTATTTTAAATACAACGTGAAACATTTATGCTAAATTAACTCAACACTTTTGTATTTTTGTTTTTGCATTGTGCTGTGCCATAATTAATTACAAGGCATCAATATTCAGCCCTAGCGCTGTGTTTGTCGCTTTAGTCTTGTGGGTGTGGCTAAATGTAAATTAGTCCTATCGGTACGGAGACGGATCTTCACCTCGACTGCTCTGTTCTTCCCGCCGAGAGACTGAAAAATCTCCTAGTGCTTCAAGTGGCCACTTCTGAGCCATGAAAGCCTGTGGATGAGTGTGTGTTAAAGAGAGTACTGCGACACTTAGCGCTTCTCAGCAAACGTACAAACAATTTACATCGCAGTTTAATGATAATCGTGAAAACCATTCAATTGCAGCGAACTAAACGGGACTGTAACAGAGCTCGGATTTCTCCGGAAATGTTTTTTTTTTTTTTTTGTAGAGTGAATAAACTTATGCTTTCCAAAATATTCTACAAACATGAGTTAGCACTTTACCTGTGCACTTGAACAGGAAGTCAATACCAAGGTCAAACGCATCAGGATTTAAGAGGCACATCACGGTGAGGCATTAGACGCTAGCGATGAGTCACGGCTCATCTTCAGCACTTTTCTCTCAGTGTGTGTGTGTGTGTGTGTTTATGTTTCACCTGCCCGATGCAGGAGATGTTGACCCTCTATTACTCTGCAATCCATTGCAAATGTATCGTCTCCAGCTTCTGAAATTAGATTATTCTGTTTGTTTGTTTGCCTGCTTTATAGCTAATGTGCTGTGTGTGTGTGTGTGTATGTGTGTGTGTGTGTGTGTAGTTATTTCAGGACAGTTGGAGCAAACCTGGAGTAGGATTTATTAAAAATGTACTAAAACTTGTTTGTGTAAAAACAAGCGTAAACTACACAACGTCTGCCAAACGCCTAACTGTAAATGTACACAACATCTATATAAATAAAAGAAAGGTGGTTTTGTCTGTACATTTGGTCAGAACTCGCTCTTTCAGTGATATCTTTTCGTTTCATACACTGGAGGACCCAGAAAACATTTTTGTCTGTCTGTCTGTATGTCTGTATGTCTGTCCAGCCAGAATTTGTCACAGCATCACGCAAAAGTCTCTGGACAGAATTTAATGGAACTTTGGCAGACTCTTACTGTAGATATCTGACTGAAGTTTAACCTGCATTATTACTGAAATTAGAATGTTGAGTAGAAGTGAAGTTATGAACAGTTTTGTGCCAGATTAGAAACCAGGGCTCGCATTCACAAAGCTTCTTAGAATTCTCTCAGAGAGCTCCTATCTTAGCTTTAAAAGTTCTAGCTGACAGTCCTAGACTAAAAGTGATTTAGGAAACTTCTCGGAGCAACTCTGAGTAAGGAAAGTACAAAAACCTTTATCTTAGTGAGGAGGTATGGTTGACCTCGTTGTTAGGGATGATGCAGCAATTCACGGACTGTGATTGGTTGATAAAAATCTGTAAAGATCTTAAAATGCTCTCTTTGTGAAAACAGAATATATGATAAGAGAATATACAGTAAAATCATAATGTTTGTATATAAAGAAATCGTATAATCATGACTACAGGCTACTGTACTTCATGCAAAGTTTTTGTTTTAGGCTTAATATCTTAAAGTTAATTTAAACAGCCAAATGTTGAAAATTTGAAGAAACAAATTTCCACACAGTAGTTAAATTGGACAGAAGAGCAGTGTTTACTTTTATGTTCAGTGTTTGGAGAATATTTTTCCTTTCCGCCATTTTGTCCTCTGCTATAGAAACTCTTAAGCCTCCTCTCTACTCTTAACAATTTTTACCTTAGGAGCTGTTTTTAGGGATAAGATGTTCCGTGAATTATTTTTATCTTTACTAAGATTTAGTCCTAAATTTAAAGGGAAATTCTAAGAAAATGTATTCTAAGAAATTCTAAGAATTTTCTTAGAATTTCATCACTAGGAGCAACTTTTAGGCTTAAGAAGCTTTGTGAATACGGGCCCAG
>JAQQZT010000018.1:2907336-2932888 GCA_030068275.1 Clarias platycephalus
AATAAGAAATAAATATGAATAAAAGAAATACGATAGAAAAATTAAATTTAACTAGGATAAAAATTGAAATAAAAATAGAAGTATACTGTACATAAAATAGAAATAAAAATAGAAATATACTGTACAATAGAACATTTTTTAAAATTTTGAAATTTGGTGAAAGAAATATGGTGTGCAAATATGCATGAAAAGTGTCTTATTAAGGTGCCTTATTAAAGTGTCTTTGTGCAATGGTCCAGAATGTAAACATAAATATGTAAGTGTAGATGTGCGTGAATGTGTCCATAGTGTTCTATGGTGACGACTTCTAAACGGTGACTTGTGCTGGACATGCTTCGTAAACAAGTTGATGAAATGCTAAAGTTATCAAGAAGAAGATTTAATTTAGTTTTATTTATTTATTTTTTTACGAAAGGAGTCTCCACTTCAATTGAGAGAGAGAGAGAGAGAGAGAGAGAGAGAGAGAGAACGGAAATGTTCCACAACATTAAATGTAACTATAAAAGGTTAAACAAAAAATATATTTACTGTATGTTCTATTTTTTTTTATTACATTAAAAATTGTATGGTTGTCTATGTGAAGAATAAAAAATGTAATTTAAATGCATAAGACTGAATGCATACAAAAAATTGTATGCCTTTAATTCTTATTATCTGTATATGTATCAGTAAAAAAGGAGAAATCGACTGTCCATGGTGGTATAACGCGAAATAACTCATGAACTTCACAAAAAATAAAAAGGAAAAGCTTCTGTACAACATCTTTATTTAATTAATACAAATTTCTATTGTTGTTGGTGTTGATTAGTTGATTTGGTGTTGACTGATTGTTTTCCAATTTCACAGAGTGATTTAATCCTTATCATTATCAACAGATTACATGTGAGACATGCCATATTTCCAGTGACACGCCTCATACATAATCTGCTGCTTTCAATACTCTAACACATGATCACTTTTCCACAACTAAGACGAGTATAAGAACATGTCCATCATTTTTAGACTTTCATTTAGGATTGAAAGGTAACGTATTATCCAAAACCCACTTTGTAGTCGTGTCTGGACATTCAGATTCTCCTGTGTTCATCTAAAAACAACAACAAGCAACAACAAACAAATAAATAAATAAACAAACAAACAAATAATTCCCAATTTTTCCATTTATGTAAATGCCAGGGTTTGAACACATTGATTCTTTCCTTCTACTGTGACCTTATATAAGTAGACACGCCTCCCCCGGGTTTGTTGTTGAACAGTATCTCATTTAAATACAGTACACACTGAAACAGAGCATTTGGAAGAGGAGTGAAATAAAGGCAGATTAAAGTATTTAAAAAAAACGTGTTTCTGTGGGGTATTTCAGCTGGAGCATTAACACACAATTTACGGGAGCTCTGAGACACGAGTTTGATTGTTAAACAAATAGTAGAATATGGGACCTTTAAAATTTAGTTTTTATTTATATTCAGGCCATGTAATACGCAAATGAACCTATGTCATGTACTGTATTTAGAAAGCACACTGATATCAGCAGTTCTGGTTATCTAAGATTCTGAGGTACTGTGATTCCAAAAAGCAAGTCTTCAGCAGACACACACACACACACACACACACACAGCGCTCAAATAAACGTGGCTTTCTTTTCCTTTTTTTTCTTTTTCTTTTACTGGGCACCTTCACTGACTTCAGATTTCAGAACAGGCTCTGATGGATGGCCTGAGGCGTGAGTCAAAACAGCAAATGTAGATGTCAGAAACAATATCTTCGACTTTGACTCATACCTGAGCTATGAAACTCATTTTTTCTCCAGACACACGTAGGAGTCTAAATGTATCGAGCCTCCGCTAGGTTGTGATGGATGGGGTGAAAAATGTGACAGACATCAGAGTTAAAAAAAAAAAAAAAAAAAAAAAAGACTCCATTTTTGGTACAGGTTCGACACCGAGCTGTTGCAGTATCACAGGATTTATTTTTGTGCCGCTCTAGTCTCGAGGCAAACAACTTGTACACTGTATTTCAACATCAAACTGCGCTATGAATAAAGTTAATACTAAATGTGGATTTTCTGGATATTCCTTTTCTGTTTTAAGGATTAGATTGGGGGGATTGGAGGAGACGGGGGAGTGGGGGGTCTGCACCTAGGGGCTGCGTGGTGAACATCAGGCAAAAGTATCGAACACATTAACGAGTACGGGTTTAGGTAGATAATGTTTAATGGAATAGATACGTAGTACTGGTATCATTAACGGTGCATCCCTCATTCCCATAGCTAACTTTTTTAGCACACTGTGAGGACAATAAAATGTAACCATACACACAAAACTATATAGAAAAATAGATGCTAGACAATAGATCACATTTGAAAAAGTTTTGCTGATCAGAGAACACCGATTAGTAACAGTAAGAGAGAATATTGTCTATACAATAGCTAACCTTAAAAAGTGGTCAGGTACAGCTAGTTAAATTGTAGCTAGGCAATGTAGCATTGTTAAGGCAAACTATGGAACTAGATAGCCTTAACAATGCTACAGTACATTGTCTTGCTAAATATAACGACTGCAAAAAAAAAAAAAAGAAAAGAAAACTTTCTTTTTTGCTAGCTAGTTCTATATATTTTTCCCTAAATCAATCATAGAAAAATTTGACTATGGAAAAAAAAAAAAAACGAAAATGTTAGTGAGTAGAAAATGATTTTGGGATAGATTAGTCTCGTCACGCTGGCTCACAGTGAACTATTTAAACTACTGAATATTATTAAGTTCAGTGCTTTGCCCTGACAATGCTACATTACCTAGCATATCCTGTTTCGACAGAGTTGCTTTAATTGGGATTTTTACTCATTTATAAATAGAAATATAACAATTGCACAGAGCAGTAATAAAAATGTTACCCAATAGTGTTTTGGTATACAGTACAAGTATTTGATAACTGTTTAGTTCATTATAGAGCACACCGACTAGCACACCCATGCTGGCTAGTTCTTTATTCTCACTTCACAATATTACTTTCTACATTCAAATCTAAAAAAAATTAATTAAGTAATTCATTATTGGAAAAATCAGTAATGAAAATGTAAGCGATAATCTAACTAAGGAATGGGGCAAAATTACAGTACTGAAACTCTCTCGACCACACATGTGCGTTCATCGACGGGGCGTAGCTCCAGCCGCACGTGTTTCCAGTAGTGAAAAGGAAGTTGTGTTGTGCAGTCGTTGATGGAAATGGATCTTTTGACGAATTCAGAGACGATTTAATAAGACGGCACCGAGTAAGACAGTAATGCGGTCTATTGTTACGAAATTTAGCCATTGTGGTTGTGTACTGTGTCAACATTACGCGAGCAAATCGTCTACAGCAACCTTTGTTCCGGGATATGTTTGAGAATCTACGTGAACGATATGAACACTGTCTACAGCGAGGTCGTGCACACACACCGAACATTACACATACCGTGGTAAATCAACACGCTAAGTGTGTATGTTAGTTTCCTTCAGGAGAAATAAACTCACAGATGACAACAAGGTAATATTGTTTGTCTTTTCATTTCAGTACTTTACAGTACTAGTATAGTAATTTGACTCTAATGACTCAGTTAAATCCGTGCTTTATCTAGATAGCACTACACAACCTAGCTAAAAAAAAGAGGGGGGAAAAAAAGCATCTATTACCAATCTTAAACTAGACAATAAATAACATTTGTTACATGTTACTTCTTCATTGAAGGCCATTCTAATAGAATCATTAGCTCCATTTCCAGGTAGCTAGCTCTCTTGTTCTAATTTATAGCTAGCTTTCTTGTTCTAATAACTAGCACTCATGTAATAATTTATAGATAGTAAGCTCCCTTGTTCTAAGTTAAAAATAGCTAGGCCCCTTGTTCTGTATTATCTATAGCTAACGCTTTCTTTCTAATTTATAGCTAGCTACAGTAGCTGTTATGTTCTAATTTACAGATAGCTAGGTCCCATGTTCTAATTTGTAGCTAGCTTTCTTGTTCTAATAATTAGCACTCATGTAATAATTTATAGATAGTAAGCTCCCTTATTCTAAGTTAAAATAGCTAGGCCCCTTGTTCTGTATTATCGATAGCTAACGCTTTCTTTCTAATTTATAGCTAGCTAGCTGTTATGTTCTAATTTACAGGTAGCTAGGTCCCATGTTCTAACGTTTGATTTTGAAAAAAATGACCATTTAACAGAAGTAAACAAACAATGTTACCAAACTGATGGAATTTTGTAATTTTGTGAAAAAAAGCACATTAACTAGCTAAGATACATATTTTGCACAGACAAAGTTATGTAAGCTTTTTTTAAACTGTAATCAGAAATATTCCTAATGAACAGAAGAATATTGAAAAAATAACTAGCCTCTAACTACAGTAGCTATTAGCTACAGAATAGCTCGCTGCTTATGTTCCCTAAATTGATCAATAGGAATAATTCACATATGTTCAATAATTGAACATTGAATATAAGTGTTATGGCTTCCTCAAGTTTATGTGGAAGCTTTAGAAAGTAGAAAACATTACTGTACGATTCTACGGGGAACCTTTAAGTGTTTAAGAAATGGTTAATGTTTCTAGGTTTAACATTACTGTTGCTCTCATGCAGATTTGTCGATTCATAGCTGACCTACCTTGCCAACGTAGAGCGGGTCATCTCCTGTGTACTCCTCCAGGACAAAGAACTGGTTCCACACCCAGTTCCTCTTGTGTCTGTGGAGTACCAGGTCCTCATCTTTGATTCTGAGCGATGCGTCTGGTATCGTACGCAGAGGAACCGAGTTCAGTGTCATGGACCAGCAGCTGCCTGCCCACTGGACCAGTACCAACATGCTGACAGCTGTCAGTCCACTCCAGACCCCACGGCTCCCTGTGCTCATGGTGTGGGCCGGAGAAGAAAAACGAAGGGTGAGAAAAAGTCGATGTGGGGTGACAAAGAGGCACAAGATATCCAGCAATGAACGGTTTGCTCTGGAGTTTGTTCTCTCTGTGGAGAGGCAGTGGAGACGAGGAGCAGCAGTGATTGATGAGGAGAAGTGGATGTTGATCACGGCCGAATCAGGAATGCCAATCTTGAAAAGACAGAGAGGAAAAAAAAAAAGAAAGATTTGAAATGGGCTGAGGTAGTTAGTTACGAGTCAGATCCTAGGCAGGCATGACTTTATCTAATGCTCTTGACGTACTGGGCAAAATCCAAGTGAACAAATCCCCCATACCCCCAAAAAATTTGACTCATACATGGAGAAATGCTAAACTTTTATTAAAAAATAAATAAATAAACCATGATTGAGACATATAAACCCTACGTATTTAACTATCTAATCATTTATTCAGCACCGACTACCTGTTTTCTTTGCTCAAGCATTTGCTGCAATGTTTATATAAGTTTGGATAAAACTATGGAATAACACACATGGAATTAATTAATTAAGCAATTAAGAAATGACCAATTAACAAACAGCACCTCAGTTAGAGCCGTTATAAAGGTCCTACAGTGCATAAGTAGCAGATTAGGAAAGACCATGGAATTTGACGGGGGTGTGCAAACTTTTGACTGGTTGTGTGTGTGTATATATACAGTATTTGTATGAACTGATGCTGCTACACACTCGACCTCAGGATTAAAAAGCGGCAATATCTTTTTTGATGTTTCAAAGAAAGCCATGAGAAGAGTGTGAAGTGCTGCGGGTGAACTAAAAGACCCAGAGAAAGTGGAACACATTTGTCTTGAGGGCAAAGTCCAGGAGAGTGAGAGAGTGAGAGAGAGCGAGAAAGAGAGAGAGAGATCAATTGCTGACAGCAGTAAAACAAATGTATGCCACTCCGAGTGCCCGTATAGGAGGTGTCAGCTAAATGAAAATGCCTAATAGCAGAACAGCAGTACACCATTTCCGTGCAGGACACTCGACATCCCGGGAGATTTATATTTCCTTTGGCAGCTGATGAGATCAGACAGGGTGAAAAAAAAAAAACCTAACTGCTGCACTGCTTGCTCCCTCGCTCAGGCTTGGCTTTTACCTTGCTAATAAAGAAACCCCAGCGAGCTCAGACTGACCAGAGACGCCTGTGGATGGCTATTATCGAGCCAGCAGAAATCCACAAGTCCAATTTGAACTTGAACGCAACACTTTCCGTACAACGACTGTATTTAGCCGACTACATAGCTTACCTCTTCCACTCAAATTGTCTGATAAAAGACACATATTCAGGAATATGTTCAACTTTGACCAGACCTCTAAATATGCACTGGGAGGAAAAAAAAATTTTTCCCCCACAAATTATGGTAATGTACTACAGTATCTGAGGAACGTAATGACAAATGTAACATGATGCAACAGTAATGTCCATTTTTATAAAGGAATGGTTTTATTTTACCGAGATAAATAACTGAGCTTGCTAGCCCTGTCTAAGAGCCTGTCATGAAATCATAATCTTCTTATTATTAAAGTTAAAGGAATTTATATGTTTAATAATTCTATTTAACTATTATCTTTCCAATGATCTAACATTACCCATAATACAAAATAAATATTATGTTTCAAAGGGACTTATTTTTAAAGATTCTTGCTTTTTCAAGAACTTTTTAAAAAGAAAACCTAATACATTATAATCCTTATTATTTAAATAATAATTTTAATGCTATAAAACTAATAAAAAATATTATTGTTTTTATCATTTTTTAAATATCTAAAATATTCATTAAAAATCTAATCATGAAAATAACTGAAAAAATATAATGTTGAAAAAAATTATACATATTATATAACTAAAGTTAATAATCCTTATTTTTTTAAACATCTGTTTTTAAACATTATATATTCTATCTATATTTAAAAATGATACATTTATAACTCTATCTATAATTTTTTATACTTATTTATTATTCAAACTTATTATGCAACTTTAAACGGAAACATTTCTTTTCTTATTTTTTTTAATCTAACACTAAAATAAAAAATATAATGCTTCTTTTATATTTTAATTCTTATGAAGTATTTAGAGATCATTATTTTTAGAGAGCTAAAACTAACAACTTTAGATATAGTCCTATTATTTGTATTTCTTTTCAAAAAGTATTTAATTGTAATATAATCAAACTTAACATCGATCCTTGACCCCTTAAACTTTCAGTATTCTTCAACAGCTCCAGATTAACAAAACCGCTCTTACATACTGTAACTATGCACTCTTTGTGTTACGGTATTTCCTGCAAAAAAAAAATACAAATACATACATAACAATTTAGGATTTTCAGAGTCACAATTCGGTCACTAAACTTTCTTTAAATGTCTTTGTGCTCGCTGCGACAGAACAAAGCAGCTGTGACTCCTGACGTGGCCAAGCGTTCCATTAGCAATGCAAATCTGCGGTTCAGAAGCACGTAACCTTGGCTAAAATGACAGAATTCCAGTCACATAGCTCCTCCGGCCCTGGGGGTTCTCGGGAGAGCTTACACATGCTTCAAACAGCCTTTTAAACTTCCAATCAAAGGAGTTCAAACAGAAATTGGGTCGAATCCGTCCTTGAAGCAGAATGCCTCACGCCTTTAGAATTTATTCTGATGTCACGAGGGATGTCAAGGCCTGGACGGAAATTCAGCATCTCTGGAAAACAGAAGACTTCACAAGTCGTTAAGTGGAGATCTGAGTTTGAATGTTGGTATAGAACCTGCTAATAGCTGACGTTTTTTGCTTGTGATCAGAAGATTGGATCAAAGTGTCTGACAAATAAGTGAGGAGTAATGCACTTTGTGTTGTGCTCTTAGAGGAAAATAATCACCGTAATCCTTTGATAATCCGTTCAATAGATAAATATTAGCCAAGTAAACACTTGATCTGATCGTTTCTCCCTTGTTGGAATAAATGCAATCTTTCTAAACATTTGCCCCATGTGGGGGAACATAAGGTAACATGAAGAGATTCCAGGAAGGATATTTCCTTATTGTTAAACTCAGTGAGAACAAACAAATCTCCCCCACCAGCTTTTACTATAGACTTCCATCCACTGGGAATCTGGCTGGCTGAATAAGAAGCTCTGATTGGCTCACAGTTCACATGCAGTAAAGCATTTAACCAATCATAACCCAGAAGGTACAGTAGGATTTATGAGAAAAAACAGGAAGCATAACCTAACCTCAAAGTGACACGTCACATTGAGCAGAACCACTTTGCACATGTCAGAAAAGTTATATTCTTGTTAAATGCTTTGAGCATGTAATTGTACATTTTATCGGATCAGCGTCCGTGTAAACAGTTACAATCAAAGCTCTAATCAGAATGAATTCGGATTGAAGTAACAGGGCGTTGTCAAGGTTACTATTACCAGTGTGATGTTGATTCCTGTTTTATTCATCTTTCACCTCATCAATTCGGAAATAACTATAATAATAGATTATTGGGAAAAAAAAACTAATATTTTGTATTCATTTACATTTACAGTTACATTTATTGTTTTAGAAAGAAGTACATTCCCATTCCCATTTACATAACAGCAACGATAAACATCCGTTCCATCAGCTTCTCATTCCTCTTTCTCTTAAAGTTATTATTCATAGGCTATATCTCTCGTCATCCTTACAAATACAAATACCTGAGAATGAGCCGTCACTATACAAACCATAAATCATTAATATAAACCTGTGATTTGCAGTCGCACTACTGTCAGAGTTGTTTTTTTTTAGAAAATGAATCAACGCCTTCTGACCGTTCCGATTTGAGAATTCAGCAGCGCTGTGGTGTAGGTGTGTGTAATGGATGTGTTTCTGAGCTTATCAAGACACAACAAACCATCGCGCACATTCACATCAATCATGGAGCGCTTCTGACTTGCGCCAAATGTAGTTTCACTTCAGCGGTGACAGTTTGCAATTTTAACATCTGATGCATTTAGGAGTTTGATTCCTAAAATATCCACAAACTGTTTCTCAGTCACAACCAGAATAGTTGTACTTAAAAGTACTTGAATACCGTACTGGAGTAAAAGTAGAGATTACCTAGGGCAAATATTACTGAAGTATAAGTAAAAGTCCTCCATTTACAGTACTTGTGTACTTGAGTAAAAGTACTCACCTTCAAGTATCAAAACTTCAAGTATCAAAAGTAAAGAGCTTTTTCATAGTAAAAATCTCTGATTGTAAACGTATTGGATCCATCATTGTCTGCAACAAAGTGCCGCTTCTGTTTTTAAACACCTGCTACAGTATGTTATTAGGTCTAAATTTCCCCCGAGGTTAGGGAACGCAACACGATGTCGAATGTCGAAATGTAGGTAAGTAGGAGTATAGATATTTGCTGATATTTTGAGCAATAGTAAAACGTATGTTATAATAAAACTACTCACGTAAAGTACAGATATGTGAAAAATGTACTTGAGTACAGTGATAAAGTACTCAGTTATCTCTTACCTCTGGTCAGAGCATAAAACGAATGAGAAAAAAACTGTAATAAAGTTATATTCATTGAAAAATGTCGAAGGGTGAGAGCTATATCTGAACCAGCATCACAGTGAACTTAAACTCGCTCAGTTAGCTCACAGTCGCTTCACTCACTACATTAGCTTTTAGGTTTGTATCCACTCGCTAGCTTCATTCCATTCAGTAAGTTAGCTCCTTTTCGACTATTGTGCTAGCTTTTGCTATACCAAGTTTCACTAGGCTTTGCTAAGAAGCTTGACTTTGTTTTACTGACTAGAAATATTTATTTTGCTAATTAGCTTTCGCTCACAAGATTAGCTTTCTATCACCCACAGGTTTGCTTTGGCTCTCACTTTCCTTGTCTTGCTGATTAGCTTATATTCACTAGTGTGCTTATGTTTACAAAGTTTGCTAAGGTAGCTTTCACTGGCCGATTTGCTTTCACTCTTTAGACATTTCTCTTATAGTTAGCTTTACTAGTTTGCCCCATAAATTTTTGCTAGGTTAGCTTTTCACTTCCTGCTTTTTGCTTTTATTAATTAGGTTTGATTATGATTATGATTTTTCTTTCTTAAATTAACATTTACTCACAACTTACTAATTTCTCACAATTTTCTTTCACTTACAGTTATGTTTTACTACAGTAGTTTACTTGTTATTTTTGCTCTTGTTAGGTTAGCATTCATCTGCAAGTTTGTTTGTTTTTGTTTTACTCACAGGCTTGCACTCGCTTGCTGATTTCCTTTCTCATGCTAGCTGTCCTTTGCTTATTGCATTAGCTTTTCACTTGCAAGTTTGCTTTCATTTTGTAGCTTAAATTCTCTCTCTAAGTTTAATTTCTTATGCTAGGTTCATTTTGCTTGCTAGCTTGCTCACCATGTTAGATTTTGCTAGTTTCACTAGATTTTACTTACTATTTAATACTATTACTTAGCTATTAGATTAGCTTTTTACCCCCCAACATGTTTGCTTTTTGGTAGATTAGTCTTGCTTTCATTGTAGTTGATGAGTTGGGTCTCTAGACTCAAAGACACAAGAGACTGTTTAGGAATCTGCATGGTTTTATTAAAACCAGTGTGGGATGAAATCATGTCTTGTGGTTGTTCACAAGGGTTAAAACTTTACATTAAAAGAGAAGAAATGTGGTGAAAGTTACCCACACAGGGGTTGAAAAATAGCCAATCGGTGTCTGAGAATCAGCAATAACTAGAGATATGTGAAAAATTAATCACTTATTGTGATCCTTTCATGTGGCAATTTGTGGCAATATATTTTTTTTATACTGTATTAGCGCTGTTAATCTGTCAGAGTCTGTGATTAATCACGGTTAATCACAATTAAAAAGTACTCAGATGTATTAGAAACGTGCAGTATTGGAATAAAGAAATGCATGACAAACGGGTTAGAACAGATTATGTAGCTTTATAATATCTCAAACATTAACATTTAACCCCCTGACAGTGGGGCCCAAATGCTTAGATTCGGGAATCAACAGAGCCTCAGACGCCTGAGCCACCACTCCCACATCTTACAGTTAATATTTTCTTGTAAAAAATGTTTCCCCTTGAAGGTAGCTTGAGCACACAACATCGAAACTTGCCATTCAGCACACCTGGTGATGTTTTTCCTCAATCATCTTATTATAATCTGCATTAAACATGCTATCACACACAGCTGGGTAACCACACTGCGATTATGGAAAGCCATTAGGATCAAACTTGATCATATGATTCATTTCTGTTAAAAAAGAATAATGCGCTACATTTCTAGATTAATCACATGCGTTAATATTGACAGCTCTAATTTCTATATGTTTGCATTTGACGTGCTAAAATGTTCCTTTATGAATCTACAGGCTGCAAGTTCTAAACTGTTCACACAGCACAGCATCCTGTGTGGTAGGAGTGAATTTGTTCATGAGGATATTTCTGAAATCACAATACAAATTGAATCAGCCAGTATCGTGGTATCGTAATGAAATAGTATCGCCTGGTGCCTGGTGATTCCCGTCCCTAGCATCGACTTCATTAGAAAGCACATGACGTGTTAAGGTTTCCTGGAGCTTTTGTATTCTCTGCTGTTTTGATCAAATGCCTTCTGAACAGTACTTTTAGTCTGACACTTTTCAGCACAGCGTGATTTTCTGTTTCATGTGTGTTATGAGCAAGAAAACGACGTAAATGTGGATCGGACTGGCAGTGTATTCTGTACTCCGGCATGAGGGATGCGTGTTTAAAATCTGTTAAAGTAACTGCGCTGAAAAGAGCATGTGATCTGAAGGAGAGAAGAAGAGTTCTCCGGGGATCCTCTGTCCTTTCCTCTCATTCCATTTCCACTCTTCATCTCTCTCTCTCTCTCTCACACACACCTTTCTCTCTACTCAGATCAGGAACAGTGAGGCAAACTAATTCACAAAGTATTCTTCGGAGACTCTGTCACTCCAAGTATCTCACTACATCCATCTCTTTCTTTCTTTTTTGGGGGAAATGTGAACTCTAACCAGCCTGGAAAAGAACACACTAGAGTTTTTTTTTTTTTTTTTTTTTGCACGCCTCAGAGGGGAAATGTCTCATCAGAAGCCTCTAATCTTCATTATAAGCCATGCTTTAGCCGGGAATTACAAGTGCTTAGCTTCCTGATTAAATCGCTGTACGTTACTCTAGATAAACTCGACAAATGCCGAGAAAACGGCACAGGAACAGTCGAGACGGAAAGAAAACGCTCTCTTACCGTGTCTCAATTATCTCAGAACTGCAGAACTTCTATTCGGGTGACAGCTCGGAGACCACGACGTACAGCAGAGAGTATCTACAGTACGTTTGTCCCTTATAGTAGAATCAGGAAGCTTAGTGTATAACCATCATCATCATCATCATGCAAATTTAGGAATTAAACACTCTGGGGGTGTGTGACGGAGCGGACTCACTGCGACCGCCTTAAATTGGATTCAGCTCCTCCTGATGTGTTTTATTACTTTTATACCACAGGACTTTACCATCAACTCCTGTTTTTTGTTTTGTTTGATTTTTTTTAGAACAAAATTTCAATCTGTTTATAGACACTTTTAATGTTAGTTCTTGTTCTTACTTTCGCTCCCACACCTTCTCTCCTCACCTAAGGTGCAGTGATGCCTTAACAGTTAAGAGGTACTGATCGGGTCAAGGTTCGAGCCCCAAGCTACCACTTTTACTCCCTTCAGCAAGGTCCTTCACCTTTAACCCAAGCCTCATAATCTGCTCCAGGGGCGCTGACCCTGCGCTCTGACCCCTGCAATCTAACAAGCTGGAATATACAATCAAAAGTATTTCTCCTCGATGTCTTGATGTCAAACATCTGCAGCATATCATGTCAACGATTAAACACAAAGCGTACTCTTTCCTAAAGCATGTCTCTATTTACAGAAATCTTCTTTATGATGTACAAAAATAACAATCTAGTGCACAATAAACACAAAGGTTCTATGTAGAATCCCACAATATAGTGTTTCCTTCTAGTATGGTTTCTTTTAGGATTTACAGTATGATGCAAATATGAAATGAGGCACATTAAGACTTGTGCACAGTACATTATATATGTATGGAATCTACGGCAGCCCAAATGTCTGGGTCCATACAGTAGGTATTTCTTTCTCATATGAAATTTGACATTTCTCTTTTTATTTAAAATCTAAGATGGCTTTGAACTTTTAAGCAATATAAGATGAAACAGAGTCAGACCTACTGTAACACCTCTGAAACCAGAAGTCTATAAGAATCAGCCTAGAACAATCTGCACTAAAAGAGGAAATGGTCTCTGCATGGAACATCATCAGTTCTGATTCATTAAGAAATGTTCAATGTTCTTGTTTTCAGCATAAACACCATCGCGCACAAGTTAAGTCAGAAACTTTCAACTTTCAAGCATTTATTATCATTTATAATCACTCACTCACTTATACTCTGAAGCACTTATCTTATTACCTGCATGCCTTTTGACTGTGGGAGGAAACCAGAGAACCCAGAGGAAACCCACCAAAGATTGGGGAGAACATGCACATACGTTATTTTAAATCCAAGAAGGCTTTGAACTTAGAAATATCAGATGAAACAGAGTCATTCCAGAGGCGGGAATCGAACCCTGACAGTAGGATGACACAGTGCTAACCATTATATGCCACAGTGCCAAACTCATAAGTTATACTTTTAAATAAATTTTTGCTTACGAATTCAGACATCTGAGCTGCACTGTACCAGCTCTCAGTTCCCAATCCTTCTGAACGCTTCCTTTCTTCATCATGTTGTTATATTTTACCACAACAACCCTCATACACATCCCAAGTGTAGTTCTGCTGAGGTTTATCTGTGTCACTGAAACCTCAACCCATGTGCAAAAACTCTTCTCTCTGTGCGTCACTGCTCCCATGGGATCGCTCCCTCTTATCCCGATCCAGACGTTCAGGAGCTCAGGAACACAGGCCGAAAATAAAAGAGGTTGCTATCAATGAGCTCGGAGTCGCTGGGTTTCTCAGTCGGTGTCTGCTTTGTGTGCTATATTTAACTCACGCTGTCCTTTCTTCCATGCGTATCGGTCCTGGTTCCCAGCCAATCACCCAAAAAGCACGGACGATGAAGCCTCATTAGTCTCGTCGCTCCTCGTCATGAGGAGGAACCCGGCCTTCTTGGGCTTCCATGCTCGGCCTGATCCGGAGCTCACCGCCTGCCGGAGGGCAGAGTGTTGGCGAGCGCTCTCAGTGCATATCTCCTGCCATCGGGGCATCAAGTTCAGTACGGCAAAGATGGGAAACATATGGCCTCATTATTACAGCCTCCTGGTGGATCCGCTTGCCGGGGAAAGGCCACGAGTGCCAGCCTGGCTTACAGGCACTTAATGGGCTCAGAGTGCTGGTTATGGAAATGTGGAGTCGCCAGACTACCAAAGGGCTGAGCTTGAAATGAAGAATGTTCGGCCTCAATGGGCCTCTTTTTGTTGTTGTTGTTGTTGTTGTCTTTAAGCAACTTGTGAAAAGTACATTTGGTCAATTTGCACATGCACACTTTTTACATAAAGTCAAACAAATCCTTTTTGACTTCGGCACAAACTTTAAGCTGACTGAGGCTAGAAAAGTTCCTTTCTGTAAAGTAAACACAAACTTTAACCTTTTTCTGTTAGAAAAAAAAAGTTTCGCTGAAAACTTTCCTGAAAGAAAAAAATGACCAGATCCCAAGAAACGATGTCACAATGCAGTTTTCAGTCTGGCTAAAAACAAATAAATTACATTTCTCTTCACAGTCTGTCTATCTATCTATCTACTCTATCTATCTATCTACTGTATCTATCTATCTATCTATCTATCTATCTTATTTCAACACAGAATCAATTAGGAATAAAATAATATTATAAAATAAATGATACAGAAGCTAAAAACACAAGTTTACCTGAAACCGTACTGAAGCAAACAATCAGAAGCAAAGTAGCTCTATACAACTCTATTCATTAGAACACAACGACGCTAAATGATCGATTCTGATAGGTCAGAAGGCATTGATTAAATTTCCATAATAGCAGTTGAATTGTAGTTCCAGACTGTAAAGCAAATCACAGTTTTGCTCTAGTATGCTCCATATAAACACTGTGTGTAATCATGGCATTTTCTATAAGAAGATGTAAATTGAATGTTTATGGAAGAAGTCTCCAGTGTCAAGGCTTTCTAACAGTAAAGGACAGTTTTATAGAACTTTCTTGATAACGTGACAAGCTGTGTGTGTCTTATTAAGTGACAGAAAGAGAAATAGAGAAAGAAATAGAGATTTTTTAAAGAAAAAATCTAACTGGTGAAGGAACAACTGTTTATTCTGCAGCTGCTGTAGTGTGATAACTTGCTGTTATTGAGACACGCCATCCTTTACCTTTATCCTCATGGTTTTTGACTTACTCAGAGATTCCTGATGGGTTTAATTGATCAAGATAACACAGAATTTATTTTGATTATTCAAATGAATTACCATATTAAGCAAAAGTGAATAACAAGGGCCAACCTCAATATCATCACGATTTGTTATATCTGTTACAGTAGAAACGGGGGAAAAATTTATTCGGTTATCGACACAAAAAAAATATATATTTTGGAGTCAATGTGTCGGGGAAAATAAATAAATAAAAATATATATATAAAAAAAAAAATATATATATATATATATATATATATATATATACACCTGTATAAATTTTCGGATAACTTGTACAAAAATTATTTTTTTCTTCCGTTTTTTTGCAAAAAAAATCTTATATAGTTCAAGGACTATTTTTTACAGTCTAATATATACAGTATATCTCTATCTATCTGTATATATATATATATATATAGACAGATATATAATCAGGACATTTATATATAAAAATGAGATATCGCAATACAAATTGAATCGGTATCGTGATAATATCATATCATCATGTGGCCCCTGGTGATTCCTATCTTTAATATCTGTACGTTGCAGCCCTACATCTCTACAATCGTTTATCTCCTCAGGATGCACATTACTTTGGATTGGTCTAAATTAAAAATAGAACTGAAGTGTTTGTTTTGAGGAGAAAAAGTACACGAGCTAAATTACAGTAGGAAAAAACGTAAATCAGGAAATAAAGTTTTTTTTTTCCTCCTCGAACACTTTATCTCTAAAAGATCTCTAATACTCCAGCTCGAGACAATCAGTTCACGGGAGTAGATATTGTATTAAGATGATCTGAATTCAAATCTATAAACATCATCAACCATGACAGCACACCATTATAGAGTATTATTGCGATATGATACGCGTGTGACGTTGTTTTAAATTAACACATCACACCAGCATGACAGCAAGCCCAATAAGCAACAAAATTTATCATGATAACAATAGCAGTGTCAGTAGGATAAGCACACGATTGAAACGTACAAGCATGACAAGAATGCAGAACGCCAAAACAAAAACCTAGCAGCGTGATCAGAAAAACAGGCCACTATGGCATGCAAATAGGCTAGTGATTAATGACGGGCTCGCTTTGAACACTGTGGCAGCTCAGCTGATGACAAGGGTGAGAAAAACTGAACAGATTGAATGAATAAAATACTCTACATTAAAGTGCGCCCCCTAGTGGAGGAGAAAAACTTTTCCTGGCAGAACTGCAGCTTTTTTTTTTGTTCCCCCTGCTTTTCTTTTCACACAAAATGAAGGTCTATATGAAGAGCTTCCAGGTGGCATAAAACTCACTCATTGTTCATATTTTAAAGAATAAAAAGAATCATATTTGGAAAAAAAACAATGAGATGGAAAAGAAGCAAAATTGGGACAGTTTTACTGCAGAGAGAGACACTTGTTTATTGTGCTCAATAAATATAAAGATGCAAATGCAACTTTCTTTGCCCTCTCTCACAGACACATAAACATCCATTCATAACTTCATTAGGCTATTGCATATTTGAAGAAATAACTGGACAAATCTTACAAGCCCATCTGTTATTGTGCCAAATGAACTTAATGGCCCGAGCACAGACGCGCTCATAATATTCATCAGCAGTGAGTGTGTGTGTGTGTGTGTGGATAAATATGCCATGCGCAGAGCCACACTGCAGACAATCAGTAATCCATTGAATGCTAATTAAGTCATGGACAAGGCAGATTGTAAAAAAATATACACATGTACAGGTGTGTCTTACTGTACTGGATAAAACAGCAGTGTTATTTTAAAAGCATGTGTTTGTGTGCATATGTGTGTGTGTATATATATGTGTTTGTGTGTGTGTGAGAGAGAGAGACAGAGAGAGAGAGAGAGAGAGAGAGAGAGAGAGAGAGAGAGAGAGAGAGAGAGACAGAGAGAGTACGCTACAAGTTGGCATTATGATGCCAGATGCAACAACAAACTTAACACTAATAAGAGTTTTATAAATCATCTGACATCAAAGACAGCGCTGTTTGGCTGAAATCTTTTTTCCCCTATGCCAGGTTGATAATTCTATTAAATTTCTTATATTAATGCAATGCATAGTGTAGATGGCTTGTGTGGACACACAGGGTTGCCATGTTCAATACAGTTTTTAATGATTAAAAGTGTAAGACCCATGATTGAGTGTACACACAGTAGAACATAATAATAATAATAATAATAATAATAATAATAAGTGAGACTTTATATATAGGTTTTATATACCCTATACACACACACACACACACACACACACCCTTGAGTATAATGCACTCAATAAATCTAAAGATGCAAATGCAAACTGTACAGGGTATATAAAACCTATATATAGAAAAGTCGCACTTATTATTATTATTATTATTATTAGTAGTAGTAGTAGTAGTAGTAGTAGTAGTAGTATGTACACAAATACAAATTTCCCTAGAAAAGTGGCAGAGAAACGCAATTAATCAACTCTAATAGCGCTGCGTAAAGCTGGCTTACCTTCTCGTCCGCGCGCGTTAAAACGCAAAGATCCCGTAGTCCCGAGTTCTCTCTCTCTCTCTCTCTCTCTCTCTTTTTGATCTCTGTTCCTTGATCTCTCTGAAGAGAAACAAAGAATTAAAGAAGGAGAAGAAGAAGCAGGACTGAAGCAGGTTCCCGCTGCGCTCCGGATGGTGGCACGCGCAACAACAAAAAAAAAAAACAGCCGCACGCACGCACGCACGCACAGACTCTCACACACGCGCACCAAAAAAAAAAGAAAACGGCGCGTCCCGAGGTTCCCGCACGCAAGGTCTGTGCACGCGCCGCGAGGTTCCCGCACGCCTACGAGCGCGACACCGCGACAATGAGGTCCATTGAAGAGTCGCAGCTGCAGAGAAGCTCAGCCAGGAGAGCGTACAAACACACACACTAAGACACACACACGCTCTCTCTCTCTCTCTCTCTCTCTCTCACGCACACATACACTTGCATGCACACGCAGCGCGCCCCCGATACACACTCTGTCACTGGCAGAGTCAAAAGTGTCGCTGGTCCTGTCCCTGCTCCTGTACTGATGCGAGATTCAACACCGAATCGGCTCCCTGAACGAGTCATTCTGTGGAATCGATTCGCAACGAATCGCAATACAAAGTTGCATCTTATATCGTACATATACTGTATACTGTATATATATACACACTAGTGTAGAGTTTGTAGAAATAGTTAAAAGGTTAAAGCTAATAATAATCTGATCAGCTTTAATGTAATTAGTGATGTTGTTATTTCAGGTTGAAGCACGTACATGTCTGCCAGAAAAAAATATCCAGTTTATCTTTTCTAATTAATCTCTATTAGTACAGGTGATTGTTTACATTGAGCAAGTAGCTTATTAGTAGGTTGTTTTAAAGTAGATTATTAAATCTGCGTGTCTGTTCATACTGTAACATCTCTTTGACTCAACATTTTGATATCACTTATGGTGCAGGTTAAACTTCAGGCAGATATCTAAGTACTGCAAATGTTTAATTAACTTCTGTCCAGACATTTGTGTATGATTTTGCTGTGACAAAATCTGGCTGAACAAACATACAAACAGACAGAAATTTTTCTGAGATATCATTGAACGAGCGAGTTCTGACCAACACACAGACAAAAACTTTCTATTATTTATATAGATTTATTTTCTGTTAAATCACTCATTTCCTCAAACAGCAAATGTTCCATCAGAGCAAATGTCTTATTTTTATCATAAAACTTGGCCAGACAAAAATGTCTTGTAAAAAAAAAACTGTGCTTGGTGCTTCGGTTTCCTTCCACAGTCCAATACAATGCTAATCACTATTGGCCTCCACAGCTCCTAGCTGGACCACAGAGGTTCGTACTGTAGTTCGATGGATGGAAACAAAAATCAACACATTAGGAACAGCTTTAATCCACTGTTTTTTATATTACAGTGGTACCCCAGCATATAAACAAACAGCCATGCCTCACTTAAGAACTGATTATTATTATTTTTTCAAGAAATCCGGCATACGAACAAACGACTGAACCGAACTGAACCCTGGCTAAGTCACGTACGGGAGCCGATCAAAACGTGTTTGCTTGAGTGGAAAGCCAGGAGAAGAAAATTTCCTTTTTTATTTATTTTTTGCTTTTTGGGCAATATTTAGTAAATACATAGCGGCCGCAAGAATGTTATCAAGGACGGTAGCAATAAGAAAAGGGAGACGATTTCAGTTTGGTTTTTAAAGCAGCCAGTGCCAAGAGACATCATATAAATGAAGGTGAAATTATATTTAAAATTAAATATGAAATTTTCATATTTTATTTCATTTAGATGTCTTTTCGAAATGTTTTGATTGTTTTATATGCAACACATATGGTTATAGTGTTGGAAATTGGTAATATTGGTAATATTTTGGGTGGTTGTAAGGGATTATCTGCATTTACATTAATTCCTATGGGAAAATGCATTTCACAATACAAAATTTTGGATTAAGAACTCGCTAAAAATGAAAAAGAATTAAAATCGTATGCCAAGGTATGCATGGAAGTCTAACCTGGGATGGAGCTCAGTGCGAATCAATTCAAATTTCAAAAGGAGTCAATAAAAGAAGAAGATCGATTCATTCGGAATCGATTCACTCCAACGATTCAGCATGTGGTTTGAACTGTGGCAGAAATTCAAAATAAGAAATGTTTTGTTTTTATTTTGATTGCTCATCATTAGAGATGACAGACAATATGTCGGAAAAAGCATAAGATTGTTAAAAACAAGAATATCACACATAAAATATAATAAACACACTGATCATATTTACTTTTTAAAAGAAGTGTCATATTAAATCTATTAAATTATTGCATCAGTGTATCATGACATAATGGGATAAGCACATGCTTAAAAAAAGTAACTAAAATAATTACACAGAAATATTGACATGATAAAAATGTAGTAATTTTTAAAGAAATTTGATGTTAACATGAAATGAATTGTCTTTAGATTGTTAATTTCCGCGTAAAGACTTTCACAGGTGATTTTACCAGGTTGTAAAAAGTTGTACTAAAAAGCCTACTACACAACCGGCACTAATTATGGTTGTGACATTGTCCACTTGGAACACAACATCGGGATAAAGTTGCTTTTAGAAGTTAGAATTACTTTGTTAAATTAACATTCAGATAACTTTGGACAAATTAATACCTCAAACACAATGTTGCAAATATAACCTTAAAACAACAGAATATCAACCTTTATTTATAGCATTTATCCTCCTTACTGCCTAATCACATAACATCCACAATGCATTTTTTCGAACTTTGTTTTCTTTTTTTCTTTCACCTGTTTCCTGATTTAATGATTTGTTACTTGTTGTCTTGTATTTTTTTTCTTGAACAAATAATTTTTTGAAAAAAAGTTTTTATTTATTTATTTGTTTGAAAAAGTGATGTACAGTACAGCAAAAGCCTTAAGCACTTAAAGTTTTATAGATTTTTATAGGTTTTTTTAAAGGATGTTTTATTGAGTCAGTACAAAAAAAAAATCTGATTTCCAAAATTAATATTCACCCATTCACTCACTCACTCACTACTGCTTTATCCTGTTATTGACACTGTGCCAATCCATCACTGGGCACACACACACACACGCACACACACACACTCATTCACACAATACGACCAATCTGGGAACGCCAGTTAGCCTAATCTGCATGTATTTGCCCTGTGGGAGGAAACTGGAGTACCCGGAGGAAACCCACCAAGCATGGGGAGAATCTGCAAACTCCATGCACACAGACCACGAAGCGGGAATCAAACCCGGACCATGGATGTGCAAGGAGACAGCGCTAACCACGTACGCCACTGTACACAAAAATTAATAGTGCAGCACAAAATTGCTGCACAAAAGTGTTACAGAGAAATACCTGTATGCCAGACAGGAAAGCAGCATATTATGTATGAGAGATTTTTTTTAGACAAAACAAATGAAAGCTCCTGGGCTTTGCATGCAATGAAAACGAAGCAGGTGCGACTCAGACGGACTGTTTGTGGTTCTGCAGGATGCTGAGGGGGAAAAATACATATCTACATTACTGTGCAAAAGTCTTAGGCACATGCAGATAACTGCTGTAGAGCAAGGATGGCTAAAAATAAAAATAATGGAATTAAATGTTTCTACACTCAAAAAATATACAGTACCAGTCAAAAGTTTGACTAAATCAAAGTTTTAATTTTTTTATTTCTCATTCTAGAACAATACTGGAGATTTCAAAGCTATTAAACAACAGAAATTGAATTAGGTACTTAAGTAACAACAACAGTAACAGTTATTATTTTAAGACATGAAGGTCAGCTGTTCCGGAACAGTTCCTGCCAAAACAGTATTGTATCGAGTGCATTTGCGAAACTCATGAAGACCTTTCCAGGAACGCAAGACCAAAACATACCTCTGCTGCAGAGGAGAAGTTCATTTAGAGTCACCAGCCTCAGAAATCACCAATTAACAAACAGCACCTCAGGTTAGAGCCGTTATGAAGCTTTACAGAGCAGAAGTAGCAGGTACATCTCAATATCAACAATATCAACGACTTCAGTAATGTTTTACAGATAGAAAGAAATAAAAAATCAGGAATGACCGTGGAGTTAGAAGATGTGTACTGGTAGTGTATAATATAATGAGCAGTAAACTGTAATTAATGAAACAAAGTCAATATTTGAGTTGATGATGGTTTGGTTAAAATAGTCTCTCGGTACAAGACAAAAAAAAAAGTTTCATGAAGAAATGTGTTAGTTTTAGTTTTTGTGTTTGACGAATGTTCTCTTCCATAATGCCACTACATACAGTAATACTAGCATCAGCAACGGGTTCCCTTGTGGCCCAGTGCCTAGAGTACAGCACTGTCTTCACCATAACATGGGTTCAAGCTGGGTTCAGGGAGCCGGCTTAGTTGCCCAAAATAAAAATAATAAATAAATAATAAATAAATATATATTTTTTCTCTTTTTCAGCAGAATGAGAATTTCAAGGATGTATTTCAGTCAAGAAATAAAATATAAATCAAAGCTGCTTTAAAGCCGCATTTTCAACATTGTATCAGGGTCGACATTATCCTAATGACATACACTCAATGCTGGTTCAGTGTCATATCATCAAAGTAATTAAGGCATTCAAACAAACAAACAAACAAACAAAAAAACACTAATACGAACGTTGGTCGAGTGTCTGTAACGTTGCCGGATTAACACTGCCACAATGTTTTCCCAACCAAAAACATCTTTACTTCTCGTCAGAGCATTACGTAATCTTTGGAATGTTTAAATGTAGATGTAGTACCTTTAAAAAGGAAGATTCAAAATTAGAATAAGACCTTATTGGTATTTCTACTACAGGTAAAAAAAGAAAAGTACTGTACAGTTCAGTACCCTTGTTTTCTGACGGTGTACCGTAGAGGATCTAACACACTCACACTCTCATTTCTACTTTATTTGACTTTGTATTACGATGAATATCACCTCTGTCACAGTCTTTCTCTGTCTTCTCTCTCTCTCTCACACACACACACACACACATACACACAACCCCTCCCACTCGTTGAATTAATACCCAGAGGTGAATCGGATCGGTTTTATGAAATTAGTTCTGTATAAGTCTAACTCCCAAACAGCGCTTGGCTGGCTTTACATAGAATGATTTTTGTACTGATTTTGCAGTGGCAATTTTTTGCGTAAGAATGGGAAAGTGAGGCGTCACTGTGAACACAGAAAGCTAACGATAAAGTTCTGGGAGCGTAAGAAACTTTTAATTAAAATCTGAGAGTGTGAGGTCTGCGAAGACCCGTGTCAAACAGCCATGAATAGAAGGATGACAGCAGTGGAGATTAGTAGACAAAATGTAGATGATGGACAGGATTGATGAATGGATGACTGGATGAATTAGATATATGTATGAATGCTGACTGGACGTATGCGTGGGTGGATGAATGGACAGTTTGATGGATGAATGTACGGATGATTTGATGCATCTATGGATGGAGGGATAAATAGATGGAAGGATGTCTAGGTTGATGGATGACTGGGTAGCTGGATAGACAGAAGATGAATGGAAAGATGATGAGATGGATGATCAGATGATCAGTTAGATGATGGATAGATAGATGGATGTCTGGATGGAAGGATGGATGGATGCTTGGATGGATGGTTGGATGGGTAGATAGAGGGATGCTGATTGACTGGTTGGTTGGATGATGTATAAATTGATGGAGGATGGATAAATATGTAGTTCGATAGAGGGATGCTGATTGACTTGGTTGGATGCATGGATGGTTGGATGGATGGATACGTAGGTACACTGTAAAAACTCTAACTATATAAATGTTTATGAATTAATATTGTATTGTTGTATTGTTGATAAGAGATTTCGGCCCAACTTCTTGAAGGGCAATTTGTTGGAACAACAGGTAATATTGTGTTCTTGAAAACTTTGAAGACACAAACTGAATAAACTAATAGATTCAAGTTGAGTTGGGCTAGTAACTACTGTATTATTCTACCATAAGGTGCGTTTCTCTGTCATAAAATAAAGAAAAAAGAAGCAGTTATTTTACAGAATGAGATACCAGAAGAAATATTGTACTGTATATTTAGAGTGCAAATGTTTGAAGCAAAGCAATAGAACAGTTGGAAAAGAGAGTTCAAGTTAATTTCCAAAGAGTTGGGGAGGAAATTTCTTTTTCCCAGCAGTACCTCTCGCCGTGCACTTAGCTTAACTTATAGGGGCAGTGGTGGCTCAGTTGGTTAAGGCTGTGGGTTACTGGGTTATTGATCGGAAGGTCGGGGGTTCGAACCCCAGCATCACCAAGTTGCCACTGTTGAGCCCTTGAGCAAGGCCCTTAACCCTATCTTGATATTAATAAAGTTCTATAAAAAAAAAAATAATAATAATACATTTATTTCGAGGAACTCCGTTGAGTGAATTGTTTCTTGTTGTTATGTGTTTAATTACTGATTTATAGTATGACGTATGATTGACAACTAACTTATGATGGATAGAAACCAAAAGATATAAAAAAAAAAAAAAAACAACCAGTGTTAAACGATTGTGGGTCTTTTACCCCTGAAACAATGCATAGCTTTAACCAATCCTTATAGGTCTTTTACACACTCTGGTGCTATATAGCCTTATTCGTATCTTTTATTTTTCCCATAACCAGATATTCTGTGAAATGTATTCATTTCGTTTGTTCTCTTTAACCAGAGTTCTGTTGGTGAGGATTGGGTCAGAGGGGTGACCTTGGGTGACAAGGGGCTGGTTTTGTGGAGCTACTGGAGGAGCGTGACCAGGCTGTTGAAGTTGCTGACCGTAGTGTTGGAGGAAACTGTAGTCTTTGACGTCCTGGGTAACTATGCAGCAGCTTTAGGAGTGATGTTTGGTCAGGTCTGTGCTCTGTATATTGAATTCCAAAAGAACTGGACAGACACCTATCCTAATGATTATTATTGGACTTGGAGAGACACGCTCCCCTCAGATTCATATGTTGGGGGAAAAAATGTTTTATTGCCATGGACTCTTTTTTTGTGTCTGGCACTTTGGGGAGAGGAAAGAAAAAAAAAATGTTTTCACTTTTGCTAGTTTTTAAGAATGATTATGATATTTTAATATAAAAGAAGCAGTAAGAGACTGATAAGCAGCTTGTGTTCTCCAGGTATTTTACTGATCTTTAAGCAAAATAGAAAGTGTATTCTCATGTTTTATGCAAATGACTGTTTTAACTTTGACTGGTTTTGGAAGAATAAAGCTTTTTAAGTAATGTTGGTGTGTTTTAATTGTTAGGGTATTGTTAAAAGGTGTGCAACTTTGTTACTAAACTTTTTTACGTTGAGACGCCCCTTTTTTACAGTGTGGGTAGATGGATAGATAAATTAATGTTGATTGGTTGGATGAATGGATAGATAGACAGACAGACAGATGTACTGCATGGATTCATGGATAGGTACAGTATATGGATACATAGATGGATACTGATTGCTTGCATGGATGGATGGACAGAAAGATGGACAAAGAGGTGATTGATCTTAATTTATATATATATATATATGTCCAACTGTACTCCGGAAACCAAAAGCAATTTTAAAGTGCCCCTATTATGCCATTTTAAAGGTTGATAATATTGCTTAATGAGTCTCTTAAAACAGGTTTACATGTATGCAAGGTCAAAAAACACTTTAGTTTTCTCCAAAAA
>JAQQZT010000018.1:2941532-2957412 GCA_030068275.1 Clarias platycephalus
CACACACACACACACACACACACACACACACACACACACACACACACACACACACACACACACACACACACATCAAAAGTAAACTGTATTTTCACCTTCAGCTGCTCTAATCAGAGGGAGTTTAATGTGAAAACAGTAGATGTTAAGGGCTTGTGACTGCACCTTTTCCTTTCAAAATCAAATTGATGTCTAGTAGAAGATAGCAATGCTCTTGAGCGTGCATGTGTGTGTGTGTGTGTGTGTGTGTGGTACAGAATGCCAATGGCTGTTTAGAACACACAGGCAGATTGCGAGGCAGGTGTTTATATAAGCTTTTGCAAACCTTCCTGCATTGATACTATGAAAGCTGTAAAAAATTCCCAGGAAGGCTTTAGGCTTAATGCCGGGATTATTCCACTGCTCTTTAGCAGGATGAGGCTCGCTCCACTGTGACGGTGTCCACATAATTAGAGAGAAAACAAACGTATGTACATCAGCATCTGCGTTCACGTGCTGCTGTTCTTGAGGAGGCGGAGGCGCAGAAGGAGAGTTTGTGTGAGATCCTGATTATATTTCTGATTTCTTTCAGGCAGACGGCTTCATCGAGACTGACGTTTATTAGATCGCTTGCCGCTGGCTATGAGACGCAACACAGAGAGCCAGTGACAGACGAATGGATGTGGAATCACTAATCATAATGAGCAGAGCCTTTGGGGTGGGCCTTCATCACAGCCTGCGAACGCACCCGAGCTTGTGACGGGTCAGATGGCCACATGCCTTCCGTACTGAGTGTGTTTAATGGAGTTGTGGTAATGTGGGAAATGGGTTTGGAAAAAAAAAGTGGCAGCAATCCTCAGGAGATGAAAAAATAAGAGCTAAGCAAAGTGAAAATCCAACAAAACGGCTAGGCACATACTAAACCTGTGAGAATAATAAAAAACTTTTTTTAACAACAGTATCTATGGCTACAATAGCACGCCTTCTAGCCCTTGACTCAGCCCCCCACTAAAATGCCCTCTATGATATCATTACAATTTAAAAAATTTGAAGTGTCCAAATGACTGGCCTTAAAAAAAACCAAATGTGATGAAATCCCCTCTAGGGTACAAAAATGTACCCTCTAGTTGCCCACGCACATGATTAAACTGACCAAAGTCCTCTGTGTGGCCCAACAGCAGATAAAACCAACTAGGATGCCTTTTATGGTGGAAAAAATTATGAAGTGCCCTAATAGTTACTCTTTAAAATGGTGATGAAATGCACTTTAAGGTGCCCTATGTGATGTAATAAAACACATTGACATGCCCCCAAGGATGCCCTTACATTTTGGATGGGACAGTACATTTTGTTGTGCCCTCTTGGCATTCATTAGTTGGGAGAAACATGATGGAGTGCCCATCTGGTACTGCTATGCGTATTGTGATCAAGTGCCCTCTAGGCTGTCCCTTCAAATGGGATGAAGTGACCGAATGGCTACCCTTCACAAGGGTAAACCAAAGGGTGATGAAAATACCTTCTTGGGTGCCCTTTAGGAGAGCAATCCATGATGCAGTGGTCTACAGTATTACGTTAGGTGGAAGAAACATTATGAAGTGCTGTCTAGGTTGCTGCAATGTGCACAAAAATGTAATCAAGGGCCCCCTAGGTTGCCCCTTCATATGATAAAACACATAAGTGCCCTATAGGGTGCCTGTTTAGTGAAAAATGCATGTTGCATTGGATGAAAACATTTCATTATGTGGAATCATTGTAATGATGTTTCCTCTCTAAGCTGCTGCTATGTGCATGGAAATGTGCTTAGTTGCCTTCAAGGATGCCCCAACATGTGATGCCATCAAAGGTGCCCCTACACAGATAAATGAATATACGTTTCCTGTGGAAAAAAAAATTGTGGTGAGTGACCTAATGGCTGCCCTTCAGACGAGACGTGATGAAATGTTCTCTAGGTTGCCACTGTGTGCAGGGAAGCATGGAGAAGTGCCCTCCAGGGTGCCCCATGTGAAATAAAACACATTGAAGTGCCTGCTCAGGTGCCCTTTGCGGGTTGGTAGGGAGCGGGGAGTTTCCATGACGCAGTGCCTTATAAGGTTATCTTGTTTGAGAAACATTTAGAAGTGCCCCATAGGGTGTTGCTACAGTATGTGAAAGAAACCTTGTTGTTCATATACCTTCTCTGGTGCATCTATGTGCAATAAAACTCACCGCAGTGCCTTCTAGGGTGCCTCTACAGCATACAAAACTGGACAAATCGCCTGCATGGGTGCATTTACAGTGGAAAAACTTTGATGAAGTGCTCTAATGGCTGCCCTTCAGAGGAGACATGATGAAATGCTGTCTAGGTTGCCACTGTGTGCAAGGAAGCATGAGGAAGTGCCCTCTAGGGTGCCACAAGATATGGGAAGATGTTAGGACAGAAAAGTTTCTGCTTTACGCCACCCTGATGAGACAGCTACTCGGGATGCTGCAAACGCATCAGGTGTTAATGAGCGTGATCTTTGTTTGTCTGGCGAGCTTCAGGAGAGGAAAAACCTCCTGTTTGTTGCCTCCTCTGATGCTTCTATTTTGTTCCAGTTTGGACACCTGAGCAGAACTCAGTGTTGATTTTCAGATTATGTCGACTCTTTCCAGCCTGGCCTTCCTAGGACTAATCATAAAGTGACGAGATGCAGTGCATCAATATATGCCTTTATGCCTGACTTCTCCTGCTTCTGCTGCAGCAAAACAAGGTGCATCTGTCAGAAGCAGCTGACGCACGCGGCCCTGAAAGGTTCTCGTCATCAGTCAGCAGCTGAGACGTCTCGCCTTCTCCCGCTGTGAGGATTTTGCCCCCACATAATTCAATTATTTCTCATTCAATCACGCTCCATTAGATTGCCATCGCTCCCAGACTCGGCTCGTTACCGCGAGGGAACGGCTTCGATGAGGATTCGCTGGTGACGGACTGAAGATTCACTTTATGTCCGTGGAAACGTTTTATCATGAAATATAATGCTATGAGATAGACTGCTGTGAGCTGGTTTGACTGATAAGAGGCTGTTCGGGGGCATTACGGGTCTGACTAGACGATACACTTGCGTTTACAATACAACCTGGTTAACGTGTGCGTAATCGTTATGTTGAGCGTTAATAATGTCGCGAATAAGGAATAAAACAATAACTGCATTTACAAGGAATCTAATGTTGCACAAATAATGGGAATAAAGCTACATCATGGAAGCACCTCAAAAGGAATAAGTGGGAATCCATTCATTAGGTAAATATCAGCCATGTAAATATTTTAAGTATATTCCTTCTGTGCATGTTTGCCCCATATGGGAGTAACATTAAGTGACGAGTTTCCAGGAATGAAATAGAAGGTTGCTTCTGTGCCTGATCAGTAAAATTTGTAACCCATCTGTCTTCACTTCTGACTTTCATTTCCTAGGTCTCCGGCTGAGGAAGGGACACTGATTAGATTTCACACCTAATAAAGCATTTAACCAATCAGAGATAAGTCTGAATTCTTATAACCAATCATATTACAAGAGGCGGCATATCCTGAAAAAGATTAGAAGCCCAATCCAACCTGAGAGATGTGGGAGAAAAAAAATTAGGGCCCAAGTATTACGTCATCAGCCCTACGTCATAGTGTGTGAGGGCACGCTTGTTCTTTTAAAGGATTATTATTTTTTCCAGCATCCAGGGATACGTTTTGCTACATACTGCAGCTCATACACACTTGCAGGTATGCACGTGAAACCTGGTACACATTTAGAGCTCATTGAACTGAACAAATTTCGCCTTACAGGTCATGGGCTCTACTTTACAGAAGGTCAGTTATTTTGAGTCGTTTGCAAAATGCACCCAATGGATTTTGATGTACTGCTCCTAGGGAATTTATAGGGTCACCAACAAACTTGCAGAGAGATTTTTGATATTTCAAATTGTCATGTCAGCTATAACAATGCCTTAAATTTATGCCGAAAAGTGCTTAATAACTTTCAGTGTGACATTATATTGAGTGACATTTAATTGAGTAACATGCTTTTTTTTCCGGCAACTGGGGCCTTTTGGAGGTCTAAACATAAAATTCTCCCTTTTCCAAAATTATGGCATAATTGGTACAGCATGTCCCCTTTAAATGCATGTGACCAGTGCGCCCATTGTCTTTCTGGTGCACCGGGGTGGCGATGGCGCAGGGTGCTTGGGCCCGCTCTTCATTGCTTGCAACTATTATTTCTGCTTCTTCTTCTTCTGTTATAATTCTGTAAATATTAAACACTTTGCAGTCGGCAGAACCTCCAAAGTTATGCTTATTCTAAAATGCAAAAGTGTTAAGATACTGCAACATGAATTTGACATGGTTACGATTTTTGGGTTTTTAAGCTTTTTTCAATAAATTTAAGCAACAATATTTACACATCATATGCTTCTAGAAAATTACCCCAATATTAGTTTCAATACTCAAAGTAATATGAATAATTTGCATTTTTAATTATTCTTGTTTGTAGCAAGACAGTGTAATGCTGAAAAATGGCCATCCTTGGAGCACATCTAAAATCATCTCGCCAAAACAGCTGAAGGCAACTTGAAATTTGGAGGGAAGCGAGATTAGTCCCTTCCATGTTGCATAAACTTCAAAAGTAGCTTCTTTCGCACACACATTTTCTGTATTACATGTATAACATTTAAAAAAAAAAATCAGCACCAATACTCTGCTATGGTACTGTGTACTGTTGTGATAGAAAAACATGGATAATTAATCAATCAATAAATACATTTATTAATTTATTTATTTTTGCTATAAACTCCCCCTTGCTGGTGTCAAAATGAGGCTAAGGGGTTCCCTCTTTCTTCCTACATCCTGGAATCCTCACTTAAATGTTCTAAACATTTTAACTGTTTTTTCTCAGGTGCTCCTCTTGAACAAACTCACACTGGCCATATCTCAAGAAATGTGCATGATACAGTAATAAATTTGTATCAAAATGGAAAATATGCACAACTCAAATCAACAAAAATGTGACTTAGCACCTTAATTGACATGATGGGTGAGTAACATTTAAGTTCAAAGCATCTTGAGGGTGAACACTGCTAAAGCTATCAATGCTAGTTTCCAGATTAAGAGCAAACATAGAAAGGCCTACCATTTCTTTGTTTGGTCCATGATATAAATCACAACCCTAACATTTTATCCTGAGAGAAGATTTGGATAATTTGAGAAAAAGAAAAAAAAAAGAAAAGAAAAACACTATTGCTTGTAAGTTCCTTTTACACAAACGATCCATTCTTGTATTTTCAGCAGTAATCACCTCCACGTTTTCACTCTGACGGATATTGAGTTTGAAATGAAACAGGCGTAATTGCCTCATCCCTTATAATCCCTGCGTTGGGTTTTTAATCCCCTCGTTCTTCCAGACACAATAACAATTAGCAATGAGGAGCAGATAATTAGAGTCAGCCCTCGGAGTACAACAACAACAACAAAAAAAAAGCAAACGGCTCCACTGATAGTCGACTCACACAGCGACTTCTTTTTTGTCTTTCTTTTAACCCTGCCAGCGTTGCCGCTATTCATTACTCTTTCACACTACTCTATATTTGAAAATCCAATATTAGATTAGAGACCGGGGGTGCACATGCTTAAAGCTCACCCACAGGTACGTTTGACAAGAAGATGAGCACAACACAACCTGCCACAGTTTTACTACTACAAAAGGAAAATATTTTCACTGTAAAAAAGAGTAAAATCAGAAATCAGTTCACTGTACTGATCTCCTCACCACCTCCATACGACTAAAAGTAGAGATTTGGGTATTTTTGGCACGCATCGACTACATAAGGTTAAACGAGCATTCCTATGCTGCATGCCGCCAGCTTTGGTTCTGCAATTTCAAATCAGGAAACTTAATCACAGAGCTAAAGTTCCCAGCCACTTGCACTGCATAAACACCTGAGCACAACACCATATTTTTTTCCCTTATCCCCACCGGCTTGTGCCAATTAATGGCTCAATTTCAAAGCCTAAAGGTGCTGGGATTCAATAAGAGTTTCAGGTCCTGCTTTTCAAATTTAGTGCTGTTTGTCCAGGGTCGGATCAAATATCAGCCAAATATTCCATGCATGTATGGAACAGACAGAGAGAGCAGAGATATGAGCCTGTCCTTCTGACCATCTCTTTAAATTTTAAAGCGGTACAAAGGTTTATTTTAAATATGCTGTTGTGATACCAAGTGTAATTCTAAACCATTAGGATCGATGTAGCATACAATCAATAATTTCATATGAGAACGGTTAAGTAAACAGCCATTTAATTACTTATTTAAAGCGAAATACTCCCCTTGCACACCAAAGTACAGATTCTTAAATTTTTTTTCTTCTAAGTAACAAAAGTGCAAACTCTTAAATTAACATTAATCATTATTAAATTAATAATTTAACATTACCTAAGGCTAATTTACAACAGTTTCTTTCTTTAAGCTCTCGAATGACGACTTGCATAAAAACACCACAGAAGAAACTAGCCGAATGCTAATCGCTGGTTGGCGGCATACGAATTGCCATGATTAGCAATGTCACATCTGTTAAGGTTTAGATTTGTCAGGAGAACAGAGAAGCTGTCTGATGCTAAGAATGAACCTTATGGCTATCATTAAGAATATACACTGACATTATTTAAAAAAATGTATGGACTAGACATTCAAAACATTTAGAAAAGACATGTACATTATTTTTATATGCAAAAATATGTATATACTGTAGTGTTGGTAGTTCGTAATATTTTTGGGTGGCTGGAACGGATTATCTGCATTTACATTTTTTCCTATTGGAAAATATGTTTCGAATACGAAATTTCACCTTAAGAACTTTATATACTGAGGTTCCACTGTATAGTACACACATTTAAAAAACAGAGTTAATAATTGTTCATTCTTATTTCCAACTGCTTTATTGCCAATTTTTGAACTGTTAGCTAGCAACAGTGCTGAAGAGGAAATTAACTAGCTGAGCGCTAACCGCTAGCTGTCACACAATGTTTATTAATCTTTATCATTTTGAGCGTTCAAAATCATTGTAATTTATTGCTACTTTTATTACCTCTGCTATAAATAAACTGATTTCTTATTTGTTTTTTTTTTAATCTATATTTAGCTACATACAGTATACAGTATAGAATAACGATAATTCAACACAATACTTGAACACTATCCAGTTTTTCTAGCTTCATGTTAATCATCATTGCTTTCTACAGTTTTCTCCTTCTTCTGTTTTGCAGGCTCCTCGTACATTTGTGCGAATATAATTTTTCACATTTGAACCTTTTCCCTGTGCTTTGATTTATGATAATGGATTTGCCTTTGATTACTGCCTGCCTGTGTTTTGAGCCCCTGCTGCGGACCCCAGCCATGACACATGGATAAACATGAATGAAAAGATTCAGCACTGCCTCCGGGTCCCATTAGTTATTAAAAAAAAAAAAGAGAGAGAATGAGGGAGAGAGAGAGAGAAATAGTAAGCTTGATGAGTTGTTAGACAAAGCAACACAAATCTCGCATCACTGATCAGTGGCTAAGCTGAATGTTAAATGCGTTCAAATCGACATGTGAAGGCTAACAAACCATACAGTACGTTAGCAACGCTGGGGATTAAACACGTCTGAATCTTGTTGCTAGGCAACCAAGAAATAGGAATGCTATGTATATCCTAGCTAAAAACAAAGGTTTGTTAGTTAGCTTGCTAGCACTTTCTTCCTTGTGTGAAGAACAGTAAGGAACAGCAATGCTGGGAATGGTACAAAATCATTAACCAAGAATATTAACATTTATCTCAGATATGTTACTAATGTACAAAGAAACGTTTTGGTAATTCTAAAACTACACTATCATTGCACTTACCATTGACTGTAAACCAGATTACAGATTATGGATGTGAAGGACAAAAAAAAACAACAACAACAGGATATTGCGATGAAGGAAATGCCACAAGACTTGGCCATTCATATGAAAAAATCATATGACCATATTTGGAAATAGCTTTTTTTTTTTTGTCAGTTTAGCTTTAAATTACAACTTAAATAAACTAGGCAGCTAAAGCTAAACTGACATTTATTTACTGAATTTATTAAAATTAATAAAATCTCAATGAACCCAAAACATATTACCAATATTACCAATTTCCAACGTTATGATCCAAATTTTTGCACATAAACAATCAAAACATTTAGAAAAGACATGTAAATGAAGTTAAATATGAAATACGCTGATTTTAAAAAACAGCTGTAAGTGGCTCTCTTTTCTCACTGCTACCATCACGTTCTGGACGTACACGTGACTTAGCTGATATTTGGTTGCTGATATGCTTAAAATGCTTTGTATGCCGAGGCAAATTTCTTTTGAAATTTCAGTTCTTAAGGCAAAAATTCTTAAAGCGGTGCAACGGGTTCGACCCCACCATAAAGCACGGACACGAGGCGAGGTCTTACGGGAAAAGGGTTAATTTATTTAAGGAAAATAGGGAATCAAAGGGTTAAAGGAGGGAGGATGGAAAGAAAGGGAAGGAATGATGTGCACGTGCAGATCTTGTGGGCAGTGCCCCGCTGGCATGCGGACACAGGCTGGTGAGCGGTGGCAGCGGCCAGAGTGGCAGCGTGGGACAGTGTAGACAGCAGCTCCTGCACAGTTCGCTCCTGCCAGACCTACCACCCCCAGCTCTCTTGTGGGGAACAGGGGCCATGGCGTGTACCTCCTAATGGCCTTTTCTTCCTCAGCGGCAGGGTCACGAAACCTGGCACTATGCAAGAGCTGAAGAGCCGTGGAAGAATGGTGGAATCAGATTACCTTCATGTTAATTATTACCCGAAATCAACTGTATGGGTATAAATATAGGCGCAAAATCTTTTAAATATTTGTTGATAATTTTTGTCTGTTAATTACCACATATTACTTTTTAATTAAGGACGTCATTATGGATGTAAACGTCTAAAATCGCATTTGGGGGGAAAAAATTTAATTTGTTAACATAAGTTAAGTACTATGATGTTATTTAATAAAATACATTATTAAAGCATAATGTAAAGCATTATTAAGCCCTAACCTTAGAGAGAAAATATGAATATGAATCAATCTTTTTCATGGGAATGCGCAGAGATGCGTCTGATTTAAAGCAAGATTACCATGTCATGTTTCAGTCTGTCAGTGATTTATTTCTGTCTTGGAAATGGTAGACAGAGTGTAAAGCATTGACAGCAAGTCTGTGTAACAAGCGCTTTTACATGAGAATGATATCGATATCCCGGGACTGAAGAAAGAAACGTGAGCACTCATGAAATCATGCAAATTGAACTGAGCTGGGTGAGTTGGAAGGCAAATAAAACAGACTTAAATGAAAAAGGTTTATAGTGAGCAAGCAGATCAAAGCTGCACCGGTGCCCATTGTTTAGTGCCCATTAACCAGAGGGCACGGGCAAGCTATTTCTATCGCAGTCCAGGGGAATTTCAGCTGGCTGTTCGACTCCGTGGACCTCTGGGATCACCTAGACTTTATCATCTGTACCTTGTCAGGTCAAATCAATTTTTATTGTCATCTCATTTCTACATGTATACAGCAGGACACAGTGTCGAGCTTTAAGGCTTGCAGTGTGTCACTTGAGAAGAATCGCAGTTGTCAGGCTCAATTGTAACCTTTATTTTATTTTTAAGACATGTCAAATGACACCTAAGTGCCGAGTCTTGTAAAAGTTACTGAAATGTTCATTAGAATTACTAATAAAGAACAGGACAGAACTAGCACAAATACCAAATGAAACAAAGGATATGAATATAGTGTCACACATGTTAACGTTCTAAGCTATAGTGTTATTATTGTACGCATACTGTATGTGCAAATAAGATGTAGTACTTCTTATGCTGTATATCTATAATGGTGATTTATGGTTATCACTGTGACTTCGCACCAAGAGGGTTGGGGTTTCATATCTCACCTCCAGTCTCCAATGTGCTTGGAGTTTGCTTGTTCTCCCAGTGCGTGGTGGGTTTCCTTCCGGTACTCCAGTTTCCTCCAACAGTCCAAAGACATGCGCTGTAAGTTGATTGGTGTTTTAGTGTCTTGAGGATGTCTTGAGATGGGTTGGCACCCATTGCTCCAGGCCTATGTGACCCTACATGATATAAGCGGTATAGAAATTGAATGGATGTAGATACAAAGGGTGTTGAAATCAAACAGGGACTTTCTGAAAGGAAAGTTTCTGAATGGTGCAAACGTTTTAAAGAAGGCTGTACATCCGTGAATGCTGATCCCGGTCAAGGTGGCTCGGAGACCACTGCAGTTATTCCCATGAACATTGGGAGAATGCCCTGTACAGTCCTGACTTCGATTCAAGCCATTTCCACACGTTGGGGAAACATTAAAGGAGTTCCTGGGAGGCCAGCGTTTCAGACATGAAGCCGTCTGATCATACTGAGAAAACTTTCTTACGTTGAAAAAAGTGCATTAGTGTAGCAGAGAATTATACTGAGAAATATAGGGAGTTTTTATCCTCAGACCTGTGTATGACTTGAACATCCCTCATATATTATTATTATTATTATTATTATTATTATTTTGACTTCTTTATAAGAAGTATGTACAGTAAGGAAAAAAATATGTCTTGCTATTATATATGAGACATGTTTGTAAGTAGAGGAAGTTATAGATGTTTATTTTCCATAACATAACATCTGGACGTGTTTTGTTCCCTTATACTGTACCACATTGTATCATATAAATTATTATAATATTTTTTTAATGCCCTTGATTTTAGATATGTTGCTATTTACAGGTTAGGCAAACAAGCACAACTGTGTAGGTGAACTCAGAGGACCCTAAGACACTTAAAGGGAACGTAAAAACAATGCCTCAGACGGTCATGCATGAGGTCATAAAAGTTCACAAAAGCCAGACATCTTTTGACCCTAGTGCTCTGCTCCAAATATCATGACTCCAGTCTCAGTGGAAGCCTTTATTAAATCGTCTTCAGTCCCCGTAGTCATCGATGGGTCGCAGCCCTTCTGTACTTAAATGGCAGCGTTTCCAGTTCCATTTCCCCAATCTAATTTAAAACCAAATCGGCGAACCCGGAGAATGCAAATCACACCGTGAAATAAAGGACTTTACCGAGGCTTTGGAACTGTCATTAACATGCATCCCACTAGACAGGGTTTACTTTGTTATTAATTTAATTCTTTTTTTTTTTGGAGGGCGCGGGGGGTGGGGGGGGGGGTGCTGAGGAGCTGAGGAGATCAGAACATTACAAAACAGCAAGTTGTATCAAATGTTAAAGATTTTCTACTGATAATAAAGCTGTTTGATGGGATTTTTAATCCCTACACTTCAGGTTAGTGTCTGAGTGGTGTTTTCTATTACCTCTCGGAGTCCATTGGGGTTTTCTCCACATTCCCTTGTTTTCTTTGAAAAAACATCCCAGCCAGTAGATTGCTTATGCTAACATGTTTGCGTGGCGAGCCTTACAGGATGTATTCCCTGCTTGTGTTTCCAGGAATGTTTCCCGATCGACAATGTCCCTGTACAGGATAAAGCTCCAGATAATGATCTCGGGTCACATTTGTGGGAATTTTAGAGGGGCCAATATTTACACTGTAATATTTGTTTTTGTCTCCTTGCAAGATCGATATGCTTCACTAATCAGTCCACAGAAGCAGAAAGGATGATGATGAACAGTACTTTTGCAGTTACTTTGCCTGGGTGAACCTCATTTTCATGTAAGCCAATAGAATCCAAGTAGGCGGGACTTGGTCTGAATGATTAAATGGAGGAGCTGCTCATTATTACAGTATGTAGCGCTCACATGAAAGCTTTATTTTTTTAAGCTTGGAAGAATTTTCTTCATTAGCAACGTAATCAGATACAAAATCAGGATATATCTTTATATCTACATAACAGAACATGATTTATTATACATTCTTATATCTCTGCAAATTACCATTTTTACTTTGTAAAGGTCCAGTAAGTTCTTTATCTTCTTATCACAGGTCTCAGAACTCCCTTAAAGTTTGTGTGTTAATTCTCCAGCTGAAATACCCGTCAGACAATGCATTGTTTTATACCTGAAACTCCTTCTGTTTCACTCCTCTTCCAAACATGCCATCTCAGTGTCTATGTATATGAGCTACTGCTGGGCCACGCCCCTCCAGAGAAGTTGAGCAACAAGCCAAGGAGGGAATTTTGGGATCCCAATAGAAAAGAAAAGTCTAATGAGAACGGGATCGTGACATCAGTAGTGTGGTAGTGGAGGTACAGTATATGTTGCGGTGTTGTTTATATTATCCAACTTAAAAACATGATGAAATGTCGAACCCTTGCTGAATTATCGACTGCCATAACCATTCCCGTGAAAAAACATTTCGCATATTTTTCCATAACTCTTGACAAAGAGATGTCAAATGGCATGGGTACTCCCAGATGGCCAAATCCTCCCTTTGGTGACGTTTCCTGCCACAGGTTTGTGTGGTTACTGTTAACCGCACTTAGACAGTGTAGGGTTGCTGTAACTCAGCTTTGTTTTAACTTCCAGGCTAGGCATATTAGCCATTATTACACTTCAGGCAGACAGAAGTCAAAGCAGTGCACACATTAAACAACGCTACACCTGTAACCTGCAGTCTGGCTGGTCAAGGGTCAGATGTTTGAAGCTACACCACATGCTGCATAAACAGCATTATCCGTACAGTATGTTGCAGATATTACATTAATTAATCATGGAAAGCTGCTTCAGTTCTATCACACACTCGTTCTGTATAGCACTAATCCTATACAGGGTCACGGCAGGCCTGGAGCCTATCCCAGGGGACCCATGCACTATTAGGCACAAGCACACACTCACTACAGGGAATTTCAAGACATCAGTTAGCCTAACCTGCATGTCTTTGGACTGTGGGAGGAAACCAGAATACCCGGAGGGAACCCACCAAGCACAGTGGGAGAGCATGCAAACCCCACACACACACACACACACACACAGACCCGAATCGGGAATTAAACCCTCGGTTCAGAAGGTGCGAGACTACAGTGCTAACCGCTACGCCATCCTGTTGAACGCCGAGTTCAGTTCCGAATGTCTTTATTTGTGTAGCACAATATTGATTACTGCAGTGCTGAGGTAAATCCGTGTAAAGTTCACACCGTCCTGGTGGGAGAAGTAAAAGTGGCAGGTTAATCTTCAGGTGCTGAAAATTGAGATTAAAAAGCAGTAAACAAATAAAATACAAAAGGCAGAGATAAAAGTATAGTGTATAAATGTATATACTGTAAAGACAGACAGAAACCGAGCTGAAAACCTATTGCAATGAGAAGTTCACAATCCCCGGCTACATTTTTCTGTTCTTACTGTACAGATCAAAACCATTTTTCGTAAGGAATGTTCCAGTTTTTTATTTTCACACAAAACACTCCTATTTTTTTTTTTTTTTTTTTTTTTGTAGGTACATTAAGCATTTAAAATTACATGATACATGTTGGCCAAATCAGGATTGAATTTGTTTTTCAAATTATATTCTTAATGAATATTCTGTATAATGTAAGATTTATTTTAAAATCACACACACACACATGTATACTTGTATAAACTGTATTCACAGTATACTTGAGCATTATTTCAGGTGTATTCTATCTACTGTATTTCTCTGTCTGTCTGCCTGTCTGTTTCTTTCTCTCTCCATCTGTCCTGTCTCCGTCCATCTATCCATCATTCCATATCTATTTATCCATACAACTCCTATTTTGTTTTTTAAATATTTTTTTTATGTGTCCTGAAACATGGTCACCATTAGCCAAAACTAAAAAAACTAAATAAAAAAAAAAGAAGAAGGAGCAGGATCACACCCTGGCGCCCTATCTGAACATCTAATAAATTATTGAAAACTTAGTTTTGCATTATATTGTAGGTTTCGTTTAAAGAAAATAAAAGTTGACACTGACACTGGAGGCTCCTTCCGTACACACAAGAAATGTTTCCTGAAAGAGAATCTTTGCATGTCAACGATTATGTCCATCATGTTCGTTTTGTCTTTAGCTTTACATTAATGCAGAGCGTCTATCGCATTAGTTGCTACGGCAACAATAACGTATCAGAATATTCGAGTCCCCTGGGGGGATCGAGTGAGAAAAAAGACAGACGCTCTAAGAAGGACAAACGGTCTAGAGACGAAATCCCAGCAACACGCACAATAACCCCCCCATACTCTCTAATCACAAGGCAGACAATTTAATCCCTGATAGATTTTTATTTCCTGTTACATTTACAAATGGTGCTTGACAACACCCATTAGAGCGGCATGATTTAGGAGTCAGTTCCATTATTCTCATTTTGTTTCTACAGCTTTACCTGCAGGTTCTGTTATTAATTACCGTCTCCGTGGTTACATCAGTCTTTCTTGTTTTTTGGGGGGGAAAGCAGAAATCTCACAGCTCAGTAAGTGCAACTAGCCAGTCCCTGATGTAACTGTCACATTTTGTGGAAGATTTAACTCACACACACATACACACACACACACACACACTTATGCACACGTCTGCCATACTGGACGAGCTCTCCCTCTCAGCTGTGGCCTTTCCTTTCCTTCTCTTCCTATCGCCTTAGGAAATGTCTAAGCACATGCAAAGGTCAGCGATATCATGTTTAATAAGAGGCACAGCTCAGCACGGGCTCAGGCTTCACCTCTCGTCTTATTACTTATGACGGCCAGGTTTTTTTTCCCCCTCCAGCTGCTGAAATTAAAATTCGTGGATTAAACGTTTTAAACAGGCACCGTAATGGGCAGTCATGATGAATTACAGTGAAACGTTCGGCACGATCGCTTTCAGCCGCCCTCGTGCTTATGAAGTGCTTGGAATCATTTGGGGTAACAGGACGATCACGGAGGAGAGTGAGGAAAATTTTTATCTATTAAAAAAAGAAAAATCACATATGAGATCAGATCATTTCAGGAAACGGTTTAGAGGAAACTTAAAAAATAAAACTGCTCTCTGAGGAACGCAATGATGTAAAGTAGCACAGCAAAGTCCAGACCAAACCCAATTCCCAGTAGAGGCCATCTCACTCACCCTAACGGGAATATCTCCCTCCATTTTTAGAGGCGCCTCATTGCAGCGTTGTCACTTAGCCCGGGTCTCCTGGGAGGCCCGAGTCGCAGAAGACACACACTCCTCTATTGTGTTCCTGCCGAGTCGGAGCGAGAGCACATAACCGTCTCCTCTCGTTTTGACTCGCCGCTGAAAGCAATCGATCAATCAGAGCTAAACGAAAGGTGTCAAACAAGTCGGCGAGCAGGAGGAGGACAGGATTGCACCTCAACTGGAGACGACAGATTGGACACTGATGTGTTAGACCACTCCATCTGGCCTGAGACAGACAGAGAGAGAGAGAGAGAGGAAGAGAGAGAGAGAGAGGAAGGGAGAGAGATAGAGAGAGAGAGAGAGGGGAAGGCAGAGAGACAGTTAGGTCAGCACACATCTGAGAAACGTACAGCAATTTCGTTGGACATAATCTTCCAATTGCTAAAAACAGATATACTGTATGGTTAAAGTTGGCATGGAGGCGGAGTTAGCCATCAAATCACACATATAATAAAATCAGATTTATCATGTCCACTATATTATTTATTTATGTTTAATCCAAAATCCCTGTTTGATATATTGTATTATAAAGGACCAATTTATTCACCCAGTGCATCATACAGTCAGTACAGAGCAATTTAATCACACATTTATTTACTTGTTTATTTATTTATTTATTTATTTAACATTATTAAATAATCTTTATATGGGGAATAAAAATAAATAAATAAATAAATAAATAAATATATATATATATATATATATATATATATATATATATAATATATATCTGTCTGTATATCTATCTATCTAT
>JAQQZT010000018.1:2957512-2967680 GCA_030068275.1 Clarias platycephalus
ATATCTGTCTGTATATCTATCTATCTATCTATCTGTCTATAGAGTCTGTCTATCTATTCATCTGTCTGTCTGTCTGTCTATGATGACATCATCGGTATGGTCCTCAGGTCATATAAAAACAAATGGATCTGATAATGGTGGAAACTTAATATTCAGCTAGTTAGTTAGTAAGGTATGTAGTTATATCGCTATTTAAGTAACTAGTTGCTCCACCCTAGCTGGTCTTGCTTTGGTCATGTCCATCGGTTCCAATGCCATTGTGTTATACTCAATCTGCTGAGCTTATATAGTGAACAGGATATATAGTGAATCTCGGGTTGGGCCTTGTGGAAGATTCGGACTGTTATTACAGTGGCTAAGGCTAACCTGTCATCTTAATCTAGATAATCATCAGAGAGAAATCATGCACATTCATTTGCATATCAGTAATTTAAAAGTGAAGGAATTCGACAGACCCACTTCAGACCAATCAGACATCAGTGCTAAAGACTGTCCTCCGCCTCTCCTGCACCGTTGACGATTTTTCCGCTGTCTTTATTTAACAGCACTGTGAACGAGACACTATATTGCTTGACCCAGACTGCACCCAGAGAAACGATTTGTGGAGAAAACCTTTGTTCCCAGGCTGCGTCTGTGTCCTGTTCTTCTTACCTCCCTCGCTTTTCTGTTTTCTCCTTTTCTAAGGTGCTCTTTCAAATTCACCTTTTGCACCAAATTTTAATGTCCCTCCCCACCCCCTCCCCAAAAGTGCCCAGAAGAATAACCTGGCTTTGGCAGTTAATATTAGCTTCCTGTTTTCGCATTGTTACCGTGAAAGTTACTCGTTTGTTTGTATCAGCGTTTAAATTATACTGCCTTTTCCGTTTATACTAAATAACAGTTTAAGTATAAAAAGTTTAAGTAGTGTGGTCTGTCTGGGATGTGTTTGGTTCCACTTTTCCACAAAGACGGTCCTGTCCTCGGCTGATGCAGACAGCTGTTCTCTGAGGACTTCAGGATAGTTCGGGACTGGAGTTTCCTACAGTCTACCTGAGCCTCCAATAACGAACTGGACTCAATTTTAACTTAAACTGATCTCCTGTTATACTGAACTTCCAGTCTCGCACAGTATGCCTGCAGATCAATCCCCGCTATCCGTCTTACCCAGATGAGGATGGGTTCCCTGTTGAGTCTGGTTCCTCTCAAGGTTTCTTCCTATTACCATCTCAGGGAGTTTTTCCTTGCCACTGTCGCCCTCGGCTTGCTCATCAGGGACAATCTTATCATTTTGATTTATACACGTTCACATCTCATACAAATGTAAATAATTCTTTTGATTGTGTAAAGCTACTTTGGGACAATGTCAATTGTTAAAAGCGCTATACAGATAAAATTGAATTGAATATATTATTTAGCTCAGCTCCTGTATTCTGGGAGCGCAGAAACGCCGGCACGGTCGACCTGGTAATCCTCCGGAGCAGTAAATCATTTTAATTTCTTAATTCCCTCCTCCTGCTCCCGCGCCGCTCTCCGGGGAGATGGAGGAATCAGGCCCCGAGCACGGATTGGGAATCCCAGCAGAGTGGGGTATAACGCGTGGCAAGATTGCACGAAGAACATGACATATGTAACAAATTAAGTCCCTGTACACAATGTCCTCGGAGCTGAATAGCAATGAGGGCAAAAAGCTTGGCGGTGGAGCTTCACTCCGGCTCAGCGCCCTGCTTAAGGGGATTAATTGACGGTTCACAGGAAGGTTAATAATCAACACCAACAGGACTGTAAAAAGACTCACTGTTTCACAGTTAAAGGAGGTGGATAAAAACAGTGATGGGACGCGGGTAGCTGAGGACTGATGTACAGTAGTATTTATTAGTAACGCGATCTCAGGGTCCCGGTAATTGCACAACTGAAATCGCATGAATAAGGAATTCCAACGTTGAAATGTGTTAATCCATCACGGGTGACAATTTTTCATTTAATACAAGGTTCCTTTGCAGCACTTTGCTCCTAAATGAGTAACAGGCTCGAGTTTAGCGTATAATTAGCCAACACACAAAATGGCACGAGGACGTTAGGGACATTCTAATGATTTATTATTATAATTTTTTATTTTACTTTACTTTATTAACATTTTTCATTCATTGTGCAATTTGGCTTACAGGCTTATTGTACTTTTTAAAGCGATGTAACTTTTTAGTATCACTATCATCGTGTGTCATAAATAAATAAATAAACTATAAAAGAATGAAAGACGTTTCTTATTCATGAGATCTTCAATACAATCGGGTAATGCGACTTCCTGTTGAAGTTTGATATCAATTGATTTGTGTGCAATATTTTTATTAATATTTTAAGGCAGTAAATTTCTGCATTATTTTTCATAACTTGTATGAGATGTTAAACAATTTCACACATTAATGCAAAAAAAAAGTATGATTTTGTGCTGTAAGCATTATAATTTTATAATTTATGGTGATGTGTAGTTATAGTGGATTAGGATAGGCATAAATGCTGTTTTGGGACATTTTATACATGTTATAAATGATTCCTTTGCTTAAATGCATATTTGTAAAAGTAATGGCACCCTGATCATGGAGTCACAGTTTTACCCAAGGCTTAAACACTCACTCACTCACTCATCTTCTATACCGCTTTATCCTGTATTCAGGATCGCAGGGGCCTGGAGCCTATCCCAGGAGGCTTAGGGCACGAGGCGGGGTACACCCTGCCAATTCATCGAAGGGCACACACATACACACTCACACACTATGGGCAATTTGCCTAACCTGCATATCTTTGAACTGTGGGAGGAAACCGAAGTACCCGGAGGAAACCCACCAAGCACAGGGAGAACATGCAAACTCCATGCACACAGAGACGGGAATCGAGCCTGGCTAGGAATCGAACCCGGACCCTGGAGGAGCAAGGTGACAGTGCTAACCACTACACCACCGTGCCGCCCAAGGCTTAAACAGTTTGTTCGAAAAATTGTTGCTTGATGGAATGCTTAGATTTTTGCAAAAGTGACCCCCCCCCCCCCCACACACACAAAAAAGACATATTTTTAGAACTGAACTTTTAAAAAGTAATCCAGAAAGTATGTTAGAATAATAAACGTTTACAGCACATACATACCCACTATAGGTGCAACATCTTAATGTGTGTGTTATTTTTCTTTTATGATATTAGATGAAAATAAATCTGACACACTCTATGACTTGTTATAATTTTCTCTGTCTTCAAAAGTTCAACTTTCTTTCATTTCTTCATTCTCCATTTTGGCCTTAGGGTGTACAAACATTTGCACTTAACATTTTTTTTCTTTCTTTTCTTTGATCCTTTTATCACCCCAATACTAGCTTCTGTAATGATTTATACAATTTCAGACATGAAGGAACATCCCAATGTCTCGTGGTGTGAATTTCACCTTCCATAAAACGTGCACACTTTTTACGATCACTGTGGATCGTGATACAGACGTCCCCGGGAGCTTATGTTTTATTGCCTAATTATTAATTCATGGACCGTACATGGATCCTCACACCCGAGAACTAGAGTTAGGAGTCTGTGCTCATCTTTGGGCTTGAGTTCGATTCTACCTAAAAGCATTTGCAAAAACATGAGTTTTGTAAATCTGTTCGTTCGATAATCTGATGGTAGTCACCTGACCTGGATTGCGCGGCCCTTGTCTATTCATGAAAAGCTGATGAAAGGGAAATAATCGAAACAGAAAGCGCACTCGAACAGAAGTGTGTCAGCTTCTCAGATGTAAATATGTCAGCTTTATGGAGGGGCACTGATGCTGTAACAAAGCGCTATTCATCACCCATTATTCAACGTCTGAATTTGAAGAGCACCTTAAATAGATGTGCGGAGAAAACGGGCTTCTGGTTTTAGCCTTGTGAAGTGTATAAATTTTTGTTTAAATGCAAAAATCTAAAATGTACTGAGGAGGCAAAATATTGCCTGTTTATTGTATGGGTTTGAATCTTATTCGTTATGATGATATACCGAACCTTTACGATTCGATTCAGCACCGCTATGATTCATTTCAGCACCAATATGATTCATTTTAGCCCAGATTATGATTCAATTCATCATCAACATGATTTGAATCACCATAACATGATTCAATTCAGCACTGATATGATCCGCTTCAGCAGTAATACGTTTAAATTAATTTCCTACAGTATATAAAATAATTTAGAGTCAATACGATTCAATTCATCACTAATATGATTTGAGTCACCATCATGTGATTTGACTCAGCACCAATATTATTTGACATAGCACACATATGATTAAATTAAAAGCTACTTCTGAAGTTTATGCAACATGGAAGTGACCTAATTTTGCTGCCCTGAAAATTTCAAGTTGGTCACTTCAGCCGTTTTGAAGAGATGATTTTATATGTGCCCCAAAAATGGCCATTTTTCAGTGTTATACTGTCTGGCTTCAAACAATAATCATTTAAAATGCAAATTATTCAAATTTCTTTATGAGTATTGATACTAAAATTGGTGTAAGTTTCTAGAAGCATATGACCTGTAAAAATTGTTGCTTAAATAGTTTTTCGGGAAAAAAAGATTAAAAAGCAAAAAGTCTGTAGTGTCCGTAACCATGTCAAATTCATGTTGCAATATCTTAACAATTTAGCATTTTAGAATAATACACTTTTTCAGCTTTATCTCGTTACATGTGATATGTGTTTCTTTTAATCTGATAAAAATAAAAATGTGTATGCATATTTACAAAACAAAAAAAAAATATATATAATTAAGCGTTATACAAAAATTATAATATTATCCTATCTGAAAATTCTTTTAAGCACCAATACCATGTTTTGGCAGATATACTGTAAATGCAAGAATGCAAAAGCAATATCTTTTGACGCAGCAGTGAAACGATTTGATTCGTTATCAAGGTGATTCAATCAGCAGTCACATGATTCAACAGTGAAACCATTCGACTTAGCAGCCAGGTCCGATACAATAAAAATATGCTATCCAGAGAGGAGAGACAGGCTGCTGAAAGAACAGTTTGTAGCTGTTCTAAAGTGTTTATTGCAGCGTCAACATCATTGCTTTTTTGCGCCTGCATCAAATTTCTAAGGCAATATCTATTCGATCTTGTCCTAGGATCTTCTTCATTCATTTAATTAACCTTGTATCTGCTTTGATTGTCCAGGGTCGCAGATGCACAGTGTAGATATTAATTTAGTAAACAAATCTCATCTGTTTCGATGCAAAATCTAAATTACTTAGAAAAAGTCATCGGATGTTATTAAGCTTGCTGTTTTTTTTCAACATGTCTTCAAGCAGTTGATTAAAATTCCTGACAAAATTTAAACTTTAGCAGATGTGACAACAAGAACAGAGGGTTGAATAATCTCCAGATGTATTCATTTGCAATTTTCTACATCTCATTGTCAATGTCACAGCTTTAGAATATAAAGAAGAGGGAAAAAAACAACAACACAAAGCTCTTGTCGTTCAAGAATTCAGGCTGAAAGTAGAAAAGCCTGATATAGATCTCAACAATATCAATGTGTCTATATGTTATATTCAATCGCTTTGTATTGTGACAGCTAGCGATTAGCATGAATGAATTAGCATGAAGTCTTCACGCTTGTCTTTTTTTCGTTTCTAGCACAATTTTAAAAAGCCATTTGTTTTAGATCAGATAGATTTTTCCTGACATGCGCGCATGATGATAGACATACTGTCAGCCTCGACCTTACCACGTTATCCTTTACCTCAATAAGTACAACTCTGACCCCTGTCGTGATGGTTGTTTGGCTATGTTTGAGGTTTCCGCTAATATTCCACTAACGATCTCTTTAACCGAAATGGACACTCGGCTGGTCTTCTCAGGTGTTATCATAATGGATTGGAACACATCACGGCAGACGATGCCATATTCGGCAGGCCGTGCTGGGTTTGTTGGACGAGCGTCGTTCCTCAGCAGGCCTTTAGGAGCATAATGCTGCCAGTGTGCTAATTCTGTCACATCATTCCATCCGTCCGCTAATTATAACACTCTTAGATGAAGACGTGGCTCAGGTGTGCTGGAACGTGTTGTGGTGACGCTTTTGAATACTGAGGAAGATGAACCCAGAAAAACGCAGACCCATTTATCTTTTTAGGGAAACTATTGGGGATATAAGACAAACCAAATAGATCACATAGATCACACGTCTGGAACATTTTCCCTGAAAATTAGGGTTAAATGCCACAGCTGTATGTCACAGCCATGTTTTATTAATTTGTTCAAGAATTACAGTTAAAGCAGGTCATATACGAGATGGTATTAAATTACTAGAATTGTTGAATGAAGCTTACTTTGTTTTTTTTTTTACTTTTTTCTGTTAAATTACAGTAACTAGTTTTTGCACATGTGCTACCCAAGCACACCACCAATCTGGAAATGATGTTGTGGGTTTACAAGATTTACAAGTTGTTACATGACCACACCAGGATGTTATTAGATGTCACTTAGGGACTTCACAAGTTAAAGTCAAGAATAAAACTGAATAAGAAGCTTTGTGTTAAGTTTTGTGTAAGGGTTTTGTATAAGAGTTTGTGTCACCATGGGTTTCTAATGTGCTACAGAAAAGTCAGGATACAACACTTACTGTATCTGTGAAAACAACACAACAAAAGTAAAAGTGACCTTTTTCTACATGAACGATGTAGTGAACATTGGCAACATTGGATTTGAACCTGGGACCTTCCAAACAGTGGTCTAATGCCTTAATGACCAGGTTGTTGTTGTTGTTAGTCGGCTGCTCTCGTTGAGTGTACCAACTAATTCGCACAACAACTTGGCACAGGTTTTTATGCTGGCTGCCCTTCCTGACGCATTAACATTTACGGCATTTGGCAGGTCTCCTTATCTAGGGCAACTTACATTTTTATCTCATTACATATCTGAACAGTTGAGGGTGAAGGGCATTGATCAAGAGCCCAACAGGGGCAACTTCGTGGTGGTGGGGGGGCTTGAACCTGGGAATTTCCAGACCGTAGTCCAATACCTTAACCACGGAGCTATCCCTGGCCTCGAGAGCACGGCAAGAGGATACCGCTGAGATACTGTACAGATCCAGGATCTCCTGTACCCAGATGCAACCCTCCCATTTTAACCGTGCTTGGGGCCAGCACTGCATCCAGTGTCTGGGGTTTGGGCATTTGTTGGGAATCGAATCCAGGCCTTAGAAAACTACCACTGAGCCACCAAGGCCCTCTCCTTAATGACCCCCAGGGCTACCCCTGGAAAAATATCTCTGGAAAAGATCATATTGTGTGGTTTACAATTTTAGTTCACGGCTTTGTCTTTTTAGTTACATGATGTTTCTGTCCTAATGAAAGTTAAAAAAAAAGATGTGTTTGAGGCAACGCATCTTTAAACCTGCTATAATAGAACCAATCAAAATCAGCAACCTTGTTTCAGGGACAATCCACAGCATTAAAAGCAACAATTACGCAGATAAATAGTTTGAATTGTCGTTTGTTAATAATGAAAATGATAACTGTTGGCAAATTGCAAGGGAGTAAGAGCAATAAAAGACTTTAGGGCATGCTATTATAGGACAATTATTGATAGTGTTTATCAATGTAGGAGGGATAACAGTAACTCCGTCTCATCGCAGCACCCCGTTGTTGATTATTTTTCTTGTGCGATCTGTAAAGGGGCGAATAATGCATGTTCTGGGGCACAAGGTAAAATATCTGTTTCTGGAACTCATCAACTGGAGTCCAATTAAAACTCCTATTCAAACATTCCTCACACCTCGTCTAGACACAGAGATGCTAAGATGAAAACAACAGGCGAAAATGCAAATGAGGATAATTAGCTTTTAATGAGCAGAGGTTTTGTGAGAATGAGAGAAAGTGAAAGAAAGAGTGTGTGTGAGAGAGAGAGAACTGACACGTCACCATTACGCCAGGCCAAAGCTCAGTGAAGCCCATTACCAGAACAGGAACTAATTAAGACCAGTTTCTCCAGGGGCCATGGGCGGGTGATGGAAAAGTAAGGATGCGTGCAACAGCGAGAGATTTTTTCAAGATTTTCAGTCACCTGGGTCATTTTAAAATGTCATAGGAGAGTTATAATCTCCTGGGTATTTTCCATTAATTTACTAAGGCAGTGCACTTTCACTTTGCAAACCTCTGTACGACAAAAACATCTAAGCTTTTACTCTTTTCTTTTCTATTTATTTCTTTGCGTTGACATTGACAGCTCAAGAAAAAACAGGAGCGTCACTCAGTCTGGAATCTGTTCACTATTCAAGGAAAGTCAGATACTACACATGTGCCATGTTAGTGTGTATAGTGTGTTCTTCTCCTTGTGAAATTACAGTATATACTCAGGGGAGAAAACAACAATAACACACCTGAATGAGACGATCTCGGATTACTTCCAGTCAAACTCATATTTAGATATGTGCAATTAATTTAGATATCTACAGTACGTGTTTTGTGCAGTAGGGACTGTGAGGCTAACGGTAATGCATTGGTATCTTTCTGTCATTAGATCATACAGAAAAGACAATAACAAAATTCTTATTATAAATTTGGAGGCTTAAACAAATTGGACCGCTTGCTGCTTTGATTAAGGCCACGGCATCGTTTTAATAAGCTTATGCAATGTCACAACATTTACTTCCATCCAGAGTCATATTAATTTCTCTCCAAGATCTTGTACTGATGATGGGAGATTCAGACCGCTGCATAAAACCTTCTCCAGCACATCCTAAAGATTCTCAATGAGGTTAAGGTGCGGACTCTGTGGTGACCGATCCATGTGTGAAAATGTTGTCTCATGCTTCCTGGACCACTCTTTCACAATTTGATCCTGAATAATCCTGGCATCATCATCTCGGAATATGGCCGTGCCATCAGGGAAGAACAAATCTGATCATTCAGTACATTCAGGTCATCAACTGACCCCATTTTTTGGGCACATAATGTTACGGAAACTAGACCAGACCAACAGCAGCAACCCCAGATCATAACACTGCCTCCACAGGATTGTACAGTAGGCGCTAGGCATGCTGGGTGCATCACTTCATCTGCAGGTGTACATCTCCTCACCCTGATGCACCCATAAATCTGGTACAGGGTAAATCTACAGTAAACACATCAGACCACATGACCTTTTTATATTGCTTTGCAGTCTGTTCTTTATGCTCCCGCGAGCCTCACTGATAAGTGGTTTTCTTAAGGTCACGCACCTGTTTAGTCCCAATCATTTGAGTTTATGTAACAAATTTACAACCTTCACAAATTTCATAAAGAAAGAAAGAAAGAAAGAAAGAAAAATCTGAAATTACAGCTTCTATAAAATGCATTATTATTTATTATTATTATAAATTATGACCTCCACAAAATTCCCATTATGAATTTGGAACCTTTAAAAGTTTTATTCATAATATTAATACATAGATATTTAGGTTGTTTATTTTTGTTGTTTAGTACCTTTATACTATGTTTATTTAATGTAAAGTTTACTGTATATATTTTTTTTAGTATTATACTAAATTACTGTATTTTATCAAATGAACATTAAAAATTACATTATTCATTTACAATCTTCATAAAATCTATACATTGAATTTACAACTTTCTACTATTCAAAAAATTTATCACACATTTACAAACTTCAAAAATTTCCTATCCTATAAATTTACAACCCATACAAAACTAGCATTTGACAATTTTGTTATGACGTTATAAATTCTTGCAAAAACAAAATGCTTGTAATAAACTTATAACCTTTACATTATGAATTTACCATTTCCACAAAGTATGCAGTTTGATTTGTCACCATTCACAAAATACATGTGCACTGAATTAGTAATTTTATATATTTATATTATGTTGCAAATTTACCACATGCATAATGTCCACATTACAATTAACACCATATTCCAATATATAAAAATTTGCATATTTCAAATTCACAAACTTAAAATTAAACCGTTTAAACCATAACATTCTCATTAAGAATTTTCAAAATGTATGTTACAGTATACACAACTCACAATAAGTTAGGAATATTGTTATTTACATGAGTGCTTTTCCTATTTGCTCTGAATTTGAATGAAATATAAGTTTCCTTTGATATTACTAATAATGTATGAGAAGAAACACCATTTTCATTAGTTTAATATTTATTACCCCAAAAA
>JAQQZT010000018.1:3005439-3024871 GCA_030068275.1 Clarias platycephalus
TCGGTCCGCCGAAACTCATCCAGTGAGAAACGTTCCGCGGTGCAAAAATAAGTGCGATTAAAATGCGTTAAAAAAAAATGTACGCGTTATTTTTGTGTAATTAATTAATCTAAATTAACGCGTTAAAGTCCCGGCCCTAAAAAAAACTAATAAATAAATAAAATTATGGATTAGAACATACCTCGGTTTTTGAGGTTGAGACATTTTCGGTACAGCAAAGTTTAAAAAACAAAGAGATTTACTTACTTTTAATGAGGATGAATTTAACTTGTACTTAAACACAAAACAAATTCGCATAAAGTTTTCTTTCTTTCTTTAAAAAAACATCTAGGTATTTACTAGAGGTACAGTGTTCCTAAAAGGACGAGATAAAAAAAGAAATAATTAATTAAATTAATTAATTATTAAATGCGCACATGAAACTTTCTCAGTCTTTTTTTACTTATGTCAATTTAGGCATTATACATAGCAAATAGAAATTATGCAAGTTTTTTTTAAAGTAAAATAATAAAAATAAAATCATCATTATTGTTTTTCCTGTATACAGGGTCGCGGGGGGGTCAGGAGCCTATCCCAGGAGACTTAGGGCGGGGTACACCCTGAACAGGGTGCCAATCCATCTTATCGGATTTCAATCTGTACAGTACATTACCTTACGTAATGATTCATTGTTTAAGGTTGTGCGGGAAGACAATTTCAGAAAAAGAGATGGAAATAAGTAATTTTAAATGTGTAGAATGTTAAGTTGCTATGCTTTAGGATGTCATGGAGGGTCTTTTTTAAAGTACTGTATGGTACAGGTCAAAAGTTTGGATTTATTGTCTACCTTCTATAACAATACTGGATTTTTTTTCTAAATTATGAAATAACACATATGGCATTATGTAACTAAGTAACAACACTAACAGTCAGTTGTTATTTTAAGACATGAAGGTCAGCTGTTCTGGAACAGTTCTTGCAAGAACAGTATTGTGTCGAGTACATTTGCAAAACCCATCAAGCACCATGAAGACCTTTCCAGGAAAGCAAGATCAAAACTTGCAGTGGAGAAGTTCATTTAGACTCACCAGCCTCAGAAATCACCAATTAACAAACAGCACCTTAGATTAGAGCCATTATGAAGCTTTACAGAGCAGAAGTAGCAGATACATCTCAATATCAACTGTTCAAAGGTGATTATCGTGTATTTTGGATGCCTTCAGCATTGCCTTCAGCATTGTTTTACAGAAATGTAGAAAGAAATAAAAATCGGGAAAGACCATGGAATTAGAAGGTGTCTCTAAACTTTTGACTGTTAGGGTATGTGACAGCTGCACCCTTGAATTTTCCATGCAGCTAAATTAATGTGTTTTTAGGAATAGCGTCTGGCTTAGCAGCAGTATGGAAATGGAGAACAGTAGTCGCTGGACAGAGGACGAAGTGAAATGTCTGATAGCACTTTGGGGAAGAGTGGGGGTGCAGTGGTACAGGCAAATCTAGAGGGAATGTACAGAAACAGGGTGATATATGAGGAAACACTGTGCTGCTTGCGAGCCTCTGGCATTGTTACCACAGCAACCAATGCAGATAGGTTGACAAAGTGTCAGATTTGAGCTGCCAGAGCCAGATTAACCAGAGCCAAATCCAGTCTGACCAAACAGTACAGGTATGTGCAGTCAGTCCAAAAGATCAGATTTGTGAAACATATCAGATCTGGACAAGGCCTGGAGGTCCTGCCACATATCTGTTAACCATCTGATTCTAATTAGAACAACTTAACATCGAGGTAGGCTTCAACTAATTAGTGAGATGACATGTTGCATATATTGTAATATATATATATATATATATTGAACATCAAAGTCAAACGAAATTAATACTTAAAACTCAAACAGCACAGATCTGTGCCAGCAACACAGCATAGGTTAATGACGATTAAAATGTAGAACTGTCAAAATGAGCATATTATTTACAGTTTTTTATGTCAGAGAAACAACCAAAACCAACCAGGACAACATGTGATTATGTGTATCTGTGCTATTTCTTTGCCTATGTGACCCATTTATTTGATTTATTTTTTGCTCAGGGGTTCATGTGTGTGTAGTTGATTAAAATGAAATAAAATCTAGTTCATCTTATTGCCTAGGTTGTGGTGAAAAAAAAGGATATATTACTCTATACTGCACAATCCTGTGCTCTATATATGTTTATTTAAAAAAAATGCAAAACAAAAAATGTCTAAAATGCTCGGAGGTTCATTCAGCTCGCACCGAACCGAACCGAACCTGCTGTACTAAACGGTACAAATTTAAATACATGTACTGCTAAGGCCATACTAATGAGGTAGCACTTGCTTCATGTAAGCGAAACCATCTTCAAACCTGTAAACACTCTGTATGTTTACTGTATATGAATTATTAAAATCTTTTGCTCAAGAGATTGTCAGTGACACAAAGGGCTTTTGTGTGTGCACCATTGGGAATACCTCTGCATTTGAGATCCAGTCAATATTTACGCCTAAAGCAAGAGAAGAAAAGCATGCTAATGTGTTGACATATGAGCACGATCAACTGGCAGGTCGGTATCCGTCATTGATTTCTCGCGGTTATTCAGAGAGTACGAGTCACGCTCTCCGAGAGTCTTTAAAGTGAAAGAAAAGAGGGGCAGTTTGCAATAACTCCTGGAGGACATTACCTGACTGAGTCCAGCCAATAAGACCTCAATCTGTTTGGCTCTCTCGGGACGGACTCACTATTGATAGCTTGCACGAGAGCTGCCCTTCAGCCCGAGGCGCTCCAAAGCATGGATAAAGACAGCATTTATTCTCCACCATAAGAGTCTTAAGCATCTGTGAAGCATGCCAAAAGTAAGGGATTGACTCTGGAACGTCAACCTGAAATTTCTCTTCGCACTTAAAGCAGAACCTTAGCCGAGGAAAGCCTAACGTGACCCACATGAGAATGACAAACCGGTAAGCGCAGGGATCAGGTAGTGTCTATTAGCATTTTATTACCATGACTGACTGAACTGTATCTGATTATCCTGCATGACTTATTTGTTCACATGCCATCAATTATTCAGACGTACTTTAGTCAGAATCGCTAACACTGCCCAAAATGCTAATACTGCTATCATACACCATGACCGAGCTGCTAGCTGGCTGCTTGAATTATCCATGCTAAGTGTTCATGCACAAATTTCCTTAAAAGGGGCTCAGGATAATATTTTTTAAATACTTTTATTTTTTTAATTAAATTAAGATAATGCTAGCTCACTGACTGAAAAGCATCCACATACCACCAGTTAGCTTATAGTTTTTTTCCGCCTACATGCTAAAGGACAAATTTATTTTTGCACATGTAGCATTAACTTTTCTATTTTATGTTATCTATTTTAGACTGCATGACTGAGATTTGAATAACAATATTAGCATTTTAGGATGGCGCCTGACTGAACACCTTTAGCTAGCTTGAACTGTTGATATCAACAAGATATTTATGCTAACCGATGCTAAACGGATTGCTCAGATGTAATTTCCATCAGACATCTTTGCCATGTCAAGATATAAACCTTATCTTATTTAGCTGTTTACCTTATCTAACTCATCTGCAGGGTGTATTTACAGTACCTCAAATGCTAATATGTTCCATCATATGCTATGCTATCATCAAACTAACTGGTGTATAGCCGAAGCTCATCATACAAATTTAAATAAAATAAAATAAAATAAAATAATACACGTTAACCTCACTTAACTTAATGTATGATTCCTCTTGGCACTGACTGCTTTAAAAACCAAACTGAAAGTGGCTCCTTTTTCTTCTTGCTACCTGATTGGGTTGCATGGTGCTATGACTTTACTACTGTAAATCTTGCACAATATGCACAAAAAGAACATAAAAAAATATGTAAACTTGCTTCACTTGGCTTTTCCTTGATGCAAACAAGTTTTGAATGGCTTCCGGATGTACGCGCAACTTAGCCCACTTTAGCGCAACATTAGTTTGTATGTTGAAAATGATTTGTATGCCGATGCTAAATTTCTTATACAATATATTTCAATGTGACCTTGCTGGCTAGCTGCGTTAGCTTCTGATAGCAATATTTGAATTTTTTTTTTTTTTTACCCTATCTGAATATCTTGACTGAGTGACCGAATACATTTCCTGTTCACCCACACACAGTTAGCATAAGCTAGGAGAGTAATATTAGCTTGTTCAAGTCCGCAAAACATACTAGTAAGAAGTTTTATTTTCACATAACGCAGTTAGAATCTTAGTTAAAAATTCCAGCACAGCTTTCCAGCATAGCTATTTCTCAGTGACTGACTGAAATATATAGCAAATATATAAAAAATTATGTTCTTATTAATCAAGTTAGCTTGATCTCAGGTAGTTTTTGTAGAAGTACTAGTTTAATTCCAGGCTTGATGACTTAGAATTTAGCTGATTAACATTTTCAAATGTTTTTTGCATTTTAAAGATATTTATCTATACTTATTTTTTAAATAATAACTTTCAAATCTGGAAGAAGCAGGGGCAGATTAATGCTGAGGTTGGCCTTGGCTGCAGGATTGACCAGACTATTTTAAATTATTTAAAATTAAATGGACCCCTATTGGGTCATGAGAAACATATTTTAAAAATTGTTGTGCAGTATGTCACGTATTGTCAGTGACGGGCTGTGAAATATTTGTATCACGTTATTGCACATGGCACTAAATTACTTATTATTTCGTAAAGAATAATGAGTAAGTGGGAGCCCCACGCAAGCAATATACTAGGGAACCATAACATAATCCACCACTGACCAGAAGACAGTTTCCAGTATGCTAATGCTGTATCTATTGCAGCATTCAGTCCATAAAGATTAACATTAAGGTAAACATTACATCATCTTTCCAAGTTACCCCTGTGAAAAGAATCATTTAGGCTAATATACTGTACTGCAGGCTTATGCTGTAATTCTGGCTAAGTCAACTGCACACTCAGCTTCTTCTTCTTCTTTTTTTTGGACGGATCTAAATTCTACCACTATGTAAGCTTTCATTCAGATACTGTACTAGTATTACTGTAGCATTTTTGTTAACTGTAAGACTGAAACTGTGATCTTAATTCTGATCATAGTGTTCACACTTCACCAGTTATGTTGAAATAATCATAGCTCAATTAGCAACTTTCTTGTTAAAGTACATGTTTAAACATGGCCTGTTAGCTTGCTCATATCGCAATATTTGCATTTATATCACCCACTCTTGCACCAAGGTCATATCCTACCATATTATTATTTTTTTGCCACTGCCATACTGATGACACTCACCTCATCTCCTTCTTTCCTCCTTCATGCATCTCAGCATGTCTGTCAGACATCTCATCACGGATGGCAGCTCATCACCTGGAAATGAAATCTCAGCTAGCCCAGGCCGCTGTACTGGAGATGCATCCAAATGTCAAGATCTTGTCAACTCCCTGGAGAACTCTCGGTGGTTCACGCCACCATGAAAACACACACAACCTTGGTGTACCGTATTTCAGGACAACCAGCTATCCTTCTCTCGTCCTATCGTGAACCTGAATAGGTCATACGTATAACATCCGAAGGATATGGCTAATTTTCTACAAGGGGATCATTCATTGCAATCTCCAAATGCATATCAAGCAGTGAATAGTAACTAATCACGTAGATCACAAGATTGTTCTTTTAAAGCGCTTGAGAGAGTTATGTGGATTTGTCCAACAGGAAATGGTCGAGGAGGTGGATGGAAGCATGAGTAATTAATTAAAGATGGTAAAAACCAGAACTATTCATGGCAACTATGAATATTAGACAGGAAGCATACAGAGCATACATGGGAGGAATAATGTGGCATACGAGATAACAAAAGCTTGATGGTCAGAAAAGCTAGAACAAATTCTGAAAGTGCCAAAATGTGCAGTTCCTCAAATGACCACTAGAGCTCCAAAAGTGAGTCAATCCCCAAAACAATCCCTTACAACAAACTAAGCTAACTGAGGTTAGTACAGTAGTCGAGTTCAAACCAACAACCATGCTCGCATAGGTCCACCCATTTGCCCATTCATGAGGTTAACTGGGGTTTAGGCAGAGTCAGATCCTGCCAAGATGGTGGCGACCAGAGGTCCTACAGTTGAAGCTACTCTTCAGAAAACCTACGGGTGATGTCACGGAGGGTTTATCCAGTATATGAGCTTATATAGTCATGCAAACAAGACATAACGAGACATGAATGAGATTGATTAGCGAGTTACGTGATATGCTGGGGGTGATGGGTAATGTACAGTAGTTCTGCACCCTGTGGCATTAGCATGGTATTGTCTCTAATGTCCTCTGATGTTAAAGAGGGAATGGTCATGTGTAGCTGCTTTAACATAAGTTAGAACAGGAACCAATTATGACTGTAAATTGTAAAAATGTACAATGTGCTATATTATAATAAGAAACTGATTTACAGTATACTGGAAAAATCTCTAGTATTAGATTAAGTCTGCTTTATCACACCACACCATAATTGATTATTTTCCTAAACCACTACAGCCCCTTAAGTATTTTCTTGACATTTTATCCGAGGTCCCAGACAGGAACATGGTGTGATATCCTGTACACCAAGCTTTTCTATATATTTTGAGTACACGTTTAAATAAAGTTGTGATCGACTCGCATCTAACCCCAGTTTGTGCACCTTTTCATTTTTTTTATTTTTTTATTCTTCTAAATGGATGTCAATTTCAAAACAGCCGTACCTCAGAGAAGCATGCGGTCTGAACAACACATGGAAGGTCGGGGTTGATTTTTCCATCGCCCTCACCATGACCTGCTTTGTCTGTGTGCGTGACCTGCAGGTAATAGCCTGACCTGAGCTGACGAGAAGTTTAGAGAGATGGATTAAAATTTCATATCTACAACCAGTGGCCTCAAAAGCAGACTTCCATTATCCGGCATTGCTGTGGCCTCCAGCACCACACAATGCTTTTTTTCCCTCTTTCAATCGTTGGATCATCCACTTATACCTTTATTCTTTTGTTTCTGCTTTTAAAAAATAGATTAATATTTAATGGCGCCGTGAAGACCTATTTTCTGGTGTTTTTTTTTTTCCCATTCATGTATTAATTAACATGGCAAAAAAAAAATTGCACTCCTTAGGCAAAAGTTGTACATGTTTCTGCAAATGGTAAATAACATGAAAAGTAGAAATTTTCAAACGTCCTACATGTCACTGAAAAAAAAAAAACAATGAGAGAAACATGAATTATTCATGTGCCTTTGGGTGCCTACTCATTTTTTTTTATGCACTCTAGAGATTTTTTTTTTTTATATGAATAAAGGTCCTTCAGTTGTAAAAGGCCAGCGTAGTCCATCTGAAACTAAACCTCTTTCATTTCTCAAAGCATTTTCACAAAGCAGCTTGATATTGCATAGAAATACCAGGCCGCCATGCCAATAAAAAGCGCTCGACGGCGGTGCAAGTGGAAAATATGGCAGATCCATCCTGTAGCCCCAAAGGGGGCCGCGTTACTCCCTGATGCTGAAGAGACGCGACAGATCTGCAGGCGTGTTGCCAGGTATATTCGGTCGTGGCGACGAGAAGGTACTACAGTGTGTCAGAGAGCAACGCGTCACCTCAAACAGTCACTCAGCTTCTGAGACCTAGAACGTTCCATCAAAAGGCGATCCGCAGGGACGGGGCTGAACGGAAACGACCGAAGCTGTGAATTACTGCGTGCAATTCAATAAAGGCATGAGAGAAAAGTACAAGAGAAAGAGAGAGAGAGAGACAGACAGGGTTCTGTGTTCAATTTGATGGCTTGCCAAGAGTTCTCTCGTGGCTTTGCTCTTTATGCAGAGTCATAAGCGTGATTTTATTTTATTTTTTCCGCTGTGAACATTTCCCAGAACGGCGTTTTCTCTTCTCAGCTGCCATTGTTTCATCAGGCCTTGTTTCTTCCTGTAAACGTTCTGTTCCGTTCACTGTGTTCCTTGATTATTAGCAGCATAGACTCGCTCTGGTGTGAAGATACTCCTGATATTGCAGAACTATTTATTGTAACTTTGTTATATTGTATATTGATTTTGTTCAACATCACATGAAAGAAGGAATGAACGATGCTGCTGTTTGTAACATCATTAAGTGCTAAAAGCATGGGACCATTATAAATATAAAGTTATTAAAAACAAAAACAATATAATACAATGCTTTCTTTTTTTATGTCAAAATGAGTTATATCCATGATTAGTAAAATTATATATTTAATATTATATGTAATAAAACAACCTAACTGTACATGTGATATACAGTACTGTACATCACTTAAAAGACGTTGTTTTTCTTTTTTATTTAACGTTTATGTGCAAACGTTTTGACCCCTATCATTTCTTCATACTAAATTCAATTGAAAGATTCAATTAAAAGAAATGGGAATAGATTATTTACTGAAACAGTAAATTTACTGGAAACTGCCTAAAGATAACTTTTCAAAATTGGTTGTTTATGTAAAAACATCAGCATCAACTTCATTACTCCTCTCATCTGTTTCATCCACTCAGCATTCAGCATCACCATCTGCATCTGTTTCTCACTGGGTCATGACCAAGTAGAATGGTTTTAATGCTTAAATGATTCATAAGTCACCATGTGGCTTAAAATAATAATAGCTTATTATATTATAATAATAATAATAATAATAATAATAATAATTCCCCTGAAAGGGACCAGACTGAAAATGAAAGAATGAATTCCTTCAGGGAACCTGGAGTACCATTCCTCAAGACTAGAATAAATAAAGTCTGATTCTTTAGCTCTGCTAGCAAGATTTGAAGAAGTAAGTGGGTGGGGTCAAGAGTTCAGGATCAATAGTTAAATAAATGTGTATTTAAGTGAGATGTACAGTACTGTATATCACTGTATGATTTTAAATACATTTATATCATGGTTTGTTCTGTCTAATCATGAAGAGGCATTACACATTACAATATCAACCAAATTACAAGCAATATTTGTGACGCTTTAAATAAAATTATTCAAGTGGTACTTAAATAATAATAGTAATAATTAAAATATAAAAGTGGTACTTAATTTATTATTAAATAAATTATAAACAGTCTTCATAACACATTAACATGCCATCATATGGGATGGCATATGCACAATCTCAGATCAATCAAAGTGAGTCTAGCCAAACATTGGTGTCTCAGGCAAGAGGAAAGAGTGGATAGCGCTTTACTCATAGTGTTTTTTACAATGTTACCAACCTGGCGTGAGCAGCAGTTTGAAAATATGTGGTCGGCTAACATCAGCTGTTACGGAGAAAGTACATAACGACCGCTTACCCTTCAGATAATAGTTGCATCTTGATGGGTACTATTCGTAACACTGTCATAACACATGGGAAAATGTTTATAAAGTTCCTAATGTATTTATATCTCATTGTTAAAAATGTACATTAACACATTTAGTAACACATTTCCATCCAGGGTTTGTCAGTAACAAATCTGCTTATATTAAAGATATTAAGTGTTTATAAAACATTATGTACTGTATTTGTGAGTTGTATATGAAGAAAGACGTTCAAAACCAGCTCTGTTTATAAACTGCGTTATGAAAGCTTTGACATGTGACGAACATGTGTTCATAGTTCACTATTATATAGCATTGATCGAAAGATCTGTCAAATGCTTTATTATTAATAAAGCGTGTGATAACAAGTAAACCTAATCTAGTGTAAAACCTTATATATATAACCTATATATATACAGTATATATATATATAAAAACCCTGGAACAGATGTCACTGTCACAGGAAATCAGTCTCCGTCACATGGCAGCGCTAACCAGCCTAGCCACTATCTGCTAGGCTATGCTACGCCAGGCTATGCCTAAGCATATGAGGCACGCGCTCACTCATGTCTGCTGTCTGGAGAATCCGGAGTATTGAGCGCAAGCGAAGGATGTGAACTTGAAGACGAAAGGGAACGTTAGTCAGCGTTCTGGCTTGAGGGAATGCGTCCCACAATTACATGTGCTACAAGTTGGGGAAGTGTGGCGTGAGTCTGGCAGAGCTCATGCTACGAGAGAATGTGTCAGTGTGATAAGGCGTCACAACAATGCCGAAGCCGCTAATCCAGACGCCTCCCCAGGCTCCGCTCCAACTTCTGGCCTTTGATGCGTGGAAAACGCCGAGCTGTTCCGTCTTTGCTTTGTGCTTCTCCCTCGATGTCAACATAAATCTTCTCACTTTCTGCAGTGTTTCTCAAATTCATGTTTAACAACCCCTCTCTCTCTCTCTCTCTCTCTCTCTCTCGCTTTCTCTCTCACGTCTTTTCTTAGCAGGTCAAAATCCCGCCTGAGCTCAACTGAGCTACTCCTACATTTCATTTAAGCAGTACTTTTTTTTTTTTTTTTTTACTTTAACTCGAGTGTTTCATTTTGTTCTTAAGCTAATGCCTCAGAGGTTTTTTTTTCCCCAACACCGTTCCCAGCTCGCTCTCTCAATCTCCTGTTAGTCTCTCAGGTTTCTTTTCGTAAATTCATGACCACATTCAGCAGGTTTCTCTGCACCGACGTGTTCCGAGTTGCAGGTTTTGCAGATCCATGTGCTATGTTGATCAAAGTCCCGGCGTGAACTTGGAAGTCGAAACCTGTCAGTGTGAGAGATCAGTAACGTCATACTTAAGGAGGCATCGCTAGCAATGTTTTTGGTACATTTCTGATTTCCGGTACTGGTTGAGATCCTGCGTGTGAAGTGAGACTCGATGTAAAACCAAACCAGATGCTGTTTTGTCTGACACTCTGTCTGTCTGTGAAGTTTTACAGTGACAGACAATTGACAATTGTTGTGCATGGGATTATCACGACATACTGTAGAAGTTCAAAAAGCTTGTAGAAAGTTTTATGACTAAAAGAATAGAGATTTGATCTAATCAGACGTCCAGAAGGGAGACGAGGGCTCACTCTTTTTGGTAAGCACTTGCACTTAGGGTAGGGACCATTAGCATGTTCAGTAAATTTAACACACTACAGTAAATATCCACAATATGTAATATACGTACTTGTGTTAGGGGCACTGCTGGCTCAGTGGAAGGTGTTTTGCCTGGTATGCAGAAGGCCCGGGTTCGATTTCCAGCCACTGGATGCAGTTCCAGTCTCAACGGATGGTTGCATCAGGAAGGGCATCCAGCGTAAAACCTGTGCCAAGCTTGGCACAACTTGTTGGCCACTTGCCGGAAGCAGCCGAAAGACCAACAACAACAACAACAACAACAACAACAACGTGTGATATACCTGTGGTATGTTTGCAGATTATGAGAAGATGCAGGGGAGAAACTGAGCTGTGTTTGTTGTTTTGTTTTCACTAGCATAACCAAGCTTCTTATGGTAATCACTTAGCATTTGTTATATTTTTTTATGTTCAATCACTGCTTCTTTAAATCTTAATTTAGGTAGTTGTTTCCCTTCTCTTTTAAATTTTTTTTATTATCTGTTTTATAATACGCACTAAATGGCCCGTCATACTGAATTTCCCACTGCATTATAAAAATGTCAAAGAACGCATTGGATTGGGGATAAAATGGAAAAGAATGTGCATTTATCATCAAGTTTATACTACTTCCTTGCCGCGTCCCTGTCAGGCTCTTATTGCGTTGTCGCTAGTTTCCTATCACGCACATGATCACATGCTCACCAAGGTGAATGAGATCGAAGTTATCACTATGTCGTACTACGTCCTCAATGCGTCTGGTGCGTTTGTGTAACAATGTGATGGTGTAAGGAATTGAATACAATGTTTATATTCAATTCTCTGAACGTGACATAGACACACTGATAGCCTGCTGTTCGTGCATCATAAATCTGGTAAGCACCAAGATAACGTGTACAAGCCTGAAGAGGGCGCTGTGAGAACTCTCATTGTTGTAGCGACAATGCAGAACGCCATCCAATTTTTCCCGTCTGCCACATGCTTTTAGTACGTCACTGAAGTCCCTAAGAAGTGTTAGTCACGCTGTGAACTGGTCGATAATGTCGTTACTACTTTCTCATTAAGTTCATCCTGTGTCCTCAACAGGATTTTTTTCACCATGCCCAAAAAAGAAGTGTGGCAGCACAACGTCAAGGGAGACAAAACTACATCCTTATCGGTTTCTACTGCCATTCACCCAATGTTTTGTGTACAGGAACAGGGCTCTGTGTGAAGGCCCACTAAATGGCTAAAAAATGCTGGTGCGCCGCAGACCTCAGTCACTTGAGACAGGTGGACGGTGAGTTCGGGGGATAAACAGGTCAGTAACTGGTGTGTTTAATAACAGAATATAAATTTTGTTAATATTCTGCCTAAACAATGTTTCGATTTTACTAAATGTTTACAGTTTAACATTAAATCATACCTGAAGAGAAAACTGCAAATATCACCGTATCGTAAATTTGCGCTGTCCTCGAAAGAGTTGTAAAGACCAGCTGGAACCTGATAAAAATCTGTAATATCCAAAATGACTGAAGTTTCCCAACATACACTGTTATGGTCATTCAGCAAAATCCCTGGGGGTAAATTTAACCAGCGATTCATCATTATTAGGCTTGGATAAACATCTCAGAAGCTTTATCCTGATACTAATACCGTCATCTTTAATATTTAATCAATGATGTTAAGTTTAAGGTGCAGCAAGTCGCTAGGTTTATGAAGAGTGCCTGAATCAATCCGAAACAACTTGCAACTTGGCACAGGTTTTACGCTGTCTATCCGTACTGGGGACCGGCACTGCATGCAGTATCTTTGTAGTATGGCGAGTGAAAACCCACTGATGGTGGGGCTCGAACCCATGTCCTCAGATCCCCAAACCAACAACCTAGAGCCTTACCCACCTGAACTACTGTACCACTCCCACAGTTTTAAGATGATATAAAAGAAAAAAAATCGTTGTTTGTTGTGTCCGCCGCACTTTCATACACTTACCGGATGATGTTCTAACACGGAAAAAGACACAAGCACGCATGATGTCTGAAGATTTCTGTTTATTATCAGCAAAAAGAGTATATTTAAGCAATAGGCCCCCGTGTCCCATACATCAAAAGAATCAATCATAAGCATTTAAGTAATAGAGAAACCCGTGACAGGAAATACATTTGTATTTTCCGGTTAAACAAAAGGATTCCAGCTGCCATGACTAATCTGCATGTACAGTATATTTATCTTGATACGGGCTGTACAGTAGGTAGTGTTACCATATAAGGAATCAGAAAGTTCAACGAGAGGGTTGTTTTATGGGCGTACAGGCATGGGAAAGTTTGCATCATACTATAAAACCTTACACCTAAAAAATCATAAAACTTTACATTAACCTTAAGTTAACTCTGTTCATTCTGATAAATGCCATAAATTCCACCTTAATTCGTGAATATATTCTACAGACGGTGGTGAATGAGCAGGGAAAGGTAGTGTGTGTGTGTGTGTGTGTGTGTGTGTGTGTGTGTGTGTGTGTGTGTGTGTGTGTGTGTGTGTGTGTGTGTGTCAGTTTCTCTTCACATTTGCTTTAATGCTCTGTGTTTAAAAATGCATTATTTGATGTGACAGCATACGCTGGACTTAAGCAAAGAAAAATTAGCAGCAAGTCAGTTTCCCCTGTAAGCATTATCTTTATCCGTTATCCTGCTAGTTTTGTTTCATGGAGGGTTTTTCGTTGCTCTAGTTGGCTAGTTACAGCAGCTAGCCAGTTCTCTTGGCAAAACCTAACTAGCGATTTAAATATACAACTTCCTAGATTTCTAATTACTCACATGCCTCACCAAATTTGGGAACCAAAATAACCCCTACATTACACTTCTTAGTCCTTATATGTTAATACTTCCTCAGACTCGCTGAAACCTTCCTTTTTGTCTCCCTGGAACATGTTAATGTGCTAAATATCGCCTGTCAGTCTCCAGGTCTCTGTATGACTTATGATCGACGTATGTGACACTGGACGAAAGCTTAAATATCTCCTTTAATCAGTAAACAGAGATTATCATCTGCACACGCGTGGTTTCTCTCCCAGCCGAGACATGGTGGACACATCAAGCAATTATTTCTCTCTCTCTTTCTTCTTGCCACTCTTCCATAAAGTCCAGATTTGTGCCGCGCACAACTAATAGTAGTCCTGTGGACAGGTTCTCTCACCTGAGCTGTGGATCTCTGCAGCTCCTCCAGAGTTATCATGGGCCTCTTGGCTGTTTCTCTGATTAATGCTCTCCTCACCGGGCCTGTCAGTTTAGGTGGAAGGTCTTGGTAGGTTTGCAGTTGTGCCACACTCTTTCCCTTTTCGGATGAAGGATTTGTGAGGTGGTCAAAGCTTGGGAGATTTTTTTATAACCTAACCCTGCTTTAAACCTCTCCACAACTTTATGTCTGGTGTGTTCCTTGGGCTTCATGAATGATGCTGTTTGTTCACTAAAGTTCTCTAACAAACCTTAGCTTTACACCTTTCAGCTGTATTTATACTGAGTTTAAATTACATACAGAAGGACTCTATTTACTAATTAGGTGACTTCCGAAGCGAATTGATTCCACTGGATTTTAGTTAGTTGTGTTAGAGTAAATGGGGACAGAATACAAATGGTCTGTACGCCACACTTTTCATATTTTTATTTGTTTAAAAAAAAAGTTTTTATTTTCCTTCCACTTCACAATTACTGTATGTCCCACTTTGTGTTTCTCTATCACATAAAATTGTAATAAAATACATTTACATTTGTGGTTGTAATGTGACAAAAGATGGAAAAGTTCTAGGGGGATGAATACTTTTGCAAGGCACTTTACCTATGAATTAATATCTAGAATGGGGCAATAATGTCCAGAACTGAATCAGATTTTCCTGTAAGCATTAGTTTTATTAGTTAGCTTGCTAGTTTCCCATCGGCTGTATAAAATGTTCCTTTGCACCTTGAAAAGTTACTAGCTACACAAATTAACATTTTAGTTATTATTATTTAACATTACAAGTTGTTTAAATAATTAGTTTGCATGGTAACTGTTAGGAAAGTTAGCTAGCCAGATTTTCCTGCTAGTCAAGTATCCACCTTGCAAAATTAGTTTGTTTAATAATTTTCAATCTATATAGTTTCTAGGCGAAAAACAAACAAACACTTTTTTAATTCCGTCACTTTAACATGAAGAAACATAAAATTGAATTTGAAAAAAAAAAATCTCAGGGGGTCACTTTCTTCCAGAGCTGAGGTGGTACAGTCAATTGTGTACCGTGTCCACTGCTACCTGTTCCAGGCACTGATAAGTACATCCAGGCTAAAAACTCAAGAAAAAAAAAAACGACTGCTATTTACTCTGACCTTGTATCTGAGCCAGACTTACAGTATTTATACCAATTTTTTTTCACTGAAGTATCTGCTATGCATCTCCAGTAATATTCAGAGAAAGATAAAAAAAAAAAAAAGAAAGAAAGAAAAGAAAAAAATAATATTATTTGTTTGGAGCCCAGAGGGCCCGGGCGATAAAGGGCCCCTAAACACGATACTCAGACATGTGCAAAAGTGTTGCTAAATACCATCTGCTCAGGCTGATTTATCAGGAGACTACAGAGAGGGGGGAAGCGTATTAGCAATGCAAACACGGGCCAAGGATCAGGCAAAGTACAAGAGAAAGGACATGCAGCGTGATAGTCATAATAAATTTGACTCAGGTAACGGATCTCGTGGGGCCCAGCCCCCGGTAATGCACGAGAACCACAGTGCGATCCAGAGGAAGGCATTTATCACCAATTTCCTCTCTGCAGGGTTTTCAGAGTAAACATGCTTTTATGCATGGAACTGTTTCATTTGCGGGTTTACGTGGTGCGAATCCACGAGGACGAGCCTCTGCCTCGCTGCATGATAGATTTAGATCTGATTAAATCCCATGCTTCTTTACAGTATGTGTTCCATCCAATTTTGTAAAAAAAAAAATAATCATTTTGCAATTATTAATATGTGTTAATGAAGTGCATGTGGATTTCAATAATTATTTAAAGTCCTCCTTTCAACATTTTTAGTGGTTTTAACCAGCAATTTTTTTTTATAGTGGAAAACTACATTTTTGCTAAATTATTATAATATTTCTATAAGCAGTGAAGCGTGGTCGTTTGAGTATAGTGCTGTAAGTTGACTTTGGTCTTTTGGTTGTGCCATATTTGTGTTTTTTTTTTTTCTTTAATGATGTATTTAGTTATATTTTATTATTCAGGATGTTCAAAATTCAAAAACTTTTGATAATTTGTTTTAATTGCTCATTAGGCTACATGGTTTTGCACAAATTTGTCATGAAGTCTTATCTAATGTTAATGACATTTTTGAGTTGGACTTATTTTGTTATTTGTGTTCAAGTCAAACCAGGACTTTTGATTGCCCAGAACACAGTTTTAAGAATAAAACCTCCCTTTATTTCTCTATATAATCTCCTACTACACTAATGCACTTATCCCAGTGTTTCACTAGTGCTTGGGCACCATCAAGGTAGAGAGGTTTCTCAGTACTTCGGAGCCATGATCAGAGTGCTTGCTTCACACCTAAAACCCTGGCCTCCCAGGAACTCCTTTATTACCCCAAACATGTGGAAATGCCTTGGATCGAGGTCAGGTGTATACGGGTGATGTGGCAATAACTACCGGTCGAGTTCTTGTAATGTGCAAGTGGTGTTGGTGAATAATTACGTGTACAGTTCCCACAGACAGGCGCATCACTTGTCAATGTTAATCTTTTTTTACGCTTTCATTCACCAGAAATTTTGTCACACATCCCGGTTTGACTTGAACACCCCTAGTAGATTACCCCTGCTTGACTTTGCCTGCTTGTTTAACTTGAGCGAAGTAATTGAAGCTGTCCTTCAACTTCTATTTATTTAAAGAATTTGCATAAAATATTTTGCGCTACTTCAGGCACTATTCTACTTATAAGCGTCGTTAAAAATAGTGTTTGAGGCTGTCGCTCGACTCTGTAATTATTTTTTTCCCCCCGTATTCAATTCCACAGCAAGTTTTGATACCATGGCCCCTATTTCGACCGAATCTGTTTTAGAAACATCATCTCTGATTATATTCCCCTGCACCGACTCTTGTCATGTTAATTGAAGTCACAGAGTCAAGTGACGAGATAAGAACACATTCGAAACATCACATAGAAACTTGACAACAAGTCGGTGCCGGGTATGGTTTGACAGCACATGACGATGGCAACATTCTGCTGGAGTTTTGCTGATAAACGACTATATCATAGTCTCCTTGGAGATACCACGTGCAGGTATTTCAGTAATACACTCTGAGAGCGGAACTGTGAGAAGCGTAGTTCATTAACTGCTAGACGTTGGGTGATCTGACATGCAGCATGCGCTCGGTAAATTAGTGTCAAACCAGTGCGTCAAGCCAGATCACCGTAATGCTGACAAGTTTAAGTAGCTGTGAGAGTCAGGAATCGAGTGCATACGCAATTATTCCTGTCCGTATCGATCGGTGTGGATGAGTATGACCGTGAAGGTGTGCTGATAGATGGATGTTGCTTAAACACGTAATTATAGTGATGGGGTGTTGTAGAAGATGTCAAACTCTGAGGAAATAACATGTTAATAACCCTTAGGCTACTTTAGCTAATTATACCATAATGGCTCTGAATTCTCGAATCTGATTGGTCAAGAACTGTTGATTATTTATTATAATTAGGGGTCTGTGTACTAAGTAATGTCTACTGAAACAAAAATTAAACTAAAGACAGCATGCATAAAAAAAAAGAAAGAAAAAAAAAACAAAAATTCTAACAATCTTGAGCCAGTACAAGTGCAAATTTATTTTATTATAAACCCGAAAGGTCATTTTTATTATATTGGAAATAACAAGCTTTCCGGGTGACTGATTGACAGATGGCCGATTATATGTGACAGCTGAACAAAAGCCACTGTACTTATTCGAAGTCTGACCCCCTGCCAGGCAGCAGCCAGCCATAAAATGTGCAATTACAGCCATTTTAAATATCTCCATGTGACTTTTTTCCCCCTCTTTGTTTTATATTTAAATTTTTCTGTCAGTTTCAATTCCTATATTTTCTTCCTAAAAAACATATACGGAAACAACATACAGTATATGGACAATTTGACCGCAAACTGCGATAAATGAAATTCACTCAATCTGGCACAAAAAGTTGTCTGTAACAAAACGTTTAATGTGAAAACTGCAACATGTTCTTCTTACAAAAGCTTTGATTTTTTGGGGGAATATTTACAAAATATTAATGCGACTGCAGTTTCCCCAGCAGTCATGGACTTCCATGATAACTATGATGAATTTCCATGCATCGTCAACTACTGAAGTAGGAGAGCAGGAGGCTGATCTTGCATCGGAAACTGAAGTATTTTTATTGTTATTGTTATATACGAGTGTTGTTCAAGCCAAACCGGGACTTGTGATGAAATTTCTCGTAAATGAAGTAGTACAAATTATCAACTTGGCCTCTTAGCCACAGTAAAGCATTTGAATGGTACAAATGTTTTAAAGAAGTCTGTATATACATTAATGACGATCCCGACCAAAGTGACTCAGAGACTACTGCAGTTGTTCCCATGAACATTCAGAGAGAGTAGGACTACAGGTGTCCTCCTGATCCTTAAAAAATGTGGAAGAGACACATCTCTTTGTGTGAACTGTACACACGATCACCAACACCACTTGCACAGTACAGGAACTTAGCTGGGAGTTATTTGCCACGTCCACCATACAGTCCTGACCTTGCTCGAAGCCATTTCCACCTACTGTATTTGGGCCATTAAAAGAGTTCCTGGGAGGCCAGCATTTCAGACATGAATCAATAATAAAGGGAGAAATAAAGGGAGTTTTTACTCTCAGAACATCAAAATTACTGGTTTGACTTGCATTGCTTTGACTTTGACACCCCTGATACTTTTTTCCTTGTATCAATCTGCACTATTGACACGTTATAAAAACACAACCAACTCATGGGTCTGTTTTTCTAGTGTTGATTAAAAAAAAATTGCGTTTCACTAGTGCAGAATTCCTCACATCACAATCCGAGCGAGCATCTGAAGGATGTCCTGGAGAAACCAATCCGATCCTTGGAGTCTCCACCTTGAATCTTAGAGGACTTTAAGGATCTGGCCTCTAGATACCAGAACCTTACACCTTCTAAGGTCTTGTAGAGTTCATGTCTTGACGATTTGGAGCTGTTTTGGAACTACAGAGTATTAAGTGGGTGGTTTTAATGTTATGGCTGATCATATTTTTGGAGATTCTGAGATGTGCTCTATAAACACCCACTTTGTATCACCTTTTAGCGCATCAAGGCTTGATAAAGAAACATCTACACTATGTGACTGTGAAACAGCAAAACCACTAGGTGAAGGTGAGGCTTTTGTGTGTGTGTGTGTGTGTGTGTGTGTGTGTGTGTGTGTGTGTGTGTGTGTGTGTGTGTGTGTGTGTGTGT
>JAQQZT010000018.1:3039295-3070384 GCA_030068275.1 Clarias platycephalus
CACCATCACCCTCATCCAATCACAGAGCACTAAACACCATCACTGTCATCCAATCACAGAGCACTAAACACCATCACTGTCATCCAATCATAGACCATTTAGCGACTTTAATTTATCCAATCATAGAGCACTAAACACCATCACCTTCATCCAATCGTAGAACACTACACCATGATCCAATCATAGAAACCTTCATCAACTTTATTCAACCATAGAGCACTAAACACCATCACCTTCATCCAATCACAGAGCACTAAACACCATCACCATCATCCAATCAAAGACGCTATCACCTTGATCCAATAATAGACCACTTAGCGACATTAATTTATCCAATCATAGAGCGCTAAATACTATCACCTTCATCTAATCATAGAGAACTAAACAGCTTTACATGGTGTAATTAATCAAGACAGGTGATTATTGTTCATAAACAAGTACTTGATAGTGATTATTTTAATATGAATTAAAAACCCAGGCTACCATCAACAGAAATATTAGCTTAGCCTGTTCAGTTGTCCTTACACACATGCGGTATGTATGTTCCTAACTATCTGTGCTGTATGACCAATGGTGTTTTCATCTGCCTAAAACTAGACAATCCAATCAATAAATAAATAAGGAAATAAAAACAGAAAACCTGAATATTATATAGGAGTCATTAGGAACAGACCGGATCAGCCTTGATGGCCTTGAGGCTTAGCTGCAGCAACATCCTGAAAGTTTAATAAGCCTGTGCAAAGATCAGGACCACCTGCAATATTACACTAATAACAGAGATGCCACTGAGTCTATAAGCCGATCAATATTAATGCCGAAGTGCACACTCTTTAGTTCCACAAGTCCACGTCCAGATCACACAGGCGTCAATAAAGCATTTCTGGAAACATCCCAGCTCAACTTTATGAAAGATTCATCAGGCCATTTGCAAGTGATGGGATGTTTAGTTACCTCTGGAATAATGACGTTTCTGTCCGTGTGGAATGATGGTAAATTAATCATCATCGTGTCTAATTCAGTTCATGGCAGCATCGAGCGAGTGTGAATGACTGGATGATCTGTTCTTTCACGTGGACTGTGATGCTGAATAAGATATTAACATGTGTTGCATGGTTATGAGCAGGAATGATAAGATCGCTTTTTATTATTACATCCAGGGGTGATACCGGATGTGGATGTCATTGTGACATGACGGTTAACCATTTGCTGTACTGTATATCCTCATGCGATCCTGATGCAATACACTGGGCTTGTAAGATTTCCAACACAGCCATTTTTTGTGGTTTAAAAATGTCCTTCAGACTAAAGTTAAGAGACGCTCAGGACTGAATCAGAGTCAGTTTGGTTGCATCTCAAAAGGCTGGCAGCTTCTGTAGGTCACTGAATAATGCAATGCACTGTTGCAGAACTGTAGTTTAATCTTTGTGGAAAGTGTTTTTAAAAAAAAGGAACTAGCCATACAGTATACATCGCAAAGAAAAATCACACACCAACTTGTGCTCTAGTTTTGATGATTGTACACACTGAGGTGTCTAGTAGATGTGTGAAAAATGATTCCTCATGCATATTCCAGAGTCCTGGAATACAGCTGTGTCATCAGGGAAGAAGAAAAACTCTATAGATGTGATAACCTGATGATTCAGTACATTCAGGTCGTCAGCTGACTTTATGATTTTATTGCCACATAACGTTGCTGAGTCTAGACCTTAGCGACTGAAGCGACCCCAGATCATAACACTGTCTCCAGAGGCTTCTACAGTGGACATTATGCATGATCACTTCATACGCTTCCCGTCTTACCCTGACACTCCCATCACTCTGGAATAGGCTCAATCTGGACTCAGGTCACATGACCATTTTCCATCTCTCCAAAGTTCAGTCTTTATCCTCCCTAGCGAACTGGTCTTTTTCCTGATTAGTCTCACTGATAAGTGGTTTTCTTAAGGCTACACAGCTGTTTAGTCCCAATCCTGTAGGTTCTCAACACATTATGTGTGTGTATGGAAATGCTCTTACTTTCACTACTAAACATGCAGTAGTATCTGACTTCTACTGTAATTTTCTTTTTACAGTGCAACTTTGCCAAGCGTTTAAGTTATCTTTATTCATGATTTTTTTTTTTTCCTGATCACATTTTCCTCAAAGAACTTGATGGTTCAGCACTATCCTTGCAAGTTTTAATAATGTGTTGGACAGTTATTATCCCACTTGCAGTCATTTTAATTGCAGTGTATTACTGTAATAAATATAATTGGCTAATAAAACTGATTTAACCTCCAGAGACCCAGACTCTACTGTTATGTACAGTGCATTTTGTCCTCACTGATTACCTACTTCATAATTCAATCAGGAACTGTACTGTAAAGGTTATTTTTCAAATATCCTATTTCAGTTAATTGTTACAGGTTGAAACTAAATTTGTATATGTTATGTTATAGATAAAATGTAACAGAACGAGATTCATAAGACACTGAAAGAATCGTGTAAGAACAAACAATAAGCTGCAGTAATAATTATAATATAGAGTTTTAAATCATTACGAAACAATGCAAGAAAAAAACACAATAAATGTAAATTAAAACAGGTATATTTTAAACAGTGTATAGTCGAGATTACAATAGAATAAACGTAAAATTACTATACCTAATAATGATTTTTTTTTAAAACAATTTCAAGCTTGAGTGGCTGTACTTGCTGATAATGACACTTCTTACAAAACAAAATTATCAGCCAATAGAATGAGACGCTTTACTAATTTCAGGCTTGATGTTATATAGATTTAATAATAATAGGATTTGTTCTATCATAACCTCATTATGAAAAACATTACACAAACTCGGTGTCTTTGTTTTCGTATTGTCTTCAAAGACATGAATTCTGCTAAATCAAAGACGCGAATCCTTAGAAGTTCTTTTAGGGAAACTTTGAGCTAGTAGGTGGAAGTTTTCTCACAAAGCTAATGTGACACTTAATTCCTGCATCCTTCTATTAGATTTCAGAGCAGTTACACCATCCTGAACTTAACGAGGCTTTTTTGCATTTCAAAGCAATCGCCATGTGGTGAGATAAGCCTATGTGATTGTTTGCTAACAGGCTAATCAGGTCTGGCATCCGTCCACCTTCCCACCCGGCTCATGGCACACGCGTGCATCTGATTGAGGAAAGAGGAGGGGGGAAAAGTCATTTGCAGTGAAATTAACATCAGCAGTGTGGACACTAGAAATATTCCTGACGAAATCTTTCATACTTGGCCGAATCGAGAGGTCTACAGTAGCTTGACCTTTCATTTCTGCTTCATTTGTTAATTCCATCATGAGGCTAGGGATTGCAGAGGGTAGTCATTTAATAGATATACTAGTCAGGTAGGGATTTTCGATGAGTCAGGGAGGTGAAAAAATCAGCAGCACACGTATACTGTATAAAATGATGAGTTTTAAGGCAGAATGAGAACTCCAAGAAAGAAGTATTACAGACTGTTAGAGATTATTTTTCAGTTTTTCATTAAATTACAAGAGTGATCAAACATATATTAGATCAAAGTTGTTATACAGTATAAGAGCGAAGGTTTTTTTTTTTTTTTTGCTCCAACTCCACCTCCCTTACTCACATTGGGTAAATCCACCTGCAGTTTTATTTGTGTATATTTAAGTATTTAATTTAGAAGTTCAGAACTTAATATGTTGGTAAAAAAAAAAAAAAAAATTTAACTCTAGCAAACTCATGCTTTGTAGGTTTTTGGTGAGTCACTGGCAGCAAATTGGAACAAGGATGAAAGTGTTGAGTTTTGTTGTACTCAAAACCTTTTTAATTACAAAGCTTGTCGAAGTTTATAAAAAAAAAAAACATTATACCCAAACGTCAGTTTACAAGAGTTCACCGATGCGTGTGAAGAGCAAAGCCGCCCCTGTCTGGTCCGATCCCACTGCTGAAAAAGTTAACACTGATATAAAATAGTCAGAACGCACAGCGGATGGCAGTTAGGTTCAGTTTGCGTAGGTGTATATGCATTACATACGTGTAGCTGCCGACGAGTCAGGGTGCCCATGCTGGCCCGTGTTCTCCACCAAAACCTCCTAAAATGGGATCAGAACTAGACCATGGAGTAATATTAGAAGGTGGCCTGGTATAATGAATCACATGTATACATATGCATCCTTTTCCTGGGGAAGAGATGGTACCAGAATGCATCATGGGAAGAAGGTGAGCCAGTGGAGGCAATGTGATACTCTGGGTAAAGTTCTGCTGGGAAACTTCGGGTCCTGACATTCACATGGATGTCACTTTGAAACCCACAACCTACCTAAACATTCAACACATCAGCAGAATAACATGTCCTGACACACTGCAAACATTGTTCACGACTAGTTTAAGGACCATGACAAAGAGTTCATGGTGTTGACTCGACCTCCCTCAAATATCCCAGGTCTTAATCCAATCAATCATCTGTTGGATGTGCTAGAAAAACAAGAAAACAAGTCTCATGCCTGGAGGCCCCACTGCACAACTTACAACCTCTGCTCCCAGACACCACCTCACACCTTTATAGGTCATGTGGGGGTCCAGGCCTCGACAGGTCAGAGCTGTTTTTCCTGGCACACTATTAGACAGGTAGTTTTAATATTATGGCTGATCAGTGTATATCATCATTAGAGTTGTTTTTGAACTGTTTAGCTCAGGTGGGAGGTAACACACCTAGTAAACGCATCTTATCGTTAGTTTTTAAAAACCCGATTCGAGCTTTATGGCACAGGTATCACTGTAAGTCACGGACTCCCTACTGATAGAAGAAAGTCACTCAACTGTGATATAATCTGTCTGCAACTCTTACCCAAGTTTCAGAGCTTTAACTGAGAGCTCTAGGGGACTCGTTGTTAACTCAGGATGCAAGTTGATGTTTTTGCATCGCTCCAAGCCGCCCAGAATGTTTTTTGTCTCAGTAAATCTGATCAAAGATGAGCTGAATTTGTAGACAAGACAGGAAACGTTACAACCTACATTCTGTCCTAATTGGTGTTCATGTGAGGGGAACCTGTCAGTATAACAAAAATAGTAATATTATTTTTAAAAGAATGCATATGGTTAAAAATAAATGATTGTAATATATCTAGATTCAAGATTCAAGATTCTTTATTTGTCACGCAGTGAAATGTATCCTGAACCGCTCTAAATGAGCAATTTGTTTTTTAAACACAAGACAATCTGACCTGTTTTATCTCTGACTAGCAATAGCACCCGTTGCTGGTAGCTAAGAAGTTTGTAGAAATAATTAAAAGGTTAAAGCTTAAAATAATCTGATCAGCTATAATGTTATCTGTGATATTATTATTATTATTATTTCAAATTGCAGCCCATGTCTGTCTGTCTGTCTGTCTTTCTGTACAGCAGAACTCTCTGTCTCACATATTAATACAAAGAAATCACATTCTGTAAGGTTGAGTATCTTACGCCTTGTTTACACCAAGTTGTCCTTCTTTCGTGGTCAGACAAATACACTCCCTGTTCGGTAATCGCAGAGTGAATCACAGATGAGAAATGGAAAAAGTAGATCGGATAAAGATGAAGTTTTGTCTTAAAACATTATTTCAGCCAAAGTGAAAATAATGTATGAACTAATCCCAGTAAAAATATTCAGTTGATCTTTTCTAATTAATATCTATTGGTGTTTGTTTACATTGAGCGAGTAGCGCATTAGTAGCTTATTTTAAAGTAGATTATTAAATCCGACACATAACTGTTCAGAACGTCGCTTTTACTCAACATTTACATTTCACTTCCAGTGAAGGTTGTGATAATCTGGCACATGACTGCTCATAACTTCAATTCTACCCAACATTTTGATTTTAGTGCATAACACTGCGCTCTCAGTTTGGGTATTTTACACCCCTTCACCTCGGACTGTTGTGGATATGTTTGCTTTAATATTTAATAAAAAGCATTACTGCTTTTTATTAATCGCCGCAGTTTTGGAATATATGAGACAAATTGGTTTTAAACTGCCCGCAGGAAGAATAAACATACATTGGTCTGTCAGCCAAACGTTTCAGTTTTCATAGTGTACTTACCTTTTTTTGGAGTAAGCCATGCTATGTTATAGTTTTTTGTTTGTGTTTTGTGAGGATTGTGGCAGCTTGAAGGTGCATTACGGTCATTTTTGTGTCTTCCGCATACTCTGTGTATACGCAGTAGAGTATCGTGTTGATTGGCTCTGTTGAGTGTGCGTATAGCCAAAAAAGCTTCATATGCTGTGATGTAACCTGGCACATAACTGCTACTAACATCCCATCTGCTCAACATTTTGATTTAATTTATGGTGCAGATTTAACATCAGGCAAATACCCAAGGACTGGCAAGTTTCATTAGATTCTGTCCAGCCAGTTTTGCATGATGTTGTGACAAATTCTGGTTGGACAGACAAACAGACAGACACATCTTTTTTTTTTTAATAAGAACATGGTGGCATGGTGGCTTAGTGGTTAGCACTGTCGCCATGAACCTCGAGGGTATGGGTTCGATTCCTGGCCAGGTTCGATTCCCGTCTCTGTGTGCATTTTCTCCCCATCCTTGGTGGTTTCCAGGTATTCCTTGCCTGTAGTGTGTAAATGAATGTGTGTGTGTGTGTGTGTGTGTGTGTGCACTGCTATGGATTGGCACCCTGTCCAGGGGGTAACCCGCCTCATGCTCGAAGTCTCCTGGAACAGGCCTCCTGTGACCCTGTACAGGATAAATGCTATAGAAAAGTAATGAGTGAATATTTAATCTTTTTGTACTGTTTAGATTTTTCTTTTTTTCTTTTAAAGTGTTTACCAGGAATAGCTAACAAAAAAAACTTCTCAGACTACTAGGTATTTTCACCATACTACTTGTGTTTTGTTTATTTTTTATGTTTAAATTTGCTTGATTATTCCATCCATTCATGCTTCTATGTTTATAAGGTTTTTCTTTTCCTTTTCTTTTTTCTTTCTATTTTCTAATCCAAACTCCTTTAGAAATTAGATTATCTGGATCGAGGAAACGTTCAAATACAGTATGTTTGGGAATAGAGTCTGAGAAGCTCAGATGAAAAGTTCTGATAGTTTTGACATGAACGTACTGTAAGTGGAGGCGATCGCTGGATTTCCTGTTTTTCAGTGTTGTTAAATTTTCCAGCACTTGTTCCAGGCTTGTTTTTGTCTAATCTAAACAGCATGCAGGTTTTGAAACATGCATTATAATCTAGCTAAATTCTGTTTTCCAAAAACACATTTATAGAACACAAAATCCAAAATCCAAACTTGTCTTGTCAGTCTTTGCCATGCGAACCGTAACATACTGTAAAAGAGGAACATGTACAAGCAGTTCCTCAGTAACTCAACAAACTGGATGGTTTTGTGTTAAATTTTTATGAAAAGCTGAACGCCATGGTCTGCACGGGTGTACTGTACTCTACGTTTTTGAAATTTCCCGAACCTGTGTCTTCAAGCGGAAGATAAAAGACATGCTGGTGATATTTATGTTATTTATAGCAGCTAAGTGATAACAAGAACTTGTACCTAAGGACTGGCAAAGACAATAAATGTAGGAACAAATGGATTAAAAAGAACGACATGATGGTTTTTGATAAATAATTCAACGTTTGGGAAAAAGCCGAGGAGAACATGCCGTTTATCTAGTAGCTTTACTTTGTCAGATCAACAGGACATTGATTATTTTCCTTTATGAACAGAATAAAATGGAATGGAATTTATTTCTTCTTAACCCAGACCCTGAGCAATGAGCTTGAAGCCTCTGCTTTCTCTAACCTCCTCAGTTTGTTTATTTTAATCAGCAGTGTTTGCATGTGCAGTAGTTTGATTGCTTTCTCACTGAAGCTACTCGTGATTAAAGGAAGTCTGTCAGTATTTTTTATAGAGCGTTTGCTGGATGCACGCCATCAGAAACTCATTCACGCCTCCGGCAGCACGCCACTTTAAACGGTCGCCTTTTAAGTGTCATTGCAAATTGTTTATTTACTAATAAACGGCGAGTTCTGACAAGACGATCTTTTTCGACAGGCTCTGCATTCAGAAGGAAAGCTCCGCCGCATCCAGCATACTTCTGATGAGAGGGAATTAATCATTGAAGAGGCATCACAGGTTCAACAGGCTCACAGTTTAAATGCGCAGAGGCCAGAAATAAGCAGATCTTTCAGCTAGGTAATTAAACTCTCATTTATTTCTATAAAACTTAGTTGCATTTGACCTTAAAAAAAAACACTTGAAACACATGAACACATTTATGTTCTTTTGAAATGTATCTTGTTTTGATACAGTAGGTATCAGACCAGATTATTGACGAAAATAAAATGATGTTTTTTTTCTGTCAACATGTAAAATAAATGTTCTGTGATTGTCTGTTATATCCAGAAAATTCATCCAATTAACATATGACATCGATGTGATAAGAATGTAATCAACTGTAAGTTTGCAAAATGAACGCAATGACATTGCTCGACAGAAAATAGGTTGCTCCATCACACAATATAATGACAGGTGAAAAACAAACACATTAGTCGTGCAATTTAGAAATAAGTGAAAAGCTAGTAATCACAAAATGGTGCAATATAAACACATAAAAAAAGGAATAATTTTGCAGAATGGACCATTAAAAAAGTTATGAAATTACAAATGCAGTATCAATATGTGGGGGAAAAATATATCAATTACATGATAAAATCACAGGTTTAACCTTAACACACAAAAATACATTACTCATGAGAGAATATCACAAGGTTAAACATTAACATGTTGAAATACAGTATATCATCACATAATAAAATTACAGATGATACATTAACATGGGAAAAATATACTGTATATTATTGATTTAAGAAAAATTACAGGTGGAACAATAACATGTAAAAACACAGTAGTCACGTTACAAAATCACTTTAACACACTAAAATATATTAATCACTTGATAATATTTGGGTGAAATATTACCTCATATACTGTATATTAATCATGTGATAATATCACATACAGTACACAGTATAATAATTGTGCGACGATATTACAGGTAAAATATTACCACATGGAAATAGATCAATCATGCAGAAAATTCTCATGGGTGTGGAATACATACAAATGTATTTGATTATTGAATTTTTTAGATTTTTTTTCATCAAAATTATTTTTTTCTTTTGCAAAAATTCTGTTTTTTTCCTCAACATTCTCACAGTTTTCCTTGGAATTCTGTAATTTTCTTCAGAACTATGTTTTTTTCTACTTTTTTTGCCCAGAATTCTGATGACTTATTTCCTCAGAGTTCTGGATTTTTTTTTCTTCTCAAGTCAGAATTCTGAGGAAAAATATAAAAATGTTTTATGGTGTCCCTAATCTTCTTCCATACAGGTGGAACATTTAAAGCATGAAAACATCTTAATCATGTAATAAAATTGCAGGTGGTTTACACCTGAAAAAAATGTTACACACCTGGTAACAGTTGTGTGAAATAAATGAAATTGAACGTGAATATAAACTAATTATTAGGAAATTACATGAGTAAATAATCTTAATGTGAAAGAAATCAATAGTGGGAAGATTTCTCATATGAAAAATTAACATGATCAAATAAACATACTGTAAATCATATTTGAAAATTAAAAATGAAAGAAATTTAAAGTGAAAAAATAAAATGAACAAATCAGGCAGAGAAACATAAAAATCGTGAAAAAAAATATAAAATGGACTAAGTGTCTAAAAACAGACATGCGAATCGTTCAAGGGTGAACTTATCTATAAAGGTTACCAGTGACATCTGATTGGCACACGTCCATTTTTAAAAACGAAGAGAAGCTCAGATGCGCTAAACCCGCGTTAGTGTGAACACTCTGATTTCTCTGCGTGTCAGCTTTCCCCTCACAGTCTATATTATTATCGCTCTGAGTCGATCCGTCCTGTCGCTGCCAACCAAACACTGTAACGTGCAGCGAGCCGGATGGCTGTTTTCAAACACTATCTGTCGCTCGCCAGGCCGCACAAGCCACGTCTGTCAGCTGGGTGACAAAGGACATTTGTCAGAATAATAAGGATGACGTTTATTTGTCATTCCCCAGGCAAGGTGAGAAGCAGAAAGATCATTAGAACACGGGCTGCGTCTGGCAGCCTGCCGAGGATCCCTAAATATTCCACGAGCCGGAGGATAGAAAAAAAACATGCAAAAAAAGACATTGTTACAGGAACTAAATATTCATGTGCAGATGTATGAAAGAGACTGGAAAAATGAATCTCGTGTCTCATTTCCATAAATGAATTTTATATATATATATATATATATACACACAGTATATATATACAGTACCAACATCTCAATCATGGCAACTTGTAGGAGAGTATGCACACAAATGACATATTACATGCACCCATCTAAGAACTTCTGTAGTCCAACACTGACCATTGTATTTATTCCCATTTTTACGATCATGGTAGGACCTCTGGTCAACTTTCACACACGCATTCACACACTACGGGCAATTTGGGAACCCCAATTACTGTAGCCTAATCTGCATGTTTTGGACTGTGAGAGGTAACCAGAGTACCCGTAGGAAACCCACCCAGCACAGGGAGAACATGCAAACTTCACGCACACAGAATCCAAGGCGGGAATCCAACACAGACCCTGGAGGTGCAAGACACATGCACTAACCACTGAGCCACATTGCCGCCAAATTTCATATTAGCAGTGTTTCTTTCTAGAAATTATGCTTAAAATTATCAAAATTAGCTGTGAATGGAACATGACATTTATTCTTACACAAAATAGGTTTAATCATCTTATGTTTGGTCCGTTGTACTTTTATGTTAAGACATTGTAGACACATTAAACTAGGTTCAAGATATTTTCGCTTGCTAAGATACAGTCTTGTATAGCTTGAAAGCGATACTTGACTAAAAGTACCAGCACTAAAAGTGTCATACCAGCAAATGACTTTGGGATTAACCTTTTTAAAATATTACTTAAGTAAAAGTCTTAAAGTTGCCAATATTTACTATACATAAGTATCAACAGTAATTTTCTGATATTAAATGTGGGTATTGGAAGTAAAAGTAAAAAAAAAAATAAGAGCAGTTATGAACTTTATTGCAGATTTTCTAAGGTAGATAAAAATCTGCATATGAGCTAATCAGTGACATTAGTGACAACAAACAAAAACAAGTCTTGCAAATAAGGCCATGGGTGTGTCGCTTTATCTCACCACTACTGAGTCCACTGAATTCACTACTGTATTCAGGGTGGATGTCGCTTGGTGGTTGTCAACAGACAGGCATTATTAGAATTTGAGCCTCATCAACTCAACCATCAACTCCATCAACAACTCCAATTGGTGCGTCATCAACTCAGTCATCAACTGCATCATCAACTCCAACTCGTGCATTAACTTGCAATCAAGGAGAATTGATTCAACAAAACCTGCTTTCATGCAGTCGAATACATTTGTCCTGATTTTATGTTGTAGTAACAAGAAACAAATTTGCTTAGAGGAAATAATCAGAGAAAAAGTACACATTTTATATAGGAAATGTAGTGGAGAAAAAGTGAAAGTTGACAGAAATAGAAATAATGAAGTAAAGCACAGAAAAGATTTGTACTTTCATACATTATAACACAGCTAAGATGTTGTTTTTAATAACGAAAAAAACTTTAAAATTATTTGTATATGGAAGGAGTCTCCAGTTTCAAAGGTTTTTACATGATTTGAAACTCTTCAAGATAGAGAAGTCTAGGCTTTTGTCTTACGTAAAATCTTACATTTGTATTTTTAAAAAATTGGCTTATTAACTTTCAAAAGAGAGAGAGAGAGAGAGAGAGAGAGAGAGAGAGACAGAGAGAGAGGCTGATAAAGGAATGGCAATTATACAGCAGCTGCCAAATTCAGTTGATTTGTTAATGAACTTCCTACAATAACATAACACGGTCATGTTTGTATTCTTTACTGCCCATTAAAAAAAATCAATGTAAAAAGTAACCAATTAAAAAAATTGAAATCCAGATTCGTTTATTCATGGCTAATTGACTCAGAGCTGACTTGATTGTTAGTGTTCCAGAGTTTGGTTCATTATCCTGATCGGCCATCTCATTAGCGCTAATCGACTCCAAATGTGAGCTTGAGGTTCGCCAATCTGCCACCAGACTTCTTGCACACTTTTTTCACCAGGTCTTTTATTTCCCCTCAGCTTTTACTTTTTTTTTGTCAACTTTCATTACCTTCAAAGGAAAAGCAACTGTAGGAAGAAAAAGGGGGAAAAATCCAAACTGAACTGAATACACCAATTACTACAGGAGGAAGGACAGAAAGGTGGCGGAGTCCCGCGAGGTCCCCAGCGCTTCTGTGTCCGTTTGTCGAGCGAGGTCCGCTGGTCGAGCGAGTTCAGCTCATCTCCAATTAGCTGTGAAAGTTCCCCTGATTAAAACAAGCCCCGCAGTCCCCAAACCCCTCATTATCCCAGCCCTCATGTTTTTACAACTTCTTTACCAGCAATTAGCTCTCAGATACATCGTTGACTTTTAATTAGAGCGATCACGACAGTGCGCATCAGTGATGACTCTGAAGGACGTGAAGTGCCTTCGGGGTGAAAGGTCGTGGGACGGAGAGGAAGGATGGACTTTTGTTTCAGGAGAACATCACAGGAGATTTCGACTCCGGGTGCAGTGTGTGATGTCTGCTCTCAGACTCGAGTGCTTTCTATCATTTTCGACCTAAAGGGAACATTCTGAAGAGATGCCTAAGGAAAGTTCATTGCTTTTTTTTTCCCCAAAACTTTTACAGGACTTTAATATAAAGTTAAATGAACAGTGAACAGAGATGAGCAAAGTTTCTAGCTAGTGTGATCACATGATTTATTGAAAGAGAAATTTGTATGACGAATTCATGAATACTCTACGCAAGGTTGTGAAGTTATTTCATTATTGAATAACAACAGATCACAGTTTTAGCAAAACAAGTTATCGCTTACATTATTGCAGCTATAACAAGTGGATTGTTTCCTCGGTTTTGACCTTTTGCATGTTTTGCCCTGTGATATTTTATAACCTCTACAGGCAACATGAACGTACCAACAACCTGTTATCGACTGTTTTTAGAAATCTGCTTCATTTTTTTTAATGAGTAGCCTCCACTTTGTTTTATCGTTTATCCTTGCTGGGTTGGTAAATAATGTGTGACTCAGCCCTTTTTTGAAAATGGTGTATGATTTATGTCTAGCATCTGCTATATGAGCCGTTACTGCATAGGGCGCTCGAGTCAAATCGGGACTTTTGACTGTGCAGAATAACAGAACACAGTTTTGAGAGTAAAAACTCCCTGTATTTCTCTATATAGTCCCTGCTAATGCACTTATGCATTAGCACAGCCATGATCGGATTGCATGCTTCACTTCTGAAACACTAGCCTCCAAGGAACTCCTTTAATGGCAGATACAGTACATGGAGAAATGGCTTGGAGTGGCGTCAGGACTGTACAGGGGATGTGGCAATAACTCTCAGCCGAGTTTCTGTAACGTGAAAGTGGTGTTGTACAGTAATGATTGTGTACAGTTCTCACAGACAAAGGTTTCAAGTATCTGGTGTTCCACTCTCTGAATGTTCACAGAAGTAACTGCAGTGGGCTGCAAGGATTGCCATTTAATGTAATTGTCAACCAGTTTTACTCCTTTGTTCACCAGAAATCCCAGTTTGACTTGAACAGACATTTAATATGAATAAAAAAAGATAAAAAAAAAAAAACAATACATCAAATAAATAGATATTAAATCTGAGGATACACCAAAAAAATCTGATGTTTATTGCATACTTGGATGTTCGTTTCTTTTGACAATCTTTTTTTTTTCCTAGCTAAACTCATTTTCTTTCTCGCCTGGTACCACATTTCCAGAAGGCCAATCGAATCAAATCAAGCTGCTCGGCTGGGTATGGGATCTATTATTCCTGTGGATTATTTAAACAAACAGTGCCTAGTTTTCATCTACAGCCATCTGTTCGGAGGTATTGTCTGATATTGTGAATTTATTTATCGTCTGCCGAAACAAAACTTCGAAAGGTTCGAGTTTCTTGCCATGACAGAGGAGCCTAATTCAATAAACATTTGACAATCGTAAGAGAAATGTGCTGAACGTTCCAGACAGATTCCATACACTTTATGCCAGTTATGAGATTTTCAAGGCTGGAGATGTTTTTCTCTGTCTAAATCAGTCTGCATACACATCTCAAAACAAAAAACTGCATATTGCTGCTGAGTAACAATAAAGTTCTATCTATAAATAGTTTTGTTTAAAAAAAATGTAAGTCATAATGATAAAAGATATGAAGCAAAAGTTAATCCCATTTTTATTAAATACCAAAATTAGCACAATTTGGCAAATTAAAGTTTACAGTGTTTTACTGACTTTTTGTTAATTTGCCAAATTGTGCTAATTTTAGTATTTAATTTGCTAGCTAACCAGCTATAGTTTACTAGCATTAGCAACTGTCGCTGTGTTGTGATTTATAAAAATCTTCAAGTGCCTTTGTTGTTCTGTTTTATTATTATTATTATTATTATTATTATTATTACTTGCAATAGAACAAAAAAACTGATCCATCATGTATTTCAGGTCATTTGAATTATTCAAGCTCGTCCAGGGTTGGACTCCAGCCTTGGGTCTGTGTGCATGGAGTTTGCATGTTCTCTCCGTGCTTGGTGCGTTTCCTCCGGGTTCCCCTGGTTTCCTCCGGCAATCCAAAGACCGATAGTTTTGTCTAACTGCCGTTTTCAATTTCCCCTTAGTGTGTTAGAGTGTGTGTGTGCTTGTCTGCCCTGAGATGGATTGCCACTTCTTGTGCCCCTTAATAGGCTGCAGGCCTCCCGTGACCCTGTACAGGATAAGCGAGATAGAGAATGATGAGTGATTGTATGTCATTTCCTTGTTATTTGTGGTTTTATGAATTTTTGAGAAAATTGATTCTTGCTTCTTCAAGCACTATACACACCGCCCACCACCTGCCTTACCCCACCACACCTTATTAGTGCTTTTTTGTTCTAATCATAACTCCTACTGTATATACTGTATCAATGAATGTAATGGCGATAAAAGTAACTAGAGTATGAACAAAATTAAAATGACACCTTTACAATATCATAAGCACAGCCTGAATGCGTTTACATAGTGTCATTAGATAAAGTGAAAATACCTTAAGAAAAGCGAAGAATTCAAATCTTTTAAAAAGTGAATTTTTACCTAAAAGGTCCCTTTTAAGGATCCAGAAAATGGTGCAACCGTTTCGATTTTTGCCGTAAATAATATATTTAGAAACATAAGCCCTTTAGGAGGAGGAAAGGATCAGGTTCCGTCATCAGCACTAAGAAACTCTTACCTGCTGTTCCACCTCCTACTTGAACCCCGTTGCAGGCAGATGCAGAGACATAATCTGTATAAAATGTCATCAGACTGCGTCCTCGGCTCTCCCTGCGCTGCACCGAGCCGTCTAATCACCGGCGTGTAAATGAGGAATGACGACGTGTGCATATTGAAGTGGGATTAGCTGCTCTGGCTGTGTGGAAAGTGTGTTCCGGTGTGTGAAATGTCATCAAGATGACTGCGAGGCAGAATTTTCATGACCTCAACGGGGTGGCATTTAAGCCTTTGTCGTTTTTTTCCCCCTGCAACGAATTAAAACCAGCGGCGAGGCGGACACTGAATCGAGGCTGATAACCTCGAGCTAGGTATTAGGATGGAACTGGGGTATAATATCCTCCTGCCTTATCTGTTTCGTGGGTGTCCTTGCTACACTCTCTCTTATCCCTACAAATACATCTGCCGTACAGGTGTGTGTGTGTGTGTTTGTGAAGATTCACACATTTCACTTGCGGTATAATCTATAATTGCAGTAAATTGTCTAGGGTATCTCCATCACCCGTAACCCGCTATTCAGCCTCGCACCTTGACATCAGGATCTAATCTACTAGACGTAAAATGATCTTCAAGTTATTTAAAGATCCAATTTTGTTTTTACTTTTTTAACAACTTTACAGAGTGCTGTTGGAGAAGGTGTTGATTTATATTCTGTAACAGCAGCTCTGGAGGTTGTCGGGTCTGCTGTAATTTGTAGGTTCATATTTACACGCTCGCTTTTGTTTCACTAGTTCATTCACAGGACAGAAAATATGTGGTTGAATGGTTTCCTGTAGAGATGTTTGTTGTCATTCAGTGGAAGGCGTCTCCAGTGTCAGTGCTTCGCAAAAAAGAGAGTACATAAGTGTTCATTTTTTGGATTTAAATTACATCCAGAAAGTTTTGTTTAATGAAACTCATTATTATTTTCACTCATGTACTTATTTATTTATTTATTAAATCTCTCTCAGTATCGTGACGTAGTAGTCTTGTGTCCGGAAAAGCTGCTTGACATTTTCCACAAACTAAATTTGTGTATCTATCGCCAGCTGTAAAAAATTTGCTCCAATACAAAAACACATTCTTTAAAATGGTTAACATTTTCACACAAAAATACACGGCAAACGTTAAGCAAAGAACTCCTCGGATACGTACAACAGACTGGTGGCACTAAATAAGAGCATGGTCAACGCACTACTACTACTCTACAGTACGAGACTTTCTGAACACACTGTATAATTGGTGATTTTTATTTTGCATATATAAAAAGCCCAACCTCATAACTCGAAGAAAACTGGGAACCGTCTAAGCAAGCAAAACAGCAATTCATTAGGGAAGATTTTTAGATTTTAGGAATCTTAATGAGTGAAATGTAAACTTGTTCTTCAAATGCACTGCCAATCTATTAAACAGAAGTCATTTAATTTGTCAACATGAAGATCTTAAACTTCTAAACTTTGGCTGTGGCTTTTTCCTAGTCAGAAGCTCTCCAAACTCAATGAAAAGGCAATGGCTGTGAGTCGGCTTTGTGAAGCTTTCAGGATGCGAAGGCAAAGGAACAATCTCATTTAAACGAAGGCTTTGTTTTTAATTAAACCGTGGCATAGTGTGTGCTGAAGATATTAGGATGAAGCATCAGTTGATCCCAGAGACGACGGTGACAAAATGTCACGCCTTAATTATGACCCAGCTTTCTGTCTTTGTGTGAGAAAGACATCATAACATCCACATCTTGATTATTAAAACAGAATCAATAAAATATCCCGAAAATCAGATTTTAGCCTGCTAATTTATAATCATTTTTTAGCATGTTCATTCATTTTAATGAAAGAAAATTGCATTCCATAAACATCCAGCTAAACACTCTGAATTAGGGAATACAGAATTTACTGAACACTATTCCACAAGTCACATGTTCAACAGGATGTTGCATCATCCAAATCTCCTGGCGATCAACGAAAGATGAAAATTATGCACGCTCTTCTTTATTACTTTTATTATTTGAATTTTCTTGATTTTGTGATACTAACGGATGTACTGTACATCAATGTTCCAACATTGTTAGCTAAATTACAAATTGAAAACTAATTAAAATATTAGAAAACTCCCATTCCATTAGTATAAATTCTTTCTGCCAAAACAATATTATTTCAGATTTTGTTTTTATGATGTTATACATATAATATAGAAAATGGCCATTTTTCAGAGTTATACAGTCTCGCTTCAAACAATAATACTTTAAAATGCAAATTATTCATATCTAAAGAATTGATAGTAAAATTGGTGTTAGCTTTTAGAAGCATATGATCTATAAATTGTTGCCTAAATTGCTTGTTGGTAAAAAGCTTAAAAAGCAAAAGAAATCTCATAACCATGTCTAATTCATGTTGCAGTATCTTAACAATTTTGCATTTTAAAATAGTACACTTTTATATTTTTAGCTTGTTTCATGTGAAATCTACATACATTTATCAAATTTCATCTCAATAACAATTAAGATCCTTGAAAGATTTGAATTCAAAACAGTTACACACTCTGCATAAAAGGGCATGAAACTGTATTTAGCAAATGTGTTTCTTTTCATCTGATAAAAATATAAATGTGTATATAAATGTGTAAGCATAGTTACAAAAAATGAAGCGTGAATCGGGGGATAAGAAGCATTAAATATTATGAGAAATGCTGTTACTGTATATGATCCTTTCTAAAAATTAACTTTTTCACACCTACAGTACACTTAAAAAAAAAAAAAAAAAAAAAAAACCTCAATGTGTTAAAAACAAATTAGCAACAAAGTTACTGGCCAAACAAAATATTTCACATTGCTGTTTGGTTGACACAACATGTACCTAGTCCAAAATCTTAAGTTGACTAAACTTTAAATAATTGAAAGTAATTTAAATATGTAAGTTAGCTCAAGTAGTATATTGTTTGTGGGCTCAATTAATCATATTTCGCTAAGGTTGACTTAGGCCCAACTTTTCATCTATTTAAAAAGGTAATTTGCCCCCCATTGTAGACCACTGATGTAGTTGGTTTTGGTTACTTGGTTTTTCTATAAACAAAAAAAAATAATAATAATTTGGTCTAACAATATCCCAACAATTAGAACTCACAGACATTACTTAAAATAACTTTATTCTTCTAATACTAGTCAAAGTTAAAACAGTGATCTGCATAAAACATGGGACTAATGTCTTTTGACATATAGATTAATAAAATTAATAAAAGATTAATAAAAATACCTGGATAATCAGATGCTTATCAGTCTTTTACTGATTATTTTACATTACAAGATGTGTTTTTTTTTTATTCAATGTACAGAGCACAGACCTCACCAAACATCACACCTAAAGCTGCTGCATAATCATCCAGGCCATCAAGGACCACAGTTCCCTCCAACACCACAGCAACTTCAACGGCTTTTCGTGATCCTCCAAAAGGCCATCCGTCACCCCTCTGACCCAATCCTCTTGTTCTCTTTAACCAGTCCTCTACTGTATATACCACCAGAGTGTCTAAAAGACTTTACTGGAATTCTAATGATGGGTTAAAGCTACATACTGTATTCAAATGTGAATTTTCATATTCATAGTTTCAAGGGTCTTGTAAAAGTCAGGGCAAAGTGGAGAAAAAAGATAGATACGGTTATGAACGTTTAGCTCGCTACAGTAGCTCCTGTACAGTGTTGGAACATGAAGCCTAACATTAGCTAAGCTCATGTCAAATTAGCTAATGTCAGGGTGCCTCAGTATGACGATATGCGCAAATTATGATTATGCAGCAGCTTTAGGAGTGATGTTTGGTGAGGTCTGTGTTCTGTACATTGAATTTCAAAAACACCTTGTAATGTAAAATAATCAGTAAAAGACACACCAGCATCACGCATATCACAATTTTTTATTAAAAAAAATATATAAATACTTATAAATATATATAAATACCCAGAATAAAGAGTCCACAAAACTGCCCACTTCACCTCTTTAGTGAAGTTTGAAAGCGTCAGTCCGGTAAATCATGTGATTGAATCTCAGGGAAGGTAAATTGCTGGCTCAACTTGATTTTTTTAGTTTATTCAGTCTCCAAAGTTTTTAAGAACACAATGTTACCTGTTGTCTCAACAGATACCACTATAAGAAGTTGGACCAACAATTCAATATTAATTTATTCAACATTTATCTAGTTGGAGTTTTTACAGTGTAGGTGACATACTTTTTAGCACCACTAGCATGTTTTGTCCATTTGTGTATTTGCTAATTATAGGTTAAAACAAAACTCAGCACAGTAACTCAATAAACAACAAAATGCACTTGTATATAAAATGAGATTTTTGCCCAAGATGATGGATTGATGATGCATTTTTCTTCAGACAAAGATTTAATTTTGATGAAAAATTGTACATTTTTAAAAGTTACAAGAGCTAAATGGCTCCCAAAATTATACAAGCACCATCTGAGTGTGATGACTTTGCTACTCGATATTCAGGTCTGCGCTCTTCCTCCAAGTACTCCATCTTGTGAAAGTGTCTTTCCAAAGATATTAGCCAGCCAGATTTATGGGCAAAGTTTTTGCTAGTGGAATACAAAAACGCACATGCTAACATCATTCATATTTCTGGGATGGATACAGCCATTTTTGAGGGTGTGGGACACAAAAGCACAGAAGCCATCTTTCTGAAGCCGTCATCTTTTCAAGTGGAGTGTTATCACGAGCAGGTTTTTGAAGGAGACATATACTTTAATTCCCTGAGTTTCTGGCTATGAGCTGCTCTGTGAGGAGATAAGCGGCTAAATTACACCTGTAGAGTGTTTCTCAAAACGTCTTCACTGTGATGCCAGAGAATTCTTATTGAAATTTATAAATAAGTAAAGTTCGCCTGAGCTATAAAGGAATACGTTTAAGGTGTGAAGTTCGCTCTGGTTCTAAAAAATGAGTCCAGGGGGAATGGCCAAACGTGCAGTTGGCTCCACAAGAAATTTAGCTTTATCTTAGCTAAGATGCTAAATGGATAATGTTAATTTATATGCCAGCGCTACTTGACATTTGATCGAACTCCTTCATCCATCATCCCAGCAATATGAATGATGTTAGTGTAGCGACTTTAAAATGGTAGCTGATGTCTGCGATGAAAACCACGTACACCAATTTCTGATTGCTGCAATTTAAAATTGTGCAAAATAACTAATACAATTAGCACCAGATTAAATAATGGAATTATTACATTTAAACAGAAATCAAACTCAAAATAAAAAATATAACAAAATATCTTCCTCTAAAAGAAAGTACATTCCAATAAACAAAGTGTTTGTCACCCAAATATAGCGAATGCATATTAACAATAGAAAGAATTGAAGAAAAAGTGCATTAAACATTGAAACATACCTAAGAAAAAACTGCTAGGGGCACAATCAGCACACGCACACGGCAAAATGCTCACATCTCAGGTGTCCTTTTTAGCAACCAAAAGCAATGATAAACCCTTAGACACGTCGGCAGCAGCATGGCAGTTATAGTTTCCATGCAGTTTAAGACAAAATACATGACTTAAAGCTAAACAGCTTACATGAGGAATAGAGAAAATTAGTATTCATCTTACCTGCAACAGCGACCTTCCTGCTTTTGCTGGGAATTCGCTATTACACCACATGTGCGTCTACCGTGTGTTACTATCATTAATGCCCACCCTGCAATAACAGGTAGGTAGGAACTATTGTACAGAGATAGGGATAGGTAACAAGCACCTTAAATTAAAATGAGAATACAAAACAAAAAGATTTCCGTAACAAAACAAGCTGTTCTGAAAATGTTCACACAAAATAGATAAGATAATAAAAATTAACTCACATTAGCATTTGTGCTTTTGTATTCCACTAGCAAAAAATTCACCCATAAATCTAGCTTGCTAATATCTGTGGAAAGAATAAATGTAAGAGTTGACCTTGTAAAGTATGGATGAAGAAGTTCAATCAAATGTAAAGTAGTGTTGACATTTAAATTAACGTTATCCATTTTTGCATCTTAGCTAAGATAAAGATAAGCTATCTTGTAGTAACTGAGGTTGAGTTTTTTTCTTCAAACCAACAGCCGGGTTCGTTCCGGGTTAGTCCCTGCCAAGATGGCGATGACTGGAGCTCCCACAGTTGAGCTTCAAAACCACTTTTCATAAAATCTACAGTACATGTGACATCACACTCTTGGTAAGCTAGCATATAGCTATGAGTAACATCTCTAAATAAATCAAGTTAAAAACACTGGTGTGACTCAGTAACAAAATTAGTGCAAATTTATAAAATCGGGTTGGGTCAATATTAAAAACAATGTGTATTGTTCTTAGTTCAGTGCTAAGTAGTCTTTGGAAAAGGCACTCCACCTGTACCTGAAGCATGTATCTTTTGTGCACCTTTCTCATCAGAAATCTTAAACATTGCAATGTGCTATTCTGTGCACTGGTTGCTTGCAAGAAACCTTTTTTTTTTTTTTTTGGAGCAAAATGTTTTTATTTAAAGTAATTACCAGTAAGTAACTGAGACTTTTTTTAGACACTAGGAAGGCTCCAAGATGAAGCAGTTTTCATTTTGTGGTTTCTTTTTAATGTGACATTTTTTGTAGTTCACTGAGAGAGGGAAAAAATAGGCTGTGGAGAAAATTAATGTTTATAGCTGCTATAATATGACTAGAAACAGGAGCTAATTTGTTCATTGATATTTAATGTAATTATAAACAAATTAAAAGGTACATAACCTGGACCTAAAAATAGCCTCTCACAAAGTCGAACACCATTAGCTTTGATGGACGTGGTGTGTTGAAATCATTCCTCATGCTCCAAGAGCCACTCTTTCACATTCTGAAATATGCCCTGTGCTTTCAGGGAAGAAAAACTCCACAGATGTGATAACCCGGTCATTCAGTACATTTAGGTGGTCAGCTGGCTTAATTTTATTGCCACATAACGTTGCTCAGCCTAGACTTGAACAAGTGAAACAACCCCAGATCATAACAGTGTCTCCAGAGGCTTGCACAGTGGCCACTATGCATGATAGCTCTGGAATAGACTCAATCTGGACTCACCAGACCACATGACCTTTTGCCATTGCTCCAAAATCCAATCTTTATGCTCTGTAGCAAACGGAAGCCTTTTTTTCTCCTGAGTCTCACTAACAAGTGGTTTTCTTATGGACACACAGCTGTTTTGTCCCAATCCTGTGAGTTCTCATCATATTGAGTGTGTATGGAAATGCTCTTATTTTCACTATTCAACATATCTCTGATTTCAACTCTCCATTTTTTTTTTTTACCATGCAACATCACCAGGTGATTAAGTGATCTCTGATCACGATCATTCATGGATTTTTCAAACTACATTTCTTTTGTGAAGGTCAATCCTTGAAAAACTTGGAGAGTTTTTAACCAAATTCCAGTTAATTAAAATGTTTGCATGATGCTTCTGAAGCAGGGTCTATTTTTAGCCAGTCTGTGTATAAGGAGTTTTATATACTGTATATATAAATCATCTTTGATGGCTTGCTATGTAAAAAGCGAATAAAACACTTTGGAATGAAACAGTATCTCTGCATCATCACAACCCCCACTCCTCTCCCTGATTATTTCTCTAGAACACCATGACAGTGTTTTTATCAATTACATATATATATTAGATATTTTTTTCTCTTGATGTAGACATTAGGAGAAAAAGCAGTAGCATTATAGCAAAGGTAAAATATTTTAGAAATGTTTATTTTTATACTTGCCTCCTGCCTTGAAGGATGTATATACCATAATTGTGTTCTAGATAAGAAAAAAAAAGTGGATTGCAATATCAATTGTTCCCCCTGTGCGTAGGATCTGCAGCAGGCACGGCTTTGTAGTAAAGGCTTCTATTACCGAGTGTTGAGCTGTGCGAGTGCATTACAAGTGGGAATGAGAAATTGCTGACAAAAAACTGGGGCGGCTCAGGAAAGCCTTTCATAAATAAAATGAAAAGGGGTTGTGAGGTGTTCAGTAAGCTTGTGTGTGTGTGTGTGTGCGTGCTCTTTCGGAATTAGATGATCAGAAGTACAGAACATCCTCAGCACTTAAACATCCATCTTTAAAAAACAAACACAAAGATCTACACGATTACATGCTTTTTTGTTCTACATTCCCACACTGCTTTCCTCGGGAGCTGGATTTAAAAGAATTCCTAATACAATCTTCTCAAAACTCCAATTAAATATCTGACAGAAAAGCCCTAGATAGCTACATCCTACTGTATGCTAATTCCCCTGATACATCATTTCTAATGCTCAACAATATATTTTTTTTCAGTGCTGCTTTTTCACAACTGTAAAATTCTTCCCATAATGATAACTTCCACTTTAAGTAAATACATATTTTTTCTGTTGGTTGTTTTCCTGCTGCTGTGTTTTCTTTGTTTGGCTTCATTAGCTACATTGCTAGGCTAGTATGCTTAGCTGGATTAATTAGGCTTTGTTTATACTTCCTGGTTTTTGCAGCCAGAAATTAGCCTTGCTTAACAGCATAACATGACAGCAAAAATGTTAAAGACTGAGAGGCTTTTCAGTCCTACAGTAAGTTATGTCTTAAGTTTTTATTTAGATGGAAAATAAACTAAAATATTTCCATGACCAACCTAATCTTAACTAGTCTGTCTCTCAGGAAGGCTTTTACCTTAAGTTTGTTCCTGCTTGTCAGTCTGCTAGCATTTAGCTCTGACTAGCACTTTGTTTAATATGCAGTAAACAAAAACTACTTCTCTTTATATGCTAACATTTGTTATACATCTGCTCAAATGTATAATAAGGTAAAAATGTAAATAGATAAGAACACGCCAAATGCCATAATGCAATATGGGGACCTGTTGTCCTGTAATTGGAAATTAAATACCCGTTCTGTATTGAACTGATACTGGATGCTATTTGTTCAGTATTTTTTGAGAATCAAAGTGAAAATGGTGGATAAAAGGAAAACCCTACTCTCTCTCACTCTGTCATGTTCTTTATCAAAACAGGAAACAGTGAACGTGCTTCTCATTGGTCGGAACTCACAGGGCAGCATCTTGATGGATTGTGGCCCAGAGAGAAAAATAAAAATTCTCACGGGAGAAAGTTTAAAGTACAAAGTACAACTTTATAATGATGGTAATATTTGCATGATTGGTTGTCTACAGTAGCACTCGTTTGCTTGTCACAGCACAGCCATACAGTAGAAAACCATCCGATCTGCACACAACTTTTGCCCAAGTTTTACACTGGATACTCTTCCTGACACAATGCTTCCACTTTTCTAACCAGGCTTGGGACCAGTGCTGCATGTGTGGCAACCCATCAATGGTAGGGCCCAAACCCAGATCCTCAGAACCTCAAATCAACCTCCTAGAGCCTTAGCCGGCTGAGCCACCACTCCAACATACTGTGCGTTATCACTTTTTAAAGTGATTGATGGTGGTGATTAAAGGAAAGGAGTCAAATAGTAAATAATAGCTACACATCATCAATTAACTACATATTTAGCTCCTGCTAATTAGTCATCATACCCTGATAGCTGTGATCCTTCATTGAGGTATTTATATCCTTTATTTAGCATAGAATTGCATTTTATTTAAAAAAAAAAAAAAAAAAACACTTTTGGCCTGGTTTAAGCCCAGTAAAACTGACAAACATGAAGAGACAAAGCCAAATTTTCAGATTGCAAACAATGACATACAGGTGGATCTCTGTAAATTCGAATATCATCGAAAGGTTGATTTATTTCAGTAATTTTAATTCAAAAAGTGAAACTCATTATATAGATTCATTACACACAGACTGATACATTAAGTGTTTATTGATTTTAATTTTGATGATTACGGCTTACAACTTATGAAAAACCCAAATTCATTTTTTTTAAAAAGGAAGATTTTTAACACAGAAATTTTGGACTACTGAAAAGTATGAATATATACAGCACTCAATACTTGGTTGGGGCTTCCTTTGCATGAACACAATCAATCTACAGTATGGGGTTTAGGTTGGACGACTTTACTGGCCAATGAAATATAGGGATACCATGGTTCTTAAACCAGGTATTAATACTTTTGTACTAGTACAGTGTACTTTCACCTGAAAAGAGGTCTTTGGCCCACTGAGCAACAGCCCAGTCCTTTTGTAGTCCATGTTCTGGATAGGTCTGTGCATGCTTGATGCACTGACTCCAGCTACAGTCCACTCGTTATGAATTTCTCCCAAATTCTTGAATAGGCCTCCCGTTTACAATCCTATCAAGGCGGCGGTTATCCCTGTTACTTGTGCACCTTTTTCAACCACATTTTTTCTTTCAATTCAACTTTTCATTAATATGTTTGGATACAGCACTCTGTGAACAGCCAGCCTACTGAAGAAACCATTTAAAGGCTCAGGAAAACCGTTGCAGGTGTTTTGAGTTAATTAGTTGATTACAGTGTGACACCATGAGTCTCCAATTTTGGACTTGATCACAATATTTACATTTTCTGAGATGCAAAATATCGGGTTTTCATTAGCTATAAGCCATAATCATCAAAATTTAAAGAAATAAACAATTGCAATTTATCAGTCTGTTTAATGGATCTATATAATATATGAGTTTCCTTTTTTGAATTGAATTACTGAAATAAATCAACTTTTCTATCTCATTTCAGTACAAATTGCTCTGGCCTTAGTAGTAAAACACATGCTGTTGTTGGTTTACTGAGGTAAAAGTAATTCAGCCTTATCACACTGCCCTGTTAAAAACAAAACTATATCATTTTATTTGTCTTTTTTTAATGCAACATGTTTGAATACGCAAATGAAAATGTTTAATATGCAAATTAGACAATGATGTCATCTAGCAGCATTTTAAGTTTTCGTTAGCTACTTGACCTTGAAAAGAGTTTTACTCATCTGTATGTTGTTCACTAACAAAATAAATTTTTTGTTTTTCATAAAAAAATAACCACACACACACACACACACACACACACACACACATACTGTACACAGATAAAATATGATGTTGACTAACACACTGCCGGCTGTGGTGTAATCATAATAATTACAGAGCAGCAAGGGGTTGTGCACTGTAGCCTAGATAACATATGGTGTCATTTCAACAGACCCTACTACCTATCAAACACACACTCTCGTGCACACACTCAATCCAGGGCTCACACACGACCAGTTCTACATAATACACGTTTTTTCACTCCCACAGCTCGGCTGCATCGCTGGAGCTCATGTTTGACTGTAAACACAGGCCGTGCATATGCAATAAAGCCATCTTATTACCCTCCGCACAAATCCATGACTTAATTAATTAAGTCACTCCTCTGTGTCCTCTCTCTCTCTCTCTCCCTCTTATACACGCACACATACACATATACAGTACACACACTTGATTTCTAGCTTAATTAATAGCAGCAACTCCCTCTTGGTGCACCTGAGGGCTCGACTGCATCATCTACACCCAGCTTGGCACGGAGAACTCGACATCACTGATGCGATCGTGGGGATGATCATGCCATGCAACAGATTTCCCAATCAAAGCCTAACACAGAGATTAAGGAAATCTTATTTAACTGATATGTACACCGCAGACCAAATACCAAAGTTTTATTTACAGTGCTGTGCCAAAGTATCTGTGTTTCTTTAGTTCAGACTGTTATATAGATTTTTTAAAAATTATTTATGACTTTATATTATTTATTTTTTTATTATTGAGTCAGTACAAAAACATTTCTGATTTCCAAACATTAGTATTGCACCACGAAATTGAAAGTTACAGAAAAATATTTGTAAGCCAGAAGAGAAAGCAGTACATTACATATGCAACCATGTTTTAGGGGAGAAAAAAACAAGAATGAAAGTTGCAAAAAAAACAACAACTAAGAACTGTGAGTGTAAAACTTTTCAAATTGTACCTGAGACTAAAGGGTCCTGAAAGCACTGTCATACCAAATACTAACTTTGTTTCATGAATTACTGTTTCGGCCTTTATATGCTTTGGTAGACATCCTTGGTCTACATTTGTTTGCATGTGCCTAAGACTTTTGCACAGTAATGCTTATTAACATGATTGTACTTATATGTTATCGTTTCCATAACATCAGAGCATTCATAAAGATTTGGATGACATATGCTCAGTGTTAGCTAAAACTAGAAAGATTTAACATTCTGTTGTTTAATAATGATAATTGTGTAATTGCCAGGGTGGGTTTTTTATGGTTTGTTTCCATTTTGTTTTTCCATAAGAAGATTAAATTTATTTAACATTTATGGAAGGAACCTCCAGGGCCCGTATTCACAAAGCTTCTCAGAATTCTCTCAGAGAGCTCCTATTTTAGCTTAAAAGGTCCTAGCTGAGAGTCCTAGACTAAAAGTGATTTACATGTAGGAAACTTCTCTGAGCAACTCTGAGTAAGGAAAGTACAACCTTTATCTTAGTGAGGAGGTGTGGATGACCTCGTTGCTAGGGATGATGCAGGAATTCGAGGACTGTGATTGGTTGATAAAAAAAAAAAACCTTTGATCTAAGTAAAGGTCTTGAAATGCACTCTTTGTGAAAATATAATATATGATAGAACAGAAAGTGAAATCATAATGTTTGTATATAAAGAAATTGTATAATAATAATAAATGCAGGCTACTTTATGCAAAGTTTCTGTTATAGGCTAAATATCTTAAAGTTAATTAAAACACCCAAATGTTGAAAATGTGTCTACATTTAAAGCAAACAATTTTCACACAATAGCTACTATATTTAAATTATAGTAGCCCCCCCCCCACATCACTTCTAAAATATATATAAGAAATAGACGCTGATTGGAAAACAACTTATCTCACTACCTTATCTCAGAACTTTATCAACTAAATAAAATTGAATTGAGTTTCATTGGATGTAATGTAATTGAACTGAACCAGGGCTGCACGGTGGTGTAGTGATTAGCACTGTTGCCTTTCACCTCCAGGGTCCGGGTTCGCATCACCTTGTGTCCTAAGTCTCCTGGCATAGGCTCCAGGCCCCCGCGACCCTGAATACAGGATAAAGCGGTGTAGAAGGTGAGTGAGTGAATTGAACCATGCTGTATGAGTGGGTGGGGCATCATCGGTCAACATACAGTACACATGCTCGTATATGCAGAAGTGGGTGGATAGCACTTTCCTCCTTCCTCTCATTTAACCCCAGTAGGTCGATCTGCCTTCTCCACTAAGACTAGAAAAAGTCTTGTTTTATAAAGCTTGCATTTATCTGAGTTCCAAACTAAAAACCTGAAAAGGCAGAATTGATCGTTGTTATTTTTCTTAGGAACAACAGGAGGATTTTTAACAAAGGATGGCTTTTTTCGCACCCAGCAAGATGTAAGAGGCTCAACACATAACACCAAGCTGACAGGCTTGTTAAGAAAAAAAAAAACAACAACAACAACTTTTCATTTTTTTCTCAAGAAAGGAAGGAAAAAGTACTGGCAAAAATTGGCACAGCAGCCCAATAATTATCGGTGTTCTTGTTTGATTAGCCAATCCAACACCCTGCAGCGTTCTTGCAAATCTCTGATGCTCATACACATCGGAATATTCAGACTGGCGTGGGTTTTATATATATATAAAAGTCTTGATTTCCCTGAAGTCTGCAGCGGCATCGCGCGGAGCTTTAATTACCTCCGGCTATATTTTTTATCAGTTTTATTTCCGATCTTTCTCAATCCAGGCATTCTTTTGTTCGCCGTTTGCTGATTAGGAGAGCGAGCAAGGTGGACAGCATCGCTTTTAATGAGCTGCCTTGAGCGCTGGAGTGATTTAGCGGGTGTTAAATTTTTCAAAAGTGAAATGCCGCCTAGCTCGATCCTGTCATGCAACAGGATTGCTTCCCTTCATTTATTAATGTGTCTCATTATCGGATGGCTGCGGTGAATTCTCATCGAGGAGAGCCTTTGCCACAGAATAGCCATTACTGAACAGCACTACAACCTACTGTGTGGGAACCATTTATAATCTCCAGTGCTTTATTTCTCATGTAGTATCATCTTCACGGTGTAATCTCGAGGCGACTTTGGACAGATATTTCTCCAGGAAAAAAAATAATCATAAAATACAGACATGGTGCAACAAGAACAAATAGTATAAATCAGTGGATGTCCTCTAAACAGGATATAAACCAAGCACACACATGCCAGAACCATTAAAAAGAAATGCATTTTTTTGTGATTTTTTTTTTTATATGCCCTAATGGGCATTCCTTTGCTTCAGCAAAGTGGCCACTTGTAGCGCGAAAGCAGAAAAGTGTAGCAGGAGGAGCAATTTTCCAACACATCACTGGCAGAAGAAACACCAGGCCTCATTTATCTTCTGTTTATCCTTTTGTACAACTGTGTTTAAATCTTTTCAGCCAAATTGAGCTTTAAAAATCCTGTCATATTAAATAAAAACAACTGATATAAGCATTTAAGCAGTGAAAAGACCTGCACTAGACAATAATGCAGCTCAGCCACTGCAGCGACTTACTGTAGCTCTGGTAGACACATACAGTACTACAGTAACCTCCTTTTATAGGGTGCTTTTCAAGATTCAAAGAACTTTATTAATCCCAGAGGGAAATTGCTTATCCTTGGTTACATTTGCTTACAGTCGTTTTCCAGGAGGAAAGGAAAAGATTAATAAATTAGACCAAAAATATTTTTTAAATTTAATAAAATAAATCCTTAGTTGCACACTAAACATAATACTATACTATATAATTATTTTGTTTTTTTCTTTTTTTGTCTTTTCGTCTACCCTTCTTTCAGTCTGTTTATGATTAATTCTTAATATGTTTAATGAAACACTGTATACACCGATCAGCCATAACATTATGACCACCTGCCTAATATTGAGTAGGTCCCCCCTTTTGCCACCATTATAATGATGCACTGTGTGTTCTGACACCTTTCTATCACATCCAGCATTAACCTTTTTAGCAATTTGATCTAAATCAGATCTTATATTGGATTGGACTACACGGGCCAGTTTTCGCTCCCATGTGCATCAGTGATCCTTGACCACACATGACCCTGTTGCCAGTTCACTGGTTTTCCTTCCTTGTATCACTTTTGGTATGTCCTGACCACTGCAGACCAAAAACATCCCACAAGACCTGCAGTTTTGAATTCGCTCTGACTTAGAAGTCAATTTTGTCCGTTGTCAAAGTCACTCGAATCCTTTTGCTTGCCTATTTTTTCTGCTTCCAACACATTAACTTTAGGAAAGAAGGTTCACTAGCTGCCTAAAACATCGCACCCACATCCAACCACCAAGAGATATTGAAAATGTAGCTACAGTGAGAAGGGCCAAATTGTAATGGCTAGGGTTTGCGGGGCGCAGACAGACCTACTCAATATTAGGTGGGTGTTTATAATGTTATGTTTGGTCAGTGTATAATAGTAGTAAAATTTTTACTAAAATTGCAAATGAAAAATGTCTTGATTTATTGGCAGATACAGTGGCTTGCAAAAGTATTCGGCCCCCTTGGACTTTTCCACATTTTGTCACATTACAGCCACAAACATGAATCAATTTTATTGGAATTCCACACCCTAAAAAATGCTGGGTTAAAAACAACCCAGTCTGGGTTGTTTTTAACCCAGCTGCTGGGTAAATATAGGACTAACTACATGCTGGGTTAATTTAACCCAGCAAGATGGGTTATTTGTTTAACCCAGCAAGATGGGTTAAATATT
>JAQQZT010000018.1:3070484-3086143 GCA_030068275.1 Clarias platycephalus
TCATGTTTGTGGCTGTAATGTGACAAAATGTGGAAAAGTTCAAGGGGGCCGAATACTTTTGCAAGCCACTGTAATTTTGCTTCATTCTAGAAATAAATTCCTAAAAAAAAAAAAAAAAGGAAAAAGACATTTTTCACTTGCAGTTTTGGTAACATTTGACTAGAAATAAGCTTAATGATTGTATATTTGATTTGCTGTAATCTTATTTTAAGAAATACTAGTTAGGCTTGGATAGATTACAGAATATGTAACTTACAAAGATGATAAGATTTTTTAGCAGTGCGACTGTTGTTGTTATTGTTGTTGATATTCTTAAATATCGAATTCCATATGTCTTATTTCATAGAGTTGCAATATATAATATTGTTCTGGAATGTAGAAAATAAACTATACTGTATTTTTATTAATGTACTGTATTTTGATTGATGTTAAAGAAAAAATTCTACTTCATTTCTGCTTTATTTTCTCTCACTACAGTGTTTTTATTCGTTATGTAATGTCTTTTTTTTTTTTTTTTAAGTCTACAGAGCTCAAAAATTTGCCTATACAATACGTTCCATTAATTCTATAGAATATAAAAGTAAAACATGGAATAGTTACAGTAAGAACTAATCTGCTCGTTTCTCTTCTTACACTTATCAAAATGGAATCATATCGATGTTCCTCCACATCTAGCACATGACCAGACTTCTCAGTAAAGTCTCCCAGACTCATGATTGGAGGATTTTGAGTAAAGACTTGCCTGAAAAGCTTCACGATATCACCCTGATTGCACTCTTGTGCGCCAGGCTCTGATTTACCCACATGCCATTTTATTCTGCACCTTTTTTTCCCCCCAGTTTTATTTCATCTACCTTGGCCCCTTGCTTCTCTCTTATTATGGCTGTTATTCATCTAGGGATTGATTTTTCTCCTCGCTCGCTGTAATACTTTATCGGCTAAACATTTAATGCTGTAGGATTCACGTTCAATCGAGCTCGTAACAGCATGCTGATTGTTGTTTTAAGAATGCATGCAGTATGTGGGCGATATCGATTTAGTTACGTGGAAGAAAAGACAGTGCGGCGAATAGGAGCTGGTAAACGCGGCGCTCAGAAGAAGCCACAATACGTTAGAACGTGGGATTAAGGTGTAAAAACTCAACGCTCTGTGTGTTGCACTCATTTCTAAATGCGAATTTGTGTGATTGAAATGATCAGATGGTAATATTAATATTTACAGTGAACGTTCCTGGTATTCAGAGTCATAGTACACACCTACAATGTTTTCAAATTAGAAAAGTTTTAGCTTTCAACTTTAGAGACAAGCTCTTAACTTTATATCTGCCAAGAATGATGAAGTAAATAACATTAATGTATTTTGCTCTTGCAAAAAATGCAGTAAAATTTTACCTAAAAGGACAAGACATTTTAAAAAGTAAAATGACATACAGTATATGATATAAAGAATATCAGCGGTGGGAGAAGTACACAAACTTAATAGTCAAGTAAAAGTACCTGCCTAAAAATGTACTTCACTACAAATAGAACTACCACTTGAAATTTTTTGCTCAAGTTGAAATACTTTAAGTACAAAAGTATAAGTACTGCATAAAGAAACTGATTTACTGATGAACCGTTTTTTTTTTATATATTTTAACACAATTAAAAGTGATGCCAAAACATTATAATTATGAGCTCATTATAAATAAATTAAAAAACATCGTTATTGAGATGAATCACAAACTAGATGTGTAAGTGTTCCGAAGTCTTTTGCTCTGAATGTTAGTTAGTTAGTTATTTAGCTAGATTACTTCTAATTTTAACATGACAAATGAACCTCTTCCAGATGAATCCGCAGCCCGGAGATCAAGTGGACTGGATCTATTGCCCAGGTAACCATCAATCACCCTGGTGCACTAACCAATCTGTGCTAGGCATAGCTTTAAACTTGGACTGTTTGGACGGGGGGAATTGTGCTGTTCCGGTCCCACCGACACTCGGTCGTGATATGATATGGTATGGTGTAAGCAACAAAGTAAACGTTTATGTTTGGTTTAGGAAATCTGTGCACTGTGTGATTGTCAGCTGGAAAGGAACAGGTTTCTGTTTACATTGTTAGGAGTAAAAGTGCAGGTTTTTCATCAAAAAATTTACTGTAACATGTTACAGTAAAAATTACATTACGTACAGAAAAAAGTCCAGATTCATTAAAAAAAACAGAGTAGTTGTACTTTGTAATTTGCCACCTTTGCCATACTGTATATACAGTATATATTTTCATGCATAGTGTGCACATTTATGGACAGTCAATCTATGGCTGTTCTATTTGTTTATTTATTTATTTATTTATTCTTTTTAAGATGGAAATTACCTTTACGTCACTTCTTAAATAAAACTGCCCTTAAAATAAAAGATTAAAAAAAAAACAAGAAAATAAGTACCATTTAAAAAAAAATAATATTCTTTTCAGGAAGATTTTTCCACTTTGGGAACACATCCTAAACTTTGTAAATTTTGCACATTCCGAAATGAAATTTCCAAACATTTTTGTCTTTACCATTATACAGTACATTTTTGAGCTGGCAGAAAGTTTTCTCAGAGCCATGATGGGGCTACCTGCTTCACATCTGAAACGTTGGCCTCCCAGGAACTCCTTAATGAGGAAATGGCTTGGAACGAGGTCAGGACTGTAGGCGGATGTCACAATACCTCCCAGGGGAGTTCATGTACAGTAACGTGCAAGTGGTGTTGGTGAATGATTGAGTGTTCAGTTCCCACAGACAGATGTATCTCTTCCACAAGTTGGAGACAAATTATATGTGGAGTTTCAAAGCTCAGACATTCCACTCGCTGGATGTTCACGAGAACGACTACAGTGGACTAGAGTATCCAAGCACTAATTAAACTCTGGACTGAGTGCATTAGTGAAGCAGGGGATTATAAATGAAGTTTTTACTCTCAGAACCTTGTCCTGTTATTCTGTACATCAAAAGTCCCGGTTTAATTTGAGCAGCCCATGAACTGTATGTAAAACCAGTAATTAATCCCATTAATACCAGATGCAGTCATGCTTTGAAACATGACATGTGCGACTATTGTTTGTATGCATAAGTGAATAAGATTATGATTACGGCCCTTTTCTGTAAAAGCACGTCTTTTTGAATATCTGTAAAAAGTTCAATATTTGGACGAGAAATATCACTCTGAGGAGTGGGAACATCGCTTCGCTCTCGCTTCATTCATCCTTTTGTTTTTGCCTCGGCTCCGTTAGGGTGAAAAAAGACTTTTTGTTCATCAGCGGCGCTGATTGAATCACGTTCAGCTCCAATAAGCAGAGTGTGTGATGGAGAGACTGTTCAAGAGGAGCTAAGGAGAAATGGGTTAAGTGCTGTGAGTTTAATGGAAGATGGTTCACGAGATATCCTCCGCAGCGCGGCTTTGATGCTGTGTCTCACGCTGGGTGTTTTTCAGCAGCCTAAATTTTAGCTGTACACTATGCCGTCTCTCCCCTCCAACAAATGCGAACCTTTTCCCAGCAACGCGTCCCATTTCTGAGGTGCTCTAATGAGCCGTCGTTTTTCACGGGCCTTCAATCATTATTAGGCTCCCAGAAAGAGACCTGCACCCAATAGCGCGGGCCTCTCAGAGGAGGGTTTTTCTCAAAAAAGAGAATTTGCTGTCAAGCCCAGAAAGCTCCGCATGCAAACCCAGGTCTCTATCTCGACAAAGGAGTCGAGTTGTCAGGCAGGTACGAGAAAAGAGAGCAAGCTGTGTTCACCAAACCATTAAATTACAAAGAGTGCGGAATGGCGCCGGCGCCTCCTGGCATGATGGCCGGGATTTTTTTATTTTATTTTATTTTTTGCAGCAACAAAGGCAGGCCTCTTGTCCCTTAAAAGATACCTCGGACCAATCAAGTGGCACATAAAGCGCACTCTACTGCAGACGTATCAAATGTCGCAATTATAATAAGGACCATTCATCAAACCAACAGTGGCTTTCCAGAAATGCCGGGAACGCACCGTTCTGCTACAACTCCGTGACCTTCATTATCATGGCAGCTCCCGTACCCCAGACTGACAATACCAAGGAGCTAATTGCGGCAAACTTCTCATGAATCAACATGTTTTGGAATAAGCGACGTCTCTGGCACTTTGGTAACGAAACTTTTTTAATGAACCCGACACAGCTGAATTCACCTGTAGTTTGCATCTGATATTATGCAATTATAATAACATGTTTATCCTGTAGCACTGGAAGCATTTGGGATGCGTGCGGTTCAAAGGCAAAATTTCCACCGCTAATTCCCTGTCCTTTCAGACGTCTCTCTGTGTGTTAATTCTGTTCGCGTGGGCTCAAAATGTCAGCTCAGATGAAACGCCAGTATGTCCCCAGCGTGCACCGCACCCACCCACACGGCCTTACCTGCTCCTCCTCGGTGAGGATGGGAGGTCCACCTGTCATTTCCGTGTCGACGCTCGTTCCCCAGACTCCTCCTGCGGCTTCATTATGCGTCCTCGTCTTGCCTGTTTTGCATATCTATCGTGTCTTTCTTTCTTTTTTTTCTTGCTTGGGCTCACTACTGCTTTTTATTAAATGTGATTGAGCAAGAATCCGACATAAAATTTCCTTTTGGTTACTTTCAGTTCTTCAGATTATACTGCCTGTCATCTAAAGCAGACTACTGTCACGCACATGTACAGTATAATCTCTGGAAATCTTTATGATATTTATTCAAAGGATTTTATTACTGTATCGTACCAAAGATCACTTACTGCTTGTATGATGATTAGGGAAGTTCATTCCACCCTACGGTGGCTAGTAAAGACTGTAGGCTTTCAAGAGGCTTCCAGTGTTCCAAGATGAAGTTTCACTGTTGAGTTGCTGGTCAGTTTTGGGCTTTATATCCATAGTTTGTGTATACACATGGAAACGCTGATCACATTCCAGGCTGTAAAATTCTAAACCAGCTATACGGCCCATCCTGAAATCTGTTAAATCATCTATATTGAATAATTTGTGGCGATTGGATTTGGTGTTGTGTTGAGTGATTAAGAAGCTGCATAATGTGAATGCATGCAGAGCTGATGTCACATCATCAAGGACATTGTTACTTCTAGCACAGTTCCAATAACAATTAACATACAATTGGGTGTTCAAGTCAAACCAGGACTTCTGATGAAATGTTTGGTAAATGAAGGCAATTCACGTTTACAGAAGACTTCAAACAACATATTTTTAGCTACAGTAAAAGATTTGAATGATGCAAACATTTTAAAGAAGGCGTACATCCCAGCTCAGGTGACTCAGATCCCACTGCAGTCCTGATCATTCATCAGGTGGAACCCATGACACTTGTCCCCAACTTGCGGAAGAGACTGTACACACAATCATTCACCAACACCGCTTGCACATTACAGGAACTTGTCATATATCAATTATTGCCAAGTATCGCTCCAAACCATTTCCACATGTTTGCGGCATTAAAGGAGTTCCTGGGAGGCCAGCATTTCAGACATGAAGCAGGAAACTTTTTGATGGTATCTAAGCACTAGTGAAACACTGGTGTAGAGAAATAAAGGGAGATTTTACTCTCAGAACCGTCTTTGTTTATTCTAAACAATCAAAAGTACCAGTTTGACTTGAACGCCCCTTGTGATGCCTCTAACATACTGTAAGTAATGTCTTACTGTCATTTCATAAAACCAAAAGGCTTCCTTTTTTCCACTCCCTATAATCCAAATGGCATATTATTGAGAAAACCAGAGTAAAAAATAGTGGAGTGAAGATGATGGTGCAGATGCCAAACTGAAAGTCCCAGCATGCAATGCAGTTACAGTACTGTATATGATGCACGCTACTTGGCTATAAGATGATGAAATTGTTAGCATGTGGAAACTGATTCATTTTAGCAAAGTGTCCAGAGATTTGGACAGACTAAAATCTCTTAAGATAGACCGCAGTAGGTGAAATGGCATTGTGGGTAATGTAGGAAACTGTTAACCATAAAGTGCAAACTCAATAACAGGAGAAAAAAAGTAATCTTAAGATTTCATTACAAATAAAATAAAAAAAAATAAATGCTAATTTCAGATAAGTTAATTACATAGAACAAATCTTTCCTTTAAGCCTCTGTGATCCGGGTGAAACTGACTGATATCCAGGCATGCGTTTTTTAGAAAGATGTAGCAGTTTTTTGTTTTTTTTCACATTGAGCTTTAAATCATGATGTTATCCAAGATGAGATGTCCATGTCTGATAGACATATTGAGATCTAAGCTACTTCAGGCTCTGATGGTGGCAAGGGGAAGATACAAAGGGGGGGAAATGAAGAGGGCTGAGCACTGAGCCTTGAGGGACACTGCTGTATGGAGCTGATGCAAAGCCAGTAGAGAAGGAAAACAGCCGAGAGAGAGAGAGAGAGAGAGAGAGAGAGAGAGAGAGATGTGGGAAAACTTCTGTTCAATCTTCACTGCTTTAATACCTGCCACACAATAGCTCCATGAGAGAGAGCATGCATAAGTTTGTGTCTAGATGATGTGAATACTGATGAGACATCCAATACTCAGTTTCTCTCTCAATTTATTTATCTTTTTCTGTCTTTACCAGTCATGTTCTCTGCTGCTTAAAGAAAAACTAAAATCGTAGCTATAGATTAAATATTTCTATCTTAACGCTGCTCTATGACAGTACTCCTCTAACTGCAAATTCCTAAAAAATAAGTAAAATGTCAACGAATGAATCCATGAATAAGACTGCTGTTATCCAACAAATAATGTGTAATATTGTCACGTGCAATATACCAGTTGTTCCTTTTTTTTTAAATGCATCTCATAAGTTTCTGTTCATATTTCCACTATATCTATTTTAATATGAACACTACAGTGCAGAAGTCTTGGTGAGGTTGCTGCCGAAGTTGGTACATAAACAACCAATTTTAAAATTGTTTTCAGCCTGTCGAAGTAAAATTTTTGTTCCTATTTATTTAATCTACATTATTTAATATGAAGCAATGGGGGGGCTCAAGATTTTTGCTTGAGCCCCCCCAAGATCAGTACTGTACAGTAGTTTTACAGTGTGTAAAACCAGCAGCTCACACTGCTTTATATGTGCAATATTTGTTGAGTGCAATTTCTTAGCTGCTTTTTATATCTCTAGATGGTACTATATGAATATGTAGTTTAATCCATCCATCCATCCATCTAGAAACCTCTGTAGTCCAACTAGGGAATGTGGAGGCCAATGGTGATCATTGTATTTATGCCCATTTGTACGACCGTGATAGGACCTCCAGTCAACATTCACACACATTCACACACTACAGGGCAATTTGGGAACACCAATTACTTTTTGGACTGCGGGAGGAAACCAGAGTATCTAGAGGGAACACACCAAGCACGGGGAGAACATGCAAACTCCACACACACAGACCCGATGCGGAAATCAAACCCAGGATTGGAGGTGCAAGTGGCAGTAGTAACCTCTAAGCCACCGTGCCACCATGTAGTTTAATATTTGTACCCGGTTTTTATTCATTTTATATCTATTTTATGAAATGCACCTTTTACGCACCAGTGCAATGACAATAAAGAATTTATCAATCTATCAATCAATCTATACTATTTATCGACAGGCTTGGAGGAAAAAATAAATAAAAATAATAATAATAATAATAAAAACAGTTTTTTAAAAGGAAAAAAGCAGCAAAAACAAAATGATGGACAGATTTGATGAAGTGCAGTAGCCAGTCAGAATTGCAATTATGTTTGATATTGATTAGATCAAGGGTAAAAGGAACAAACCATGGAAGTGGTGGACAGTCCTGTAAATCTCATAAGTTTCTGTTCATGTCTCCACTTATTCCACTTTAATTCCGCATTAATTCCCAAATAGCATTAAATAGAAAGCTAGTGTGCTTTGTAGGGTGTACAATCCCTCGTTCCACACAGCAAGTAGTGCACTTGATCAGGGGTTAGAGTGGGATTTGGGGTTCAGTCTTGGGTTTGAAGCTGTACTGTAGCCCGTGCAAATCAGTGAGGTGAGCCATGAGCCTGTTAGCATGTTGGTTCACACTTGCGTTAATTAGCAGTAATGACGGAGGCAATTCAGGATGTCTTAGAAGCAATAACACTGGTACCTCAGCATACGAATTTAATCAGTTTCAGAGGCGAGGCGAGTTCTTAAAGCGAAATCTCTGTAAAACACATTTTCCCATAAGAAATAATGTAAATGCAGATAATCCGTTCCAGCCACCCAAAAATATTACTAATGTTCCCAATTTCCAACACTATAATCATATTAAAATTAAATTAAAATGTTTAGAAAAGACATGTAAATTAAGTAAAATGTCAAATAAATAGTCATTAAATCTCATTGAACCTTAATGTATGATTTCTCTTGGCACCGGCTTCTTTAAAAAACAAACAGAAAGTGGCTCCATTTTCTTCTTGCTACCATTCTTGGGACGCATGGTGCTATGTCTTCACTAAATCTTATACAAAATGCTTAAAAAAAAAAACACGCACAAAAAAAAATAAATATGCACACCTGTTTTGTTTTGAACAGCTCCCTGATGTACGTGCAACGTAGCTGGTGTTCAGTTTGTTTCAGTCACTTGCATTCCGAAAATGCCTTGTATGCTGAGGTATCACTGTATAATATGGGTTTTGGCAGGCAGTTGCTCTCCAATGTTTCCAGTACTGCAGACTGTACCAAAACCCTTCGAAATACTCAAAAACATCTTGTTCTACCTTGATTTAATCAGCACATATACATTACTGCACAGTGAAATCATTTATTATGTGCATATCCCAGCTTCTTGTTATTAGGCTCAGGTCAGAGCGCAGGGTCAGCCATGATACAGCCCCTGGAGCAGACAGGGTTAAGGGCCTTACTCAAGGGCCCAACAGCGGCAACCTGGCAGAACGGGGGTTAAAAAAAATATATCATCTATTCTAAAAAAATAATAATAATAAATTAATCCCCCCCCCAAAAAATCCATGTATTTTTTATTTATTTATTTGTTGTTGTTTTTTTATGTATATCTTTTCTAGATGGTGTTAAATTTCCCAGGCTTCTTTTTCTTCGTTCCCCCTCTGTTATTGTATTCTTGCATCTCTCGTAGATGATGTTAAATGCTTTCAAGTTCATCCTAATTTCTTATATGGCAATACTTCCTATACTCAGATATCTCGAGAACTTCCTCTCTCTTTGTTTTCCCCTGGAACTTAACTGGAACACATTTATGTTTTTTTTTTTTTTTTAAGTTTTTTTGTTCTTTGATGTAACAGATGTACGAGACACAAAGTGTTTGGCTCAAAGTTAAATACTCTGTCTATGCAGTTAATAAACCGGAGACCAGACAACGCCATCATGCATGCTGTGTGTATGTGTGTGTTTGTGTGTGTCTCACAGTTGGCAATCGAACCATTTTCAACTTAATACCATCTGCATCAATATAATGATTTTTCCACCTCAGTCAAAGAAGGTAATCTGGTTGCCCACTTTCTGTGTATTTCTTATCCATGTATTTCTGTCAGAATAAAATAAAAGCACGTGTTTTTTAAGGTGGTTTGCGAAACCCCGTCTCAGACTCGTCTTTGTATAGTAATTCTATTCAATTCAAGTCAATTTGATTTGTACAACGGTTTAACAATGGAAATTCTCGTAAAGAAACTTTACAGAAATAAATGTTCTGGATATAAATAAATTAATAAATACAGTAAAAAAGGAAACACTCCCCGAGATGACATGGAGACCTGAAAGGGATCCCCTTTTTGTCTGAACTGGCAGGTCAGAAGATCATGCGCGAACACCAGGGACCTTTTCCTGCCTAAACACTGACACAGTGGATATTTCAGAACGTAACAGCCCATCATTTGTAAAATGACAAAACCCCTGGAGAAAAATGGCAGAATTTTATTAGACAAAATTGTTTTCTGCAGCTCTCCTGACCTGGTTCCCTGTTACACACCGAAGCTCTTAACTGAGTTCACAGAAATTGCGTTTCCACTTTGGAATGAAAGTAGAAGAAGAAGAATGCTTAACAAAATAAAATGTGAATTAATTACAAAACCTGAGTTGTTGGTGAATTTTTTAGTCATATACATAACACTTCAAATGTCAGTTGCATATATTTATGCTGTTATGAACAATATTTATTAATAGCCAGAAATCATTAAAAGTAATGCTTGTACACTAGCCTGTCATGACCAGCTCAGCGTGTAGTAGTACCGCTTATCTTAATGAGGAGAAAAAAAATACCAAACAGTATCTGAATTAATTTTAGCTTACATATCAATCCAGTTGAACGCAATTAACCTTTGACCCCCATCTCCGATTATGCAACACAGAGTAGGAGTGTAAGCAGCATCCGCTTCTCATGAAGATCGAAAAGGCAAACGTATAAAAGGCATTATTTTCCTATCTATTGGTTGCTCATGTGTTTCATTAGCTAATGGCTAATTACCGGACGCCATGCTTCCGTGCTGCCGTGCTCGCTGGGTTACCAGGCAACCGTCCCACCGCAGGGACACTGCTGAGATTAGCTGGATGGTGCTGCTAGCCCCCATGCTCCAAATCCTCAGCAGGCTCACTTCTCTCCTCTGCAGCTGTGAGGACCAAGAATGAGCTAACACACTCCTTCAACACCTCCTGCTCGCGCTAGGAGTTCGAGATCATGTGCTCGGCCTAGCCGCGCACACCGGGGGGTTTGGAGGTCAAATATAGGACTTGGTGTGGAAAAAAGTTGCACTTATAAGGAGGCCGTGAAGATGAAGCGTCATGTGGCTTCGGTTCTTTCTCACGTTATAGCCGGCACGGTTTATCTCCCGGGTTGTAAAGCATTCAAATAGGTTTTTGCTCACTTTACAACATAATTGCCAGTGGGAATTTTTAGTTTGGTTTGATGATGTTAATTTGGTAAAATTATGGACGTTAGAACAACATTGGTATTAACTTGTGTATTATCGGTGTTGTAAAAATGACTGCAGTTAAGCAATATCATGTAAGTACTGTACTGTACTGTTGGATGTAGCACGGCTGTGATGTGGTTGTAGGTGAGTGCGAAGGAATCACAGCCGCGCTATATGCAGCAGTACAATACAACCTCGAGTGTGATATTGTTTTTATACAACAGTTCCACGAACACCATTTATCATCCTCAGAGTATGATTTGTTTCTTTATTTAACCACTTAATGTGCAAAACATATCCTTCCGCGACTGGCAGAGCTGGCGACCGACAGTTAGTGTAATTAACAAGTCAAGTGAAGTCAAGTAGGCTTTTATTGTCACTTCAACCATATACTGTACGGTTCAGTTTAGTACACAGTGAAGCGAAACAATGTTCCTCCATGACCAAGGTGCTACCTACAGCATAAATTAACAAGATAAATTAACACAAAAAAAACTAGCTAACTTGGAGACCTAATTAGCCAGCTAGCTTGCACAGGACAGATTGACATTTTACATTTTACAAGATTGACATCTCTTTTTACAAAAGAGACAACATAAAGTGCATGTGACAATGCTACAACATTGTTCTCATTCAGCGTTAGGGTTCCTGCTGGGTTTGCTCACATTGTGTTTTATTATAATAATACGAACATAACGAACCTTCCAGACTGAGGTTCTTTGGAGTAACAATTGCTAAACAGCTGCTTTAAAAAGTCTCATGATATGAGCCGATGAACGATCAGGCTTGTTTTGATTATATAAATAAGTATAAGAAAGGTTTTGTCTGTACATTGGTCAGAACTTTGATATCTTTACATACATTTGAGGACTACAGTAGAAGCCAGTCTGAGAACATTTTGTTAGGTATCTGCTTGAAGGTAAACCTGCACAATAAATGAAATCAAAATGTTGAGTAAAAGCGATGTTATGAACATTTATGTTCCGTATTTAATAATCTAATTTAAAATAATCTACTAATGTGCTCAACGTAAACAAACACCTGCACCAATAGATATTAATTAGAAAAGCTGAACTGAATATTTTTACTGGGATTAGTTCATATTTTCACTTTGCACTGAAGTGGTATACAGTACAGTAAGCGAATTTTAGGACAAAAATTCATCTTTATCCGATCCACTTTTTCCATTTTCTCATCTGTGCTTCACTCAGGGTTTAACAGTGAGATACCCAACCTGGTCATTTAATAACCTACAAAGCATTAATTTCTTAACTTTATTGTTTTATTACTTAATTTTGTAATGCAATAAAAGGTTGTCAATAAGAAAAATCTCCCATAAGATGATTAAATTTTCATCCGAATAGGATGCAAAAGCTTGTGGAAGCACTAAATGATACAGATACAGTATCTGGAGCTGCGGCGTCGTATTCAGCCTGTATTGATTGAACCAGGAAATTATCACATGCGCAATGAATTAAATAAATCTTACATTTTATAGCGATTCGTGTCATTTTGTAAGTGCATGACATTGATCAAAGCAAGAGAGGCGGAGAAGATAAAATGCTAATGTGTTATAGGAATTAATGGAACGATGCTAACAACGCTTGAAAGTTAGTAGATATCAATTAGCATTAAGTGGTTGAGTTCCCTGTGAGCGGTCATTCATCATTAGCCAGATTAGCATGCTATTATTTTTTTTTCTCTGCGTGCGTGCGTGTGTGTGTCCTTGTCCTTTTTATAACTTAAAATGATAATGAAATTAATATCATTTTAATGACCATGTCCACTTTTTTTTATCCTACATGCTGCATTACTATGTGTCTCCTCATTAAGACGTGAGCGGTTAGCTGTAGCCTTGCGTGCTCATGCCAGAGCTCACGCCAGAGCGCCGGACAGGAACCCGCAGGAAGGAGAAGCGGGTCCGTCCCTGTTTGTGTGGCATCTCCGCTGCCCTCTCCAGCCTTTTGAGGCTAATTAAAGCGGAAAGCAGATTTAAGGCTGTGCTCACTCCTGTTACTTTCACTCTGCAGCCTGGCCTGTGAGTTTCACCTTGAGGGATTGGTGCCTGTTAGTCACGGCTCTCACGGCGATGAACTCTCGAGCCAACCTTCTCTTCTCCGCTCCCTCATTTCCTGTTTCTCTCTCAGATAAAAAAATTAATGTTTCCCATGTACAGGTTGAACTGAATGGGTTGTGATGCGTTCAACAACACAAAGCAGACAATACAGCCAATTAAAGCCGACACAATAGTGTAGGAAAAAAAATCTTCAGTGTATGTCGCATGTCTAGATGTGCATATAGGATTGTGATGAAATTTCTGGTGAGTAAAGACTTCAAAGCGTTTGACATTTAAAAGGAAACTTTAAGCACAGTACGGTGATCAGACTCTTAGCTGCGGTAAAACATTTGAATGGTGCAAACATTTTAAAGAAGGCCGTACATCTGTGAATGATGATCCCGGCCGAAGTGGCTCTGAGCCCACTGCAGTCGCTCCTGTGAACATTCAGCGCCTGATCCTTGAATATCAGCAGATAACTTGTTATGGAAGAGACGCATCTGTCTATGGGAACCGTCAAACACTCATTCACCAGCACCACTTGCATATTACAGGAACTCGGCTGGGAGTTATTGCCACATCCTCCATTCAGACCTCTCTCCAAGACATTTCCACATGTTTGGGCCGTTAAAGGAGTTCCTGGGAGGCTGGTGTTTCAAACATGAAGCAGACAGTCTGGTCATGGCTCCAGCGTACTGAGAAAACTTTTCACCTTGGTGGTATCCTAGCATTAGAAATTTCCATCCACAACCATTAGTGTAGCAGGGGATTATATAGAGAAATTAAGGGAGCTTTTACTCTCAACTGTGTTCTGATATTCTGCACAATCAAAAGTCCCGGTTTGACTTAAATGCTCATACACATACAAGTCATAACTCTGGCTACAAGTTTAATTTTCTACATTCTAGTACAATACTGGATTAATATATAATGAGTATCCAATATTTATACGCATAAATATATTCAATTAAACCTTGGATTGCAAGTATAGTGTGTTCTGGATGTGTGCGTGTATATCAAAGCGCTTGCATATCAAAGCGAATTTCCCTCATAAGAAATAATGGACACTCAGGACAGGTGATTTATTCCACCACACAAAAATATTCATATCCAAAGTTCTCTTGGCAGACAAAACGTATACGTACTACAGTACTCACATATCAAGCCCACGCTGATTTATCAAGTTAAAATATATTTAAAAATTTTGCTTCCTATTGCTACCACACCAATAAGTTTTTTCTTCCCATTACAGGGTGTCCTTAAACATTTTATTTCTTTTACACCACAGCCATTGTCCAGGGATTTATTATTTATATTAAAGAAATGGCATTATCCTTTTTAACTCTTGTCTTCTGGAGACTCCTTCCGTAAATGTATCGTATGAGAAAACGTCCCTAAGCATGAGTTCTTACTATAGAAAAACCGTTAACGAATCAGAGCGATGAGCGTGTTAATAAAAACCTGCGATACGGATTAGAGAAATTTCAGAGCTGCTGTTGAAGTAAATGAGTCAACAATGGGATGGGAAAATGTCATAGTACTACTTTGGTACCAAAAAAAAAATTAAATACCTTGTATGATGCTTTTTTTAATTCTACTCCTTAATTCTGTTCTTTGAGGTGTGGATCAGAGTGAACTCCTCCTGCTGTGCACATGCTTCAGTATGTCAGATCCAGCATGTGTCGAATGCATCTGCGTGTCTGTGTGTGTGTGCATAATGCCCACATGGTGTGTTAAGATATAAAACATGATGTGTGTGTATGTTTTGAATGGAAACGTTCTTCAACTCTGACCCTCTTTTAGCCTTCATCGCACATCTGTATCCAGTGACCTGACTTAAATAACTCACTGCTGCAGACACATAAATGGATGTTTAATCGAGGTGCAGGGAGCAGATGTGTCACCCGCAGCCTGCCTTCCGAGAGACCAGCGAAGGAGATTACTACGACCTGTGGTGCGAGGTATGAGGATTTTTATATTTACCCCACACGAGCAAAAAGTTATAGCGTTAGAAAGTTTACGAACTGAAATAAAAAGTCAAAGCAATCTTATTTTTTGAGGCGCAAAATAACATGGATCCAAGATGGATCCATGTTATGGATTCAGGATTCAAGTCCTGCTTTGACTTGAACACACCTGGTATTCAAATTCAAATTTTATTTGTCACATACACAGTGAAATGCTTATACGACCGCCAGTGACCTTAAAAAATAAAAGCTTATAGATAAGAAATAAATATGAATTTTATTTAAAATTATAAATACCATAATCATCAAATAAACTTGAAACTAGACAAATTCAGCATTAAAATAGAAAGTGCAGTATTAAATTACTGACTAACAAAGGGCAAAAACAAATTTAAAAAGTATTTCAAATGGATATAAAGACAACAATCATACAATCAAACAAACAAATAAAATGGATCCAAACATGTGGAAATGGCTTGGCTTCTCCATTCACCAGAAATTTCACCACAAGTCCCGGTATGACTTGAACACCTCTTGTATTTAAAGCACTTGTACTTGTACCTGATAGCAAATATGAAACCCAGAGCAGTCACATAAGGCAGTGGTTCCCAAACTGGGGGAATAATTTCAAGGGGTCGCGAGAGGGATTAAAATTTTTTTTTTGAGTGATTATAATACACACTTTTCAGTATTACAAGTAAATGCTATAAATAAATATTTTCTGATTTGTAAAGATATTACT
>JAQQZT010000018.1:3086243-3097769 GCA_030068275.1 Clarias platycephalus
TAAATGTAGTCAAAATACTGTGAACAGCTTGTTATGTTTATTGCTTGTTTTTGATAGTGGGGGTCACGAGATCTTGTCAATCTTCAATTAGGGGTCGCGGGCTTGAAAGTTTGGGAACCACTGACATAAGGTGCGTTCCGATCAGCCTAAAGTTCCCTGCACAGGGTGTTCAGCCATGTTAAGTGTGATTCCAAAGTGCAAGGAGCGAAAATGTTCAGTTCAAGTTAGACACATAGATGTTTGTTTCAATAAATATTCTATATTTAAGATCCGTAGTGTGAAATTCCCACAGCTGCAGCAGCAGCAAGTATCTGAGATGCGCATGTTACCATGGTAACGCACTGAGGAAGTGATGTTGCAAGGTGTTCCGAATGGTGCAATTTTGTTAAGGGAAGGTCCCTTCACCGACTTTCAGTGCACCCTGTGAAGTACACTTCGGAATGGAACGCACCTACAATGGACGCATGCTCCAGTACTGCAGGTGGCGCTATTAACATTTCATGATGATAACTACAGGAAATGGATCGCTGCTTCAGAAAGTCATCCAACTTTCCTATCACTTCTGTTTCACACCCAGTGTTGTCCGGATAAGGATTTACTGATGAGCAATGAGTGACAGACTTCCCTGATTAATCATGATGAGCACAAATTTGTCACAAATTACATGTTGCTTTGCAAGTGGCTAATTGTGTGTGTTGTGGTGCAAGTGTTGCTAACGCAACCAGAGCTTAAACCTCATAAGTGTTCGTTCCAAACAGGAATAAGGTTCACATTTGACCATTTTCACAAGATTTTTTTTTTATGCATGTGTGTGTGTGTGTGTGTGTGTTAAATAAGTAATGTCATGGCAGACTTTGCAAACACTCTAGTAACCATGCTATCTCTAAATTGACCCACATTTAATGAGTAAAAAATTCTACCTAATTAACAAATTATGTAACAAATCTTCTTCAATATTGACAAATTCCACCTAATGCGGCTTTTAGTTCCTCAGACTATAAGCCATTAGATTCCGTTAAAGTAAACTTTTCATTCAAAATCCACGTCGTTAAATCGTAAAGACTAGTCACTTCCTTTCCAAATCAATCTGCATTTGGCAGCTTTCATTACAAACTGCTCTATCGTGATGTTTTTACTGCCGGCGACAAACACGCGTAACAGATTGTCAGATTTAATGTAAGTACTTTATTGCGAAATTTGTCTTGGCAATTAGGCTTTCGCTCCATGCCAAGCGCTATTTGCTTTGCCAAGCCTAAATGGAAAATTATGTCCAGTATCACGCGTTCATCATCCTCAAATCACAAGGTGTCGAAGATGTTCTGCAAATCTTCCAAATTGATAGATGTCATCGCTTTTATTCCTCTTCCATAAAAAAAAAAAACAAGCAATTAATTGCAGACGGAAAGTTCGTAAAGTTACTTTGAGAAGTTCTCATGAATCAGCGGAAACTTAAGATAAATGAAGAAAAGTGATAAATCCCGACCTTGTCGAGTATTCATCACCGCCTTCGAACGGGAAACGCAGCGCTAATTAAACATCTGCGCAGGTCACGCGTCTCATCTGCCATCAAAAACAAGGCTATGAAGTGACATTTTCGATAACAGGATGCTGTTCTATTTTTAGAATCGTGCTTAAGAGAAATACAAAAACTCACACGATTCGAGTTAAAGCGAAGGAAACCTAGATTTATTTCACTAATCTAATTTTAAACAATCATCATTCAACCCGTTCTGCTTCCCCTATTATTCCTCTCCGCCTTTCATTTTTCTTCTCTGTCTACTTGGGAAAAAAAAAAAAAAAAACCTCTAATCTTTATCTTTAATCTGGCTGCGTTTCAGACACCCACTCAACACCAGCCTCGTAGGACACACAACATATTTTTTATTTATTTATTTTTTACAAATTATATTTTGTGTTTGTGTTATTTTTCCCCCTCAGGAGACAGTCTCCTCGTCACCTTTAGTGCTCTTCTCTGGCGCGCGTTTTCTTCGGTGCCAGCGTGTGATATTTCCGAACTGCTTAAACGCCTGCTGCGACCTCGGAGCGTGTCTTCTTTTCAAGTCGACGCCTCGAAGCGCTGCTGCTGCGTCGGAAATGGCAGGGTTCAAAAATATAACGTGGAATGCAGAAAGAAAAAGAAAGAAAGAAAGAAAGAAAGCCAATGACAGATCTCTGAAGAACGGGGAGTGCTTCAATCTTTTATTCTTTTTTTTTTTTTTTTTTAAAGAAGAATGATAAAAATAAAAAAAAAACTCTCTATTATTACATTGCTAAATTACATTCTGAACAAACGTGGTGTGTCATACTGGTAGAATTTTTCTATCTATCTTTCTTTTTTTGTGTGTGTGTGGTGCCCCGTTTTATTCCATCCTTGCAGGAGTCGCACGGCGTGCCACTTATTTTCAGATGTTAATGTATGCATTATAAAGAGTCTCTGTGCATTTGAAGCATGCAAGGGTTACACACACACACACATGCACACACAGACACGCACACACACACACACACACAGTCTGTTTGAAGTGAGCACTGTACCCTCCTCTATATTCTATTTATACACAGGAATATATTACACATATCACAGTATAGTCCATTTCCATATGGGTTGTAACTATGAATTATGGATTACAGCACAAGGGATTCATAACAGTATTGTTTCCACCTCATTCTTTCTTTGGATATCATTCAATACCTATACCTGCGTTGGCATGAAAATGAAAAAATAGTATATATTTTTATTATAATGGCAGGTATTTCGAAGGCTGCGAGCGTTCGTAGAGTTTCGAGAGGCCACTTAAGTTCAAGCAAAGCTTAAATTCAGGTGAAAAGAATGACCCGACTTTATCTTTACCTCTAATCTCGTGAAAAATGCTCTGAATTCAAAATTCGACTTAAGCGAATTAAAAAAAGAAAGGCCACAGAACCTATCCGCACCTCTAACATTTACCACTGTGAATATATATAAAAAAAAATTTTTATACCAGAGTTGAGTCATGGAAATCGTTTTAGTTTTACAAAACCTAAAAATCAGAATAGATCTTTTACTATTGCCATTATGTTACCCCGACTATCAGGCTAGCCTTGTAAAAGCATTAGCGATATACAGTATATTGTGTGTCCTAGATGTAGCCCTAGCGCTACTATATCTTCCCAATCAGATCAACACATTTAGTTGTAATAATCTGTTAATAAAGTGCTGTTATATTTTAATCTTCATCAGGCCTAGTTAATATAAAAGAGAATTTTCATACACTGACACTGACTTTTTTTTTAAGTAATTAGCATTACATACTCCTGGAGTGCTGACTTACTGCAAAAACATGACATCTTAGCAAGTGAAATATTCTAATATCTAGTCAAACCTAACCTACCAATGGAACAAGACATTTTTGCTTGGAATTTTAGTACTATTGTTTAAAATAAATTATATGTTCCCTATATTCAAGAAGATTTCACTTGCTCAGATTTTTTTTGCAGCGCCCTACTGTACAGTAGCTACTGTAGCTGCTTGCTTGCTAAAATGACTGCAAAAAAATAGAATTAAAATATCTTTGTGATAAAATATCACAAATCTACAGTTTTTTCATAGAAGATTACAACAAATCAAAACATAGGATTATTAAGCCTACTTTGAGAAAAACTTTACTGAAATTTTTAAGCTCAAATTTCTGGTGTTATTGAAAGCTAAGGTTAGTTTTAAGAGTTATTTCTAGAAAGAAATGTTTACAATCTATGCTTAGCATCAGATTTTAAATAAATTGTGTCTAAATATAGGGTGGGCGGCACGGTGGTGTAGTGATTAGCACTGTCGCCTTGCACCTTCAGGGTCCGGGTTCGATCCCCGGCCAAGCTCGATTCCCGTCTCCGTGCGCATGGAGTTTGCATGTTCTCCCCGTGCTTGGTGGGTTTCCTCTGCGTACTCCGGTTTCCTCCCACAGTCCAAAGACATGCAGATTCCCAAATTGCCCATAGTGTGTGAATGTGTATGTCTGTGTGCCCTGCGATGGATTGGCACCCTGTCCAGGGTGTAACCCCACCTACGTAAGTCTCCTGGGATAGGCTCCAGGTTCCCGCGACCCTGAATACAGGATCAAGCGGTATAGACGATGAGTGAGTGTGTAAGTGAATATAGGGTTAACAATCGTGTATTTTCTTTTTTTTTTTTCACAAGATACTTTCACTTACTAAGATGTCGCTTTTTGCAGTGTGTGCTAGCATGATGTTTCTTTACAACTTACTTTGTGAGTTTGTCATCTCTAACTCCAACACTTCCTCTTTCTTCTTCTTCCTCATTTCCTCTCATTTTGCTTCCCCTTTGATTTCTGGCTTCCAGACAGGTAACTCTTAAATTCAAAATATGATCTACAGTAGCTCGTTTTGCTATTATAATTTATAATATTATATATTATAATATATTTTTGGTGTCTTTTAATGTTTTATAAGCAATTTAAATTAGCCAAAAATAATAATTAATGATAATAATCCCCGAACTGAGAAAATGCATTTGAACGCTAGTCGAAAAGCTCTAATAATACAAATCTTCTTTATAATTTATAATAATTTATTTATAATAGGAAAATATAAAAACATAAATATCTACTTATGTTTATATATATATAAACAATATACTTTCAATATATTGTTTATTTAACTTTTTCCCTCAAAAAAGCTGTTCTTTAATTTTATCCACCATTTTTTGTGGCTCCTTTTTTTGGCACCAGTATCATAAAAACAATGATTCCCAACCCTACTCGTAACTGCGTTCTGCTATTTTGCACAATCAAAAGTCCAAGTTTGAAATGAACACCTTTGTATATGGAAGGCTTTTTAATTACATGTACATACAGTATAACACCAGAATGTATTAAGACAAATTCATCATGTGCGTGTGTGTTTACAGAGAAATGACAATCTTGTAGATAAAGTAAAATTTTGCTAAAAACTCAGAACCCTCTGTATAATAAAGCAGATCATTCATAAGAAACTTGTGCAGACTGTACAATGTATATTGTATTAATAAAAAAAAACATTGCTGTAAATAGATCAAAACAAAACATTATAAACACTAGGCATTAAAAATTGGTAACAAAGTCTATATTTCTAAAACTAATTTATTGAAACAAAATATGTGTGAGTATTTCTCCTGTTCACCTCCTCTTTTGTGTAGCACCACAGGAAAAAATCACATGGCGTGAGATCTGGACTTCTTGGAGGCCATTCATGAGGTCCGCGTCGTCCAAGCCAACATCCTGGAAAATGCTGGAGGACACACTGGAGGACTTGGAGGCACGGATTCAGGAGGTTCCCAGCAACATCCCCAACGACTTCCTTCAGAAGGCTGTGCATTCCATCCCCGGGCCGTTTGAGGAAACTGGTTGACCCCACTGGTGCCTCCATTGAAATTTAAAGATTTGCTTTCATTTTCCTGTATAGTAAAGTATGTGTAGAATTTGCTTCAATTAATTAATATTGGAAATATGGACTTTATTACAGGACAGTCAACTTTGGGGAGTGTAGCATTAACTCTCCTTCATCACACCTTATTAAAAAGTGTTAATTAGAGGTGTTGTTTAAATTAAATTGATCTCGTCCATCACTGTCTAACTTTTTTATTCCCTTTACATTGTAGTCACACTTCGACTTTAATTTTCTGCTGGAGATGCAGTAATTGTCCAAGTAATGAGTCCAAGATAATTCGTTTTGAGTATCTACTGAAGTGAAAAAATTCTGTTTTACAAAACGTTCAGGTATATGGTCCAAAAAAAAAAACGTTGCTCTCAGGTCTCATAGCTCTGTCCTGCTAGTTGCTAAGGAACGTAATTATAACTAAGGAACGTCCAGCTAATTAACATCGGAATATATGTTCAGATTTGAGTCTACTGAATTCTTGCACCTACAGTACATGTATCTTAATTTAAGGATAGAGATTTAATTTTGTCTAAATGTATTTTATTTTATAAAAAATAAATCGCACTTTACATTACAGCACTGGCTTTTAGATCTTGTTTGCACTCTCTGGGAAGAAGATTGAACTCGCACTCGTTGTCTAGACAGGTGGAGTCTCACTTGTTGTCATCTTATTGAATAAATATAAGTACTTCCAGAGCTAACATAAAAACCAGACAAGCATATATAAGACTCGTATAATGCACTGAGAGAGAAAGAGAGAGAAATAAAAGCCAAACAAGCAATTTGTTTGTTCAGTTCTTTATGCTGTACATCGTCATGATTTATGTTTCTGGCTGTTTGGGTTGAAAAGGGGGGAGAAGCTGCAGCTGCAGCCAAAGTGGCTCAGTGCCGGAGCTGAACTCGGCAGTGAGGCACTGTCAGACTGTTCACGCTCGGCAGGAGGCTTCGTCAGCGACAGGAAGAGCTGCTGCTTAACGCGTCTGCAGAGGTGCTGCGAGCCGCTTTCATACCCAAATCTCTGTCACAGGTTGTGCACCTTCCTGTGAACAAATTGAGAAGTCACCGAGACAGAATTATAAAGACGCTTCAGGCGAGGAACATTACACCTCTTGAGATTTTGCCTGAAAAGCCTAAGTGAGGAATTTCTGGAAGGCATTTTTGTTGTTGTTGTTGTTGTTGTTGTTGTTTTTTTTGGGGGGGGGGGTGGGGGGTATGGTGGCTCTTTGGGTTTGCTTAAAGGGATAGTTCAGGTGTTTTCAATTTTGTCTTTAGGGCATATAAGTACATTACGGCAGGTCTTGGTCAGTATACATTTTACTGCTCTGCTCACCAGCTGTGAGGTTTGGCACCTATGATGTACAGTAAGTAATGGTGCCAAATTCCACAACCCTCGTTCCGTGTTAAAATGCATTCCAATGTTCAGGCCAGACTCATATGAAGCTTCTACAGTCCCACTGAGCTAAATCCAGTTGGTATCTTTCAAAGTTATGGTGAATTTAATTCTTTTTTTCCTGGAATGAAACACATAGTTCAGATTAGCCATAAGGATTGTTCCAGATAGAGTTGCACTAATACACAGTAACTTTTAAAGACAACATTTAAATTTAGCTCAATAGGACTTTGGAACTGGAAATGAGGGTTGTGGAATTTGGCCCCCATTACTTACATTGAACTGCCAAACTTTACAGTCGGTGTGCAGAGAAGGAAAATTTTTAACACCCAAGACCTGTTGTAATGAACTTACAGTATATGCATCTCAATTTCGATTTAAGACAGACTTGAAAAACCCAATTATCACTTTATCACTTTAAGGCAATCTGACCTGTTGGTTGGGGTCTGGGTTAGTTTTTTTGTGTGTTCTTGAAAGTGGTGTTTAGGTATCACCTTATTCAGTAAAATGTCAAAGGAAAAAACATATCATAATGCATATACAGTATACAGTATAATAACATACAGTGGAAAAACAAATGTCATGTAGGAGGACGAAATATTTCCATGTCCTTTTAAGTTTCTTTTCTAAACTTCAAATTACATTTCAGAAGAACAAAAACTTCATCTTTGCTTAAGACTGGAAATAATACTTAGCATTATTCACCTTCTGCCACAATCTTCTGTGGCTCAGAAAGTAGTTTTCATTACACCTTGTAGGAAACCAAGTAATTTCCAGTTTGACAGGAAGTCTAAACATGCCATGAAGCTGTCCCCCTGATTCCAACCCCTTATTTTTTTTATCGTCCCTGGATCTAAGTATATAAGCTGTCACTGAGTTCAACTGTTCCTCCACCTACATTAGTGATAAACACCATCCTGTATGTTTCTGAGGGGGGAAAAAAATACTTACAACAAATACAAGCTGTCAATTAAAGCTTTGTTGTGGTTTTAATCAGTCGAATTAAAAAAGTATAATCAACATCAAAAATTAAAAGCCGAAAAAAGAAGAAAAAAAAAAACAGTTTGGATAAATGCAAACATAAATGCAAATTCTTAAAAAGCTGAGCTGGATCAAGTGCTATTGTAAAATCTGATAATGAATGTGGGAGCTATGTTGTTAAATTAATCTAAATCATAATCCATGAGTCATGGTTAGCCCTGTTGCCTGGCACCTCCAGGGTTGGTGGTTCAAATCTCGCATCCATGTTTTTTTCAAGTGCTTGAGTTTCCGCCGGGTATTCTGGTTTCCTGCTACAGACCAAACACAAACAGACAAATTGGTCTTTCCAAGTTGCTTGTTCTGTATATTAGGGTGTATGAATGTGTGAATGTGCTTGGACCTGGTGATGGGTTGGCACCCCATCCAGGTTATCCCCTGTCTTGTGTAGGAAATAAAATTGCATGACTGGACAAAAGGCTTTGTTTGAAAACTGTGGGATCTGAAAATCACCCAAGAAATATAGCATATGTTGTATATGTGAGTGAGTGAGATTGGAAGAAATACAACTCTTAAATAATATTTTGAGTATCACAATTTCATCTGGGTTAATATGAAGTTTCTAAGCCTACTGTGTATAATTACTGCTAATCACGTCAGCTAGCGTGATGAACAACTATCTGTTTAACTAGCTTTCCAGATGTCCAGGATTTGCATTTCAGCTTTGTTCCCTAGATAATTAGCATCATGTCAAATCTTCTTAAGCTCAACCATGTGAAGTCAACAAAAAGATCTACATAGCGGTTAGCTTGTTCTTGCTAACCTCTGTCAGAACTGCACCATGCAGTGTATAAATATTTATCTGATTGTGTTGCAGTTCAGAGACTGAATTCAAAGCTCGAGACTGTTTTGGAGCAGAAACTCCAAATAAGGTAAATAAAAAAAAATGGCCGATTCATCACGCGGGCGTGCGTGTGTAAATGCAGACTCTGCAACCCCGTCTGTTAAATAAAACGCTAAGTCATCCCTCTGTACAGTGAAGAGAAATAAAAATGGAAACCTATTCATCTGCTCTACCTCGTGCTCTCACACACTGCCGTCTTCGGCGAGCTTTAAATCCACTACGCAGCGATACCGTCTCCCCCATGCAAGGAAGAGGAGAGCGAGGCCTTGCTGAACCTGCGGTGCGTTATTGAAACGCGGCCGGCGCTCGCTGAAAGTCACGAGGCTCTAAATCTCCTCAAAGCCAGGTCACGCAGGGCGAGAACACGAAGAGAGCGAGAGCGCTGGACTGAGTCAGCACGGCCGAGGTGCATGGGGGAGTCGCGGGCAGATTTATTAAATTAATACAACACTCAGCAGATTACAACCCCAGGGAAGGGGGAGTTGATATTTATTCCATTCTTACATGTTTATTATTCGGCAGAAAAGATGTAGGAGATTAGGAGGGCAAAAAGGAGACTGGTTTTTTTTTTGTGTGTGTGTTTTTTTTTTTTTTTTTGTAGGACACACAAAACGTTCTAAGACTGCTGCTGAGAGCATGGAAGGCATTTCAGGTGGCCAGGCAACACTTCTATGATATGTTGAATTGGAAGAATTTACGCAATAGAATTTGCAGGAAGGAAATGAAATTGATTCCTAGTGTTATACCAGTGCAGCTCTTTCAGTATGAGGTGGCGTGGGTGTAAACTTTGTACATGCCAGTCTCATAGAATGAGATGAGGCCTTTATATTTGTCACTCTATGAAAAAGTTATGGAATTAGTACAGTACATGTCAGTCACTCCGAAGGAGGCGTGACTTTGGTGTCTGTCTGAGACGGAGGTGTGGCTTTTATCAATGCCAGTTTCAGGGATATGGACTGGCCTTTGTACATGCCAGTCCCTGTGAAGGAGGTGTGGCCTTAATGAAGTGAGTGTATTTATTTTTTTCAGGTATGGCTTCTTTGAAATGGGTGTGAGTGAAAGAGGCATGGCTTCACAGAAGTAGGTGTGGTCTTTGTACTTTTCTAGCCCAGTGAAGTAGGTGTGGTCTTTGTGCTTTTCTAGCCCAGTGAAGGAAGTATGGGCTTCGTACTTTTTGTCCTTTAAAAGGAGGTACAGTATGGCTTTACTAAAGTAGGTGTGGACTTTGCACTTTCCAGTTCCAAAAACTTATGTATGGCCTTAGGTATAACCTTACGGATGTTGTCTTTGTACTTTACTGTCCCTTAAGAGGAGGTGTGGCCTTTGTACTTTCTAGTTTCATAAAAGTAGGTGTGGCCTTAGTGAAGTGGCTGTGGTCTTTGTAGATTTCAGTCCCAGTGAAGGAGGCATGGGCTTACTGAAGTAGGTGTGGTCTTTGTACTTTCCTGTTCCATAAAAGTTGTGGCCTTAGTGAAGTGGGTGTGGTCTTTGTACTTTTCTGTCCCTTAAAAAGAGGTGTGACCATACTAAAGTAGGTGTGGTCTTTGTACTTTCCAGTTCTATAAAAAGAGGTGTGTTCTTAGTGAAGTGGGTGTGGTGTTTGTACTATTCTGTCCCAGTGAAGGAGGTGTGGTCTTTGTACTTTTCTGTCCCTTAAAAGGAGGTGTGGCCTTACTAAAGTAGGTGTGGTCTTTGTACTTTCCAGTTCTATAAAAAGAGGTGTGTTCTTAGTGAAGTGGGTGTGGTGTTTGTACTATTCTGTCCCAGTGAAGGAGGTGTGGTCTTAGCACTTTTAGTCATAATGAAGTAGGTGTGGCCTTTGTACTTGTCAGATTTACTGAAGTGTTTTTCTATTTGTCCAACAAATAGCTTTATTTTATTCCAAATTGTATATGATGTAAAGCGGTTTACAAATCTTATGTTGTATTGTTAACAATTTAGTGCAACAAACACATTATAAAGTAGTTTACAGTTTCACTAAAACACTATGAGGACCTAGAGAAGCAGCATTAGGATAAACAATACGCCATTAATAACTGTTACAAACACTGTACAAATTGCAATGTAGATCATCATAAGCATCATTATACAAATGCATCTACAGTTTATTGCACTCATATATTCTGCAGCATTGCGTTTAATTCATGCATAACTCAATGTCAATTCATGCATAACTCATCGTTAAACATGAAAAATACAAAGAAAGCAAGCAGTGCCAAGTATGAGACATGAAATAGGCCTTCTAATTCATTCCTGCCCTTGCCTCTACAGTGCACGGTCATTAATGATAATTGAAGGGAGCGCTTTTCAGTTTCTCGTTCCTTTTGTGGGAAGAAGCCACATGATACCGCATGAGGGCTGAGGAATTTACCAAACCGGAGCGTTTCATTTCCCCCAACACATGTTGAGCTTAGAACTTTAAATATATCCTTATATGCTCTCAGAAGTCAAATGTGTGACTTTGTGATCACACTCTTTCTCACACGCTTTCTTTTTCGAACTGTAAGTGCATTATCGACACCGAGTCAGGATGCAAATCATAGTAAGTCGTGTCTCGAAAATTACAGCAGGTTAAAATTAGGGGCTGAGGCACGAATCTGCATGGACTACATTGATATAACAAACGTTTAAAGGGGTCCTATTATGCCATTTTAAAGGTTGATAATATTGCTTAATGAGTCTCTTAAAACAGGTTTACATGTATGCAAAGTCAAAAAACACTTTAGTTTTCTCCAAAAATAGATTAAATTTTACCCCATTTCTAAATTATTCATAAACGACTCGTGTGAAGCAGTTCGAAGATTCAGTCTGTCTAAACCCCTCCTTTCCGTGAGCCCTCACTGCT
>JAQQZT010000018.1:3119472-3131261 GCA_030068275.1 Clarias platycephalus
TGGGATAGGCTCCAGGTCCCCCGCGACCCTGAACACAGGATTAAGCGGTATAGAAAATGAATGAATGAATGAATAATGATTTCCAAAAAAGCAACCATTCCACACCCTATAAGTTAATTCTTCTTGTAGTCTCCGATTTACAAGCAAATTCCGTTCCAGGGGCACGTTCGTAAGTCTGATTTGTTCTTAAGTCTGAAAAAAGTCTTATATGCTTTTGACAAGAATATACAATGTAAAGCATACCAACCCACTTGACTAAATCTCTGTCCCCTTTCCCCACACTGCCATCATGTGGCCAAAAACCACAACCACACCTAAGAAAATGAATCTCACATGCCAACTGTAACAATGTTGTCTATGCGCCTTTAAATCGCAAATGGAATCCCGAATGCCATTTTGTCTCCGAGCTGTTTTCCACTGTATTGGACTGTGAACTCTGAGGATTTTCTGAAATTAAGATTATTCAGCATCAGGACAGCTTGACAGGACAGACATTTTCTATCATCATGCTCCCGGACTTGTTCATTGAAACCGGTGATGCCAACTCATTCTACCACATCCCCCCCAACCTCCCCCCCACACACACACAAACTATACTGGACATTCACTTACACACTGAAAATATTTTATATAATTTTAAATATTGGTATCTGGTGCACTGCATTGTCTATTTTTTGGTACAATACACGTGAGCTACTTCCGTGATTTGTTCGCATCTACGAATGTTCGTATCTGCAGAAATTCATAACTCGAATGTTCGTAAATCGGGGACTACCTGTATTACAAAGCCCTAGAGCTCCATGTTGTGTCTGTAGAAACAGTATTTTTTGCCCTAAATCTTTACAGTTCTCATATAAGCTCTTCTCTCTATCTCATGCAGTGGAAACTCTGTTCAAAGGAAGTTCTCTCACCCTGAAATGTCCTCATCGTCTCTGCCTCTTTCAGCCAGCAGCTGTAAGATATCACTCTTCCGGATTATCCTTTCTAGATAAGGCTTTTCCATACCTCCTGTGAGATGTTCTTTATTAATTTACGGTGTCCTGCAGCCGTGTGCCGTTCTCATTTTCTCTTCTCCGTAATGCGATCCTAGCCAAGCGTGTGAAGGGGAGTCAGTCTCAGGACGGCGTAGGAGAGCCGAGCGCCGTGAGGAGGTCGTACACGCAGGAGCTGCTGGATTTCGGGATTTCCTTCGGAGAGCCGAACCTCCAGAAAAAAACAACTAACCCTTTTATCACTGGTAAAATAAATAAATAAAGGCTCAGTTTGGATAAACTTTAGGTACACAGCTTTAAGTGTCATTTTGACAGCTCGCATGAAGTGAGAGAAAAAGGAACTACAATTATAACTTAACTTTTTTTTTATTGTGGTTGAGTTTTTTTTTTTTTTTCAATGTATAACTTTTTGTCATTTTCAGCCCCAAATATGAACGCCTCTGATTCTGATGATGTCAGTAATTTGTTTAAAAGTCTTCAGTTGGAACGAATAGTCAACGTGTACCAGCTTGACTACAAAGACAAAGGTACGAATCAGATACCCTTTACACTATTTTCACCTCATTTCCAAGCTCAGTGCTTTTACACAACAGCCAATAATCAAGGGGGAAGGAAAAGCGCTATCTACCCTCTTCCACATACATGACCTCATAGGTATCTGTGATTGGCTTGTTGTGCTGTGACTGAGTAACAGGATCCCGCCCAGTCAGATCACATTCTTTTTCGACAGCAATAAAATGCCTTCTTTACTTATTTTTTTCAATTCTGTTCCCTTCCAGACATTCCTCAGGCGTGGAGGCAGAGTCAGGGACACGACGAGGAATCTTTACCCCACCCGAGGTTACTCGATGACAGACACAGAGTCTTGGTGAGCCACCTGCCCATGGATGTCTCTCCTCAGAGGATGAAAAACAAACTGACCATCTACTTTCAGAGGAAGCAGAGCGGAGGCGGCGAGGTGGCAGCTGTCACGTACCCTTTAGCTCAGCCAGACCAGGCGGTGATCACCTTCAGGAGCTACAGGGGTGAGAACGACGACTCCGAAAAGTCTATTTTACTTAAACCGCAAAGGAAGTAGCAACCATCACCATAGCAACCAACCCACAGCAAGAAAACCTGAACCTGTGAAAATGTTTTGTGTAATAATGATATTAACACAGTAAGGGCTTAGAATTTATTATTATTTTTTAAATCCACCAAATGAGATTATAGAGAAGTATGATTATTAGAAATATGTTTTGTAAAATGAAAACACGGATAAGATCGAATATAAACAAAATAAATTATAAAATTATGGTTGGTAAGTAATTCAAGTAATTGAATGGGTAAATAATGATTAACTCCATTTAAATAGTTCTAATTAATTAATTTGCTTAGAGAATGCAAATGGAGCTATTTTCTAAAATTTTTATTTTATAAAATTAAACAAAATAAATAATAAATAAATAAAAGTACAGAAAAATAAGAATAGAAGAAATCATATAATTAAGATGTAATAAAAATGAATACAAATAAAAAATTTATAATAATACAACACAAAAAATAATTGAGCTTGTAACTATATTTGTAAACAAAAGTTGAATAATGTATATATAGTTCGCTTAGATAATGCAAATATAATTATTTCAAGAATGTAAATAAAAAACTTAATATAATATGTAACCATAAAAATAAGAATAGTGAGTGTATAAATAAGGATTAAAGAAATCATAATACTATAATAATAAATTTATATTTCATTATATGTAGTAAAATTCATTAATAATACAGAACAATAGCAATAAATATTTAAATGACCAGTAAATATTGTGTGAACAAAAAATATTTCTAGTTAAATAATTTTAACATAATAATAGTAGTAGTAGTATTAATAATGATGGTAATAGTAATAATGATGTCTGTAATTTTTCTGAATGTTCAACACAGATGCCGCGCAAGTCCTGAAACAGCCAAACAGGATCATCACACTGGACGAACATCGTGTTCTCATCCAGCTACAGAACTTGAAAAGCTCACACGTGAGTGGATGTAAAATCACATCACAGCCTCTCCGATTCCTCCCCAGCGTGTCTCCTCCAAACCCTGGGTTCTTCCCCCCCCCGGCAGGTTCGCGTCCCGGAGGGACTTCAGGGCGAGAAAGCCGAGATGTTCATCAACATCCTGAGTCCGGAGGGCTGCACTTTCACCCCAGCAGATGTGCTGGAGGCGGTCCAGGCGTGCCGAGACATCCAATCTGCTCTCAAATACCTTTCTCACGTCTGCCCCATCTGCCAGGAGCAGGTGTCCTTCAGTAAGGTCAGAGAGTGCACACATTGCGCTTTTTTTCGAACCCAGCAGAGATCAGTCTGACAGGTTCAGCTGAACAGTTTGTCCAGGTTTATTCGATTTCAAACAGTTGATGGTTTTTGCTCATTCTCAGCACAGACCGTGAACACTGATCATGATCGAACTGCTCTCCTGAAAGGCAGTGCTTTTAAAACCTGAGCGATCTGTCATGCTCAACGTCCATCCTGCCCAGGCCAGGCTTTTAGGGAGGTTACTCACATACACGCTGATGGAACTTTATACCTGGAGATTTAAAGGAATAGTTTCAGGGAAAAAAAGACAAGCATGCTTTTAATGCTTTAATATTGATATACATTAATAAATCTCTTATACAAATTGCTTTCCATTGTGCAAGTGCATGCACAAATATTCATAAATCAGCTATATGAGACACTGAAAAGGTAGAATTGTAATAGAATTTTTTTAAATAATTGTTTCATTCATGTTTATAGATTACAGTAACTCCCAGAGGGGCCTGAATCACCTCAGTGACATCACTAAGGAATTAATGCGGTTTCAGTTTTTGACTAAAACAGACTTTATCCTATTTATCGTCACTAAAGTAACGTCAAGTATGTCTTGAAGTTCTTTAGATTCTGTTGTTGTACTATTAGATATCCTGCCTCTATAAACATAAATGATGTTTTATGATGAATCTCCAATGCTATCACAAATTCCTAATCAGAGGGGCAAACCCTGTGCACGGTCATGCTGCGTGACCACATGCTTTTCTCACACTTGTTTAAAACCTTCAATCGTGATAAATCCTGAAAGAAAGTCCCCACCGTCCCCAGATGATCACCATGACGCACTGTTCATGTACGTTCTGCGAATGCTGCTTCAAGGCCTACTTCTCGTCCGTCATCAAAGAGAAGAGCATCGACTACGCGGTGTGTCCACTGTGTAACGAGCCAGACGTGCGAGCAGCAGGACGCAGGGAGGAGTCTGTGGAGTACTTCAGTCTGCTCGACACAAAGGTCAAACCCACGACACCTTGTATCATTTAGATTATTATTCACTACTGATCATGTAGCGTGAAGTTTTTTGAAATGAGGAACAAGCTAATAATAATACATGGTGTTAAGTAATGGATTAGTATTAATCTGTTCAATCAATATCTTTAACCACAAAGTATTGCGATAGCATTTTAAAAGTTGTCATTATTAATATGATTATTTATTAGCAGTAGTAGTATTGACGTTTAATCGGTGCTTCCCGTTCTGAACACACAGATAAGGCACTATCTGGACACACAGACCCATGAGCTGTTTCAGAGGAAGCTGAGAGATCGTGCTCTGCAGGAGATGCCTAACTTCCGCTGGTGTGCTCATGTAAGATCGCATACAAAAGCTAATGTACCAAAGGCGTTCGAGTCAAACCAGGACTTTTGACTGTGAAGAATAACTCATAAAGAGTTTAAAAACTCTCTTTATTTCTCTATATAATCCCCTGCTGCATGTTTCACTAGTGCTTAGATACCATCAAGGTAGAAAGTTTTTTCAGTACGCCGGAAGCCATGATCAGACTGTCTGAAACACTGGCCCCCCAGGAATTCCATTAATTGCTGTACGTGGGATGTAGCAATAATTCTCAGCCGAGTTTCTGAAATGTGCAAGTGGTGTCGGTGAATGATTGTGTGTACGATTCTGTGTACGGTTCCCACATACAGATGCGTCTCTTTGTAACAAGTCAGTTTTCAAAGATCAGGCGTTCTACTCGCCGAATGTTCACGGGAACGACTGGGCTCTGAGCTACCACGGCATTCACGGATGTACGGTTTCTTTACAACGTTAGAGCCGTCCAAATGTTTTACTGCAGCTAAGAGTCTCATCACCGTACTGTAAATGTCAATCGCTTTTACACCTTCATTTACAAGAAACATAATCACAAGTCCCTGTTTGACTTGAACGCCCCTCGTATAAACCTTCCTGTGAGCTCTCCTGGTTGTAGTGAATCATAACGCTCTCCTTTCTCCGCAGTGTTCTTTCGGCCTTCTTCACGAAGCGGACAGACTGAGGATGGACTGCCCCAGCTGCAACAAGAGCACGTGCTTTCAGTGTAAAAGCCCTGTATGTGTTAAATCTTCTCCAAATATAACATCATGTACAGAGTGAGCATTTGAAAGAGTAGTTCAGAGTAGCGGTTCTCCGAGTGGGTTTCTTTTTGAAGCAGGGGGTCTGTGAGTGTCATAAATCACAACCCATAATTAATAGTGTTATTATATTTCTGGGTCCAAGCACCAAAGTCAACTCAGACCTAATGAGTTTCATCGGAGGTTCGTGTCCAGGAATAGAAAGCTCTGAGGTCATGCCGAGGGTGTCTGTAGGATTTATTTTACAGTTTAAAGGGTCACTGGATACAAAAACGTTTTAGAGAATGTGATTTATTTTTTTCCCCCTTAATGTAGTCAGTGAGCCATGTTTTTTGCGGTCGAGATTTGATTTTTGACCTTGCACTGAAATAAAACGGGCAAGTCAAGATTTTACACAGTGTTGTAAAGTCTCATGAAGGTATAATACCAGTGATTTAGCCAAAGATAAAAATGATTATCCTATTTTATTAATTGAAGAATGGCACATCATGCTGTTATCTGTGAAACATTAGTCCCTCCTTGTTGCTTATGTCAAAACAACACTTACTAAACAATACAGCTCCTGTAGACTTTGCTGTGCCAAAACCTGTTACAAAGCACTGACACTGGGTAAGGCTGGGTAACGAACTTTGATACTAGAGTGTATTTAAAAAATAGTAATTAAAAAAACAAAAAACACGCCCTGTCATTAGGTACAGTGGAACCTTGGATTACGAGCATAATTCGTTCCGGGAGGGGGCTAGTATTCCAAAACAGTCGTAAACCAAATGTAATTTTCAGATAAGAAATAATGGAAACTCAAAATAAAATAAATACATAAAAATTATTAATACAAAATATAAAGTAAAAATAAAACAAATTAACCTGCACTTTACCTTTAAAAAAAGTTACTCGCAATCTGAGGTTTCACTGTACTAAATTTGCTCAAATCTCCTCACCCGTCAAGTTCACATGCTTTCTTTTTGCCAGGTTTGTCTGCAAACAAAAATGTGTCCCTACATGATTGTTCAGTATATGGTACATTACTATATTAGGCTTGGTGCCGGTGACTTAAATGGGACAAACATGTAACTTTAAATATTACTTGGGTGAAGCCGAAGTCATAAATACATTTTTATTTATTGATATGAGCACACATGCTTGTTTTAATTGATCGTAGAAAGTCGTATCGAAGTCAAGGTATTAAAAATTGTTGAACGGTATCCAGCCCTAGACTCTGGAGACATTTCCTTACAAAAGGCTTCACTATATTAATGATTATACATTGTTCTCCGGGCAGAGCAGTTAAAACCCAGAACATTTTTTCTTTTCATTTACTGTTTTATTTAACACTAGCTGTGCCTGCGACTTTGTTTACATGGAATTTAATGGCACACTCATAAGCGCGTTTAAAAAGAATGTACAGCGCCATCTGTTGAATTTTGGAATGAACTAAAATTTTTACGTGTGACCGTAAAGTGTGTAGAATGAAGGTGAGAGATTTCAATCGCACACTCACTAATACAGCGCCATCTGTTGAATTTTGAAGTAATGATTTTTTTTCACAGGCATTTTCTATTGAAATTTAAAAGAAAAGTAATATATCCTCTCTTCTCGTGGGCTGATTGAGATGAAACAAAGCTCAAATGTTACCTCAAGCTCGGCCAAATACACCTGTGAAAACCCCATTGAAATTCATTCAGAAGTTTTTATGTGATGCGTGCAAAAACAAGCTGACAGAAATTCCAAAAACCATCTTGATGTGCTCCATTACTCACCCCCAAGCCACCCCCCCCCCACTGACCCCCAATAATTTTTTTGCAAATGTACAGACACACCAACTTTACAATTTTATTATATGTAAAGATATAATGGTCGGGATTGTGCAATATGGTGTGGCAACCTAGTCAATATTATGAATTTCGTACATGATAACCAACTATACAAACATAAAAAAAAACAAGGAACAAAGCAAAGAATACGCACAGATGCATAAGATTTTTTAAGATTCATGTGTTTTTATGGTTCTAGATTGTTTCTGTTAAGCAAAAGAAAAATAATAATAATAATACTTTGAGCATATGAGCACACTGGATTATACCTCACACTACATATGTCTACAATACGGTCTGAACTTTTATTTTAGAAAATCCGTCAGCACCCAGTACTGACCAATCAGAATCAGAAAAGAATAAGATGGGATGTGATGTGAGATAAAATACTTATTAGCATATGAGGCAAACATCACACACCGTGCCACAAGTGCTAGTAATGTTCTTCTTTGTCGTCAGTGGGCGTCCCAGCATGAAGGACTTTCCTGCGAGAAGTTTAAGGAGTGGCTGCAGCTCAACAGCCCCGGATTCCAGAACTCTCGTCTTGAGCTCCTCCTCAGCAGGAACAAGATAGGTCTGATACAACACTCCAGATTACATTTATTACTCGGATGTGTAATTTTTATAAATAATGTGTAAATGACACAAAATTTGTATGGATGTTTTTTCTTTTGCTTCGTCTTTTGCAGATTGCCCCAAATGCAAGTTCCGGTTCTTGCTGTCTAAAGGCGGATGTTTACATTTTAAATGCACGCAATGCCAGCACGAGTTCTGCGGCGGCTGCAGTCGGCCGTTCAGATTGGGCGCTGTGAGTCTCTCTCTTTCCATCAAGTTTTCTCTCTGTGTCCGTACCCAGGTTTTAGCTGAATTGAACAAGGAAACCTCACAAGGCTACCTTACTTTGTTTACTGGCAGATCAGAATAAATAAAGCTTCATGATCTCCCTCTCTGTATTTGGATTGTGCAGGTGTGTGATTTCTCCGCCGAATGTGCTGCCAAGGGTTTACACGCACATCACCCCAGGGACTGTCTGTACCACCTCAGAGACTGGAGTGTGCCCAAACTACGCAGTCTGCTGCAGGTCAGAATTACTGTAGCTTCCATGTGTACGGTATAAGAATCTGTTATATGGTACATTTTGGTAATTGATGTCATAGCAGCCAAGATGTGATGAAATATTTGATTATTTTCTTCATAATTTTAATGTAATAATAATAAATAATAATTCTTTCTTTATTATTTATTATTCTTTATTTCTACACAGGTAGTCCCTGAACATTCAAGTTACGGATTTCCATTCGTAACTCAGATACGAATGGATCGCGGTTTTACATTCGTAGATGCAAAGTAGCTCACCTATATTGGACAAAAAATTGACACTACAGGGCACCAGATACCAATATTTACAATTATATACACTATGTTCTGTGTGCAAGTGAATAAAATGTCTAAAATTTGGTATATTGTATTTGTGTGTGGGGGTGCGGGAGAAATTAGACGGCCTCACCGGTTTCAATGAATCAGTCCGGGAGCACGATGATAGAAAAAAATGTCTGTCCTGTAAAGCTGCCCTGATGATGAATAATCCTAATTTCAGAAAATCCAGAAGTTCACAGTCCAATACAGTGGAAAACAACTCTGAGAGAAAATGGCGTCCAGGATTCCCCTTGCAATTTAAAGGCGCAGAAACAACACTGTTACAGTTGACGTGTGAGATTCATTTCCTTAGGCATGGTTGCAGTTTTTGGCCACATGATGGCAGTGTGGGGAAAGGGGCAGATTTAGTCAAGTGGATTGGTATGCTTTACATTGTACATTTGTGTCAAAGGCGTATAAGAGTCACTTTGTCAGACGTAAGAACAAATTCAACTTACGAACGTGCTCGGGGGACTACCTGTAATTAAGTTTGTCAAGTGATTAGTTGAAACTCTTGTGTATGAAAGAAGAATAAAAAATATATAAATGTGCTATGAGTGCGCTGTTACAGGAAATAAATCAACAACAGACTGCTGGGATGAAATAAAGTTACTCTCACCATCTTGTCCTTGATTCATTTTCCAAAGTTATTCCTCTTGTTTGTTTATCTCTTAAGTATAATTTCTTCATTCAGCAAACACTATCAATAATATTATTAAATCTAATCTAATGATTGCATCGTTTGTTGAACTAAAATGCTGTACTACAAGATAAATAAATAAACATGAGGAATACGCCGGTATGGAAAATCAATCAAGGTCAGGATGCTAAGAGTAACTTTAATTAAGCCAAGCACAATGTCCTTGATTTATTTCCTACAATAATTTAATTTAATTAACATTGAAGAGTCAGCGTTTTCACTCCTCTCCATCTTCTCTTTTCAGCACTATGGCGTGTCCCATCCGTTCGTGTCCAGATGGAAGAATGATGCAGGGCAAAAGCGCTCGAAAGGTATCGCGGCGTAATGTTTAAAGGAATATGCACAGAAATGTGATTACAATGGTTTGGCTCGTCAACAGAATTGCATAATTCTTCATTAGGATCAGTCACAAAAGGTGAACCGGAAAATGTAGGGACATGAGAACAGCTGACATTATGAGTTATTATACTGTACGTTTTAGAAGACAAATGAATCGCATTATTTTATGCAACAACAACTAATTACACACACACACACACACACTATAACAGCTTTAGTTAAGCATGATAAAATGAACTGTGTCAAACACAATGAAGCACTTGGCACGAATTATGATTGTATAATTAAATTAGGATTAATTGTATAAACCGCTTTAGACTGCGCTTTTTAGAACAGAGTTTTTATTTTTCTTGTCGAACTTGTTGAAATTCTGAGTAGAGTTTTGTGTTTGTCTGTCGTAGGCGTGTGTGGCGTGATGGAGCACAAAGAGACCGGGAGTGTGAAAGAAGAGGCGTGCGGGCGCCCCGCTTTTCAAGAATGTAGCGGTTACTGCACGTAAGAAACACTTCCTGTTCACGACCACACTTCTTCATTTAGCTTCCTGATTTTCTGGAAACCTCGTTCTGTAACAACCTTAAACAAAAAGCTGCTTAAAGCACAGCAATTTAATTTAATCTTATCTGTCCTGAAAATGTTCGAAAACTTAAACTTTGACTTTAGAAATTCTTTGCATACTTTTTAAACAAACATCTCCTTCTCAAACATTTCACTTATGCACATTACAGAGAATCCAACAACATAGTGTGTTATAAACTGTCCTATATAAAACATTTTTTAAAAACACACACCCAATGTTCCCGTTTATGGTTCTTTGCTCCAGGATTCATTATAAGGAATGTCTGGTGGAGTTGATCAACCAGAACCACCTCGATCCGGTGGTGCTGCTCGACGGGCCCGAGCTGCGTGCCGAACTGGACCGCTGGAAGATCCCGGTCCCAGAAAAGCAACCTTCGGAGTCCGAGAAGGTCTACAAGGAGCGACTCAGACAGGTCAGACAGGATCGTCCATCAGAGTAGATTCAGTAATGGTGGACTCATCAGATCACATGATCTTTTTCTATCGCTCCAAAGTCCAATCTTTATGCTCCGTAGCAAACTTTATTTCAGATCCATGTTAATCATCCTCACGTGTATCAGCTAATATATAACGAACGACGACTAAACAGGACATTGGAGAAATAAAGATCAAGCGCACCGTTTCTTTTTATTAAAGCATCTCTTGTTTTATCAGGTGTTGATCAAGAGGCTGAGTTTGACCGCGAAGACAAACCCAGTCGCTCCGCCCACACCGTCGCCTTCTCCCACCTCCCCGATGCTCGCTGCCGCTCCCTGGTACTCGGTGCTGAACCCGGGCAGAGCCAAAGCTGAGGACTCACAACTGCTGCTCATGCTCAACGACTGAGGAGAGACTTTACACCATTCTCACACCCTGAGAGGGAAAAAAACCCCACAGATCTCCATCCTATCCGGTGTGTATCCACTGCTGAGGATATCACACACCTGATCCATCAGAAGGTACGCTCCTGAAACAACTTTCTATATCAGGTGCCTTTTTTTTTGCCTCCAGCCTTTTTATTTCTGTTGACATCACTTTCCATGCACAATGAAGACGTTAAGTTTTTCCATGGCGAGTCCTCTTTTTTTTTTCGGCTCTGTAACACAGCACGGTGTCTCTAAGCACTTTAAGACCTGCGTCTGACCCTCCGGCCATTCGCTCAAGCGTCATCTTCAAATGTGACTTTTCCTCTGAGCTGCAGATGTTTGTTCCCACCCCAAGAGAATGAGAGATTTATTTTTATATTTATTGTTTTTGCTTTGTTTTTTGCTCCAGAAATATCATCTCCTTTTCTTTCTTCCAAATGTCAGCTTTTCTTTTTCTCCACAGGTAAGAAACGATGCTTTTTTCTAAAGGAGGCTTTCCCGCATTCCCAATTTATTTTCCCGAGTTTTCCAAATTGAAATCCTCGACAGTTGACTCTGTGACGTCACAAACTGTAAATCGTCGTACGAACCGACTAGACATTGGTTATAAATGAAGATGTACAGTGGTGTGAAAAACTATTTGCCCCCCTCCTGATTTCTTATTCTTTTGCATGTTTGTCACACAAAATGTTT
>JAQQZT010000018.1:3145210-3157735 GCA_030068275.1 Clarias platycephalus
ATTTCACTGCATTTCGTACTGTGTATGACTGTGTATGTGACAAATAAAATTTGAATTTGAATTTGAATTTGATTTGAATTTGAATTTACTTGGTCAAGTATTATTTGATTATAGGTAATATTTACTACAGTCCACATTTGGCCAGGTAGTATTTGCATATAATAATACTTGGCCAGGTAGTATTTGATTTGTGTAATGTTTGGTATGTGATTTATGCCCTGTTTTGGACTAAGTAGTATTTAATTGAAGCTATATTTGGGTCAGGTAGTATTTAACATTGTCTGCATGGATTCAACTACATTTTGACTTCATTTCAAATATAAATATATATATTTTTTGTCAAAAGACAAACCTGGGTGGTGTGTATTGTGGCCAAACTTTAAATATAGTTCAATAAGGATGTGTTATTATTACCATTATACAGTCAGTGTTTAGGCCTGTCTCTGTTTTGGGCCTTTGGGCCTCGTGTTGTTTTCTGTTGGAGTATTGTATCCCTCTGACTCGCACAGACAGTCAAGTAAGTGCAGTACATTTACAGGGCTGCTGCAGGTCAGTAAGTTTGTAAACTATTACTGATAATTACACAGTTGCATTCCTGGCTTATCATCTACAAGGAATTCCAAAGTCAGTTAAGGGTAGGCATATGGAACTCGGTTAATAAATGATATTCTCTTTAATTACATGAATTTATGTGGGGATTAAACTTAAAAACACAGTCTTCTATCATTTCTTACAGCTATAGCAGACGTTGTTTTTTGGTTGTTTTGTTCTGGCTCTGTGGGAAGCCGATTATCCACATACCCTGCTTTTTTCCCGTGTAAGTAAGTTTTCATTCAAAGACATCTGTAAATCCCCAAACTCTGAGAACATGTAATTTCTTGCCACAGAAAGACATCAAGGGCTATATGCACATTAAACGAGTCCCATGAGTGTGTGTGATGTGTGTTTGATGGATCCGTTCACTCCTACAAGCACGGACACGGTGGCTAACATTGTGGAAGAGTAAAACGTTGTCGTTTATTTTTATTTAAAATACTAAGGAAGCTTCCCAAAGAAATTTTCTAAATAAAATGTAATACAAGGATGATAAAATAATGAAATATATGACACTAGGAAACAAAATACGCTAAACAATAAACCGTAGAGCATATTTACCTGAGACATCCAGGTGCTCGAGGTTAGGGCATCGTGAGACCACCTCGAACACAGCCTCGTTGGACACGTTGTAGCAGCCGGCCAGATCGAGGCGCCGCAGCTCGGGGCAGCACTGCGCCACTGTGTAAAGCCCGCGGTCGGTAAGTCTGCGACAGCCGTTCAACACCACCGTTTCCACGGTTAAACATACGTTGGGTGTATCCTGACATAGACGACGCGTAAGCACCCGCAATGCCCGGTCCACATGTGCCACGTCACCCGTCAGGCGCACTGTTCTCCAGAGCCGTGGGTCCCATGCCAAGTTATACCATCGGCGGCACACCCGGGCGCACCGACACAGCTGGTTGGTGGGCAGATGAGCGAAGATCTGCAGAAAGGCGTGGTCAGGCAGCATGTCAATGGGTGCCCCCTGAAGATGGTCTTTGGACTGGCACATGCCACGCTGGGGATAAGCGAGGCCAACAGTCTCGGGAGCGAAGGACAACGAGGAGCCATTGAAGAACGCAGGCGAAGATCGCGGGAGGATGAGAGCAGGACTGGGCGTGCTCAGAGTGCGCATGCTCACGTCCGAGTCTGAGGAGAGAGATAAATTAAGGGAAAAAAGATTAACAAATACAGTGTGTTATGGTTTTAAAGAAAGCTATTTTGTTTAAAAGACTGTATCTATAGCCTACTATACCAACAAGTGCATGGTTTCAATGACCATCATCTCACATAGCTAACAAAGCCATGGTTGACCTCAATGGTGCATACTCTGCTCGAAACACTATGGGACAGAAAGAACCAAGAAAAAGCCAAAGCAACCTGATCACTTTCTAGATACCAAAGATAAACACCATACTGTATGGAAAGTTATCAAGCCATCATGGACTACAATACACTCCATGTGGCTGTGACAATAATGTTTCCCTCTATGATGAAAGACGTCCACACTTCTCAGTTTAAAAAAGCACAGAACAAGAAGCCTGATGAGACACCAAGACTGTCTTTCTTGCCAGTTTGAATATTTTTTTATTAATACATTCAATTTCTATACCTCTTATCCTGTATAGGGTCTCTGGAAGCCTGGAACCTATTCCAGGAGACATAGGTGGATTCTGGACAAGGTGCCAATTCATTGCAGGACATACTCTCAATCACACACTGTGGGCAATTTGGGAGCATGTCTTTGCATGTGTTTGGACTGTGGAAGGAAACTGGAGTACATGAGGAAACGGCAAGAACAGTAAGAACACGCAAACAGACCCAAGGCGAGAATCGAACCCTCAACCCTGGAGGTGTGAGGCCACGGTGTTAACCACTATTCCACCGTGCTGCCAGCGTGATTCTTCAATTATTATAAAGTGTTTCCTAGACATCTAGAAGTCCTGAAAGTGGACCTTCTGTTATAGGCTTCTAAATTTACTGTACTTTGGAGAACTATAGAAAACAGATCAGATTGCAAAATCTGGAGTAATCTGAATAAAAGGCCTCTTTCCACTTCATCAATGGCATTAAAACGATTCAACAATAAGGCGGTGTTTGTTGAACAGCTAACAGCATTGTGGATGACCCTTTCCACACCTTCGACAGAAATTTTACTCCTCTGCCATCTGGCAGAAGATACTGGAGCATCTGGTGCTTTCGTGTAACATCGCCTTCCTCGAGTTGTCACGCTCCTCAACACCCAATGACTCCCCAAAACACAAGGCTCAAATACCATCACGATGGAGTAAAAAGACTGGGATCATGAGTTTCGACCCTCTGAAATTCATTATGGACAAAAGACAAGTTGTTGAAATAATCTGAGCCAATGTTGGCTCTTGTCCTCTTAAGTCATTTCCTCAGTACCTCTATTAGCTGTCCTCACCATCTACTTGCTGGTTTATGTCATGGACTAATGACTTAGACTTCAGGAAATGCCACCAGTTCACTGTGAGCGGTACGGAAGCCATACACACTAACATTACTCTCTAAAGACAGGCGCTAGGTTTCCTGATCCTGCCCAGCCTGTCCATTCCGTTCACGTCTCTCCAGCTGTTGGACGCAATGACCCAGGCTTTACCTCGCAATACACACTGCTTTCCAGTGTGTGGTGGAAATGAAAACTTAATCTCTGATGATACTTAATCTCTGCATGCCATGTGTTTTTAAATGAGAAAACAGAAAGACCTTGACCAAGAACGTTTTTTTCTTATATATATATAAAGTGAAAGTCATCAATACACTTAAAGACTAGTGTTGAACTTGAACTTGAAGTCATTGAACCACATCACATCACAGTTGAATTCTCAAATCTGACTGGTCAGAATGTGTTCAAATAAAATTTTTGTTATACAGCACCTTTTACAACAAGGTGCTTTACGACAAATACAACGCATACAATCCAATCGTAGAGACACACACCACAGCATAAAAAGCTACAAGTTATACTGCATCAAGACTCTTTAATGTGTAATCATTAACATTTACATTTACTGTACATGTAAACTCCAGTGCTACCAAACCGATGGTCCTTTGAGCATGGCCCTTAATCCTCAACTGTACCATGAGATATAATGGATCTAGATAAGTGCATCTGCCTGTTTGAAGACTCAGTTCTTCTAGAGGACTTTGTTCTACCTCCAAAACAGAAGAGTTTTTCCAGTACCCTGAGTCCAAGGAATGCGAGAGAAAGGGCTCAGAGGGAGCGTGGTACCGTGCGATAAGTGCTTTGAGGTAAGTGGGTGCTGGTCGGTTATGTAATGAGTGTGTAATGTAACAAAGTTACACTGCACATGGGGCCCAACAGGCAAAGCGCCCAAAGCCACCGGGTCGGCCTCCAAACTCACCAGGTCCCCATCCGAGAGATCACCCATAGGATGCACCGGACAAAGAAGCCCGATCCACGGAGGCCCCAACTCGCAACCCAAAGAATCTGCTGCCAACATTCTGGTGCCAGACACCACAGCACAACTCTAAGAGGTCTTGTGGAGTCATGCCCCGATGGGCCGGAGCTGTCTCGGTGCCACATGGTGATCCCACACCATACTATGTTTTTCAGGCTGATCAGTGTATTTTAATATTAAACAGCTAAAACATCCACAATTAAATATATATAGATTAATGAATGACTAATGAAATAAAAAGAGAATTTTGGCTTATATTTTGGATATTTTGGATCTCCAAAAAGCTAACTCTCTATTTCCATGCATACAGCCACAATATTGTTCTCTGCAGCAGATGTTTTTTGTCCCCAACAGTTATAATAATCAAAGTGGAAAGTATTCAAATTTAGACAGGAAGCTTGTAGTGTTTCCCATCATGTGGCACGTTGGCACGTTGGCGGCTGGGTTTCCAGTTCAGTGCCACCGAGCGTCCCCATATGGAAACCACATCGCTGTAAAAACAGCAGTCGTGCTAGGCAAGCCCACTCCGGTCGACTGTTTAAGACATTTTAAAAGAGACCAGAGATAAGAAACAAGGCCATCAAGTCTAAATGTAAAAGCCAGAACATGATGAGAAATGTTAAACACAGATATACAAGCATATGGGCTTAGTGCCTGTAGAAAAGACAGCCAAAACCACACAGCTTTAGAAATCTCAAGGGAATGACCCTGACCTATAGTTCTGAGCGCTACGCAGAACGGTGTTGCAATTCTACAAGGTGTGCATTGTAGCCAGTGTGCGAGACGTCATGCTGTGAATACTGCCTGCAGCTGGCGGGTGAAAAGGCTTAACCCAGTTGCACTTTCAGTGCCACCACTGCTGATGCTGGAGCGGAGTTGATGTGGTGGCCGTCGCTTTAGCCTCACACGCTACAATACCGCTCTTTTTCGTGAGCATAACCAGGCCGCAGCTTCTAAAGGAACCCCTGAAGTGCAATTACTGGGAGGTTTTGCGACCCCAAGGGAGCGTGCAGTCGCCTTTATTTTCAGCGTGCCAGTCTAGCCTGGCGTCTTGGACGCAATAACAAGTTAAAAACAAAGCAAGGCTGGAGAATCAAAGTATAACATTATAGAGAATATAGAGTTTGGAGCAAGTAAGATCCTCTTTGAGGGGAAAAAGTGTCATGTCGGGGTGCTCAGTCACAAGGGATGACCTTAATTCACCTCGCTAAATAAATTAAGAATCTACTAATACCCTTTCAGTGACATTCCAAACATCCTGAACGCCCGTGATGGTCCGTGATGACCCTAAACACACTCAGAGTTCAGACCTGTTAACTCAAGTTTCCTACAGAGAGCCTGGATTTACAGGAAATGAGCAGCATGTCTCATCAAATGCTATTTGAGCATCTGGACAGTTCTTGAAATCATCTTAGACTTGTGGTTTTGATCAGAACGAAGCTGAACGGCTGGGTGGAAAATCTGAGTTTGTGTTGAATATATGACAGGCAGGTGTTACTGCATCATAAAATATAACAGCCTTTCGTGTTCGATGTGTCGCAAACGTAAGTCATGCAACGCCGGCATGTACAATCAGCTCGAGGGTGTGGCTAATTTATAATTTGTATAGTCAAGAGAATCTGTATTTTTTAAAAATATTTTTTCTATGCAAACCATTCATAGAATGGTTCCTCAAGACTGTAACAGGAGTCACATTAAAGATCAAAGTGACGTTCATTGCAAAAGTTCCACATAGGTTTAGGGAAAGTAAAGGGAGTCACGGGACAAAAAAAAATTAAGAAATTGGCAAACCCTGGTCTCAATAAACAAAGCTAAGATGATTAAGACTGTGTTCACAGCATTTGTTACACAATGAAATGAAGCAGAAAAACAAGCAACGTAGAGCTGGAAAATGTCCTCGTAAACCTCGTACGAAAACACAGTTGTGGAAAACAATTGGCAAATCTTTAACTTCTTGGAGAAATCATAAAAATTACCCAATAACAGATACATGTCCTCAATAAACGACAAAAAAATTCTATAAATCGTAAGTTTAAAACATTTTATGTAGAGATGGGGGAGAAAATCGATTCAGTTATGAAATGTGATTCTTTTATGTGCTGATTCACGTATCACCTCCCTGACTCCAAAATCAATTTTTAAAAGAAAATTTTTACGTTTATAATAGAGATGAATCGGTCCATCAGCCAGTGACCAGAATTGTCTGGTTATTGGCTGTGACCGTTGACCATCTGCCTCAGCTTCAGAGTGACGCAACAGAAACGCAGTTTTATGGTGCTGTATGTTTTTTATGCATTTTATGGTTACAATATCAAAAATCACAGCCTTCGATCTGGCCTCAGACTGTTGCAATGGTAAAGCACTCGCGAGTTTGATTCCCGGGTGATGCTGTAACCTCTCGCGGCCGGAGGTCTAGAGAGAGCTGATTGGCTGAGCTCTCTCAGAGGGGAGGGATACTTAGTGCTCCCACATTAATTACGGCTCTACAGCCAATCAGGTGCGTCTTTGAGCTCACGCAAGCGGAAGGAGCGGATAGCGCTGTCCTGCGAGTGTGTTACGTGAGCGAGCAGTTCGAAAAGATGCGATTGGCTGGCGTCATGTGGTTACTACTACTATTAGTTTAATGTGGGAGCCCCCTAGTGACGGGGAGGAATTGGATACGATTAAAATTAGGGAGAAAAAAAAAAAAGTCTTCGATCTGCCTTTTCCTCCAAACACTGTGAGCGAATTAGTCTCAAACCCACTCATTACACAAGTCTCAAAACACTGCAAACACATTATTTAATTACTTATTAAATGTTTTTAAAGGTTTCAAATTGTAACAAAATCAGGGATCAGGATCAAGACTGTGATATTTATAGAATCACAATTTTAATCTGCACCTAGTTATCATGATTATATCATGTCACCTGACGTACTCATGTGCAGTTCTACAGCTCTGTCCTTCGGCCATTATTACCATGTCATTTATATAAAAAATAAAAAAAATGCTGCAACCCCAAATTCAAACGTTTGATTTGCTTCTTATAAGACAAATCGATTCAGTTGAATAACGTCCTAACTGTGCTACAGTTTGACTCTCGTCTCAGCAGCTTTAAAATAACTTCCACCTCTCCAACTACTGCTGCAACTTTTTTCAAAACCAAACCAAATCTCTAACAACCTCTTCAGATCTTTAACAGAAAAAAGAAAAACCCACTTCTCATTACTGTAAGTCTGCGGGTTTATCGTCCTCCTCTAAGCCTGTCTGCAGTGCATTATGGGCTGTAAATTAGTATTCCAGACAGGTATGATGAAGAATTCAGACGCACCACCCGTCTTTGGATCCCATTCCTGTCTGAACGTAAACCCTTCCATGTAATCTACATCCGACTACAGAGGAAGGACAGAGGACAGAGGAAACATCTTTCTTAAAAACTTCTCGTCGCTCAATCCTTTTCTGGGTGTTAACCTACAATAAGGTGCATTTTTGTAGCAGCACACTTAATCTGTCATGCACGAACGAAGGTTCACGTTCCCGGCTCTACATAGCTCATGCAAACTCCCGTGTGATGTCATTTTGGCTTGGCTTACTGCATAGACCTCTGTGCTCTCTGGCTCACAACAAAATACCAGCATAGGGGGAGAAAAAACCTTACTTACTGGATGTTGGCTGTTGGTCTGGTAGTTATTTCTTACTATAGTCTCTCTAATCAACACCCTCTGACCAGTAAGATTCTACAGTCTGTAATTTAAAAACTATATATTTCAAGGTGTCAAGCATGAGCGTCATGGGAACTCATGGTTCTGCTTCATAAAATCAGTAAAGACATTTATGGCAGGGTTTCTCCATCCCCTATGAGAGAAGGATTTGGATGTATTGTAGGATTCACCACACTATTCATTGTTACCCTATTAATACACTCTCCTATATATTCAAAAAATTCCAGGTGTAGTAAAATAATAACCTTCTGACTCATTACACAGTTACATGTCCTGAATATAAAAATAAACTGGCATTGTGTGTTCTTGGTCATTTGATGTTCTTGGTCATGGTGTTCATGATAATTGCGTGTTGTTGGTCACTGCGTGTTGATTATTGTGTGTTGTTAGTGCGTGTTCTCGGTCATTACATGTTCTTTGTCATTGAGTGTTCTTGGTCATTCCATATTTGGACATTGCTGGCTACTGGTCAGTATGTGTTCTTGGTCATTGCTTGTTCATTGTCATTGTGTGTTCTTGGACTTTGCTGGCTATTGCACAGTGTGTTCTTGGTCATTGTATGTTATTTGCCATTGCTGGCAGTTAGTCAGTGTGTTCTTGGTCACTGTTTGTTTATCATTGTATTCCTAGTCAATGTATGTTCTTTATTATTGTATGTTCTTGGTCAGTCTGTGTTCTTGATCATTGCATGTTCTAGGTTGATGTGTGTTCTTGGTCATTGTTGGTTGTTGGTCATTTGTATACATGTTTCTCTTAATTCCGTGTTCTGAGCTATCACTATGAAACATTGATGTTTAGACCCTAGTCTGTAGTTATTTGAGGAACACTGCTCGCCTCCTTTGACACCATTAGTACCTTCTGTTGGAGATGTTTGAGGCAGTGACAATTCCACTAGCATTGTAGCTTGTTACCTGACTCAGTTTTTTCCGGTTCAATGATATGATTATACTCGGTTACATAGTACAGTATATACTGTACATATTTTGGAAAACTATGGCACTGTAGTGAAAGATTACTAATAACGATTACTGATTGTTGTCTTAGTACAGACGAATCATGATCCAAAAATTTTCCTAAAAGTGAATTTTAATATTGTTTTAAAATAAAGTTAAATATATATATACTGTACATAATTCTAGCTACAGTAGCTTGTACTACAGTATATAGTCAGTCTCTATATTACGATACACAATCTAGTGCAAGGCTACCATGAGTTGATGGATATCAAAGTGACCCATTCCAGATCCTCTGTCATTAAGATAAGCAATGAAACCGAGGTCTTAGACACGACTCCTTCACATTGCAGAATGGAATGTATGGAATGCCACTTTGCCATTTTGCTTTTGAGCCAGTTGCACACGGCGCTCCACCAGCAGCTACGCTAATACAGCATCCAATTACCAAACCATCTCCTGCTAACGACACTGTTGCAACGCATCATCATTACTAAAGAAATACAACTTAATGAACGGCACATGTTGAGTCGCTGCATCTCAAGAAAGGTTCAGGGATAAGTGCTTTGAAATACGGACTCCGGTGCTTATCTTTAACTCGGACTCTTAAAAGTAATCTGAGCAGAAAATCTCTCTTCTGAAGGACACGAGTGATATGCAGAGTGCAGAGTCTCCATATTTGCAGCTGAATACTGAATGCTTGGATTGTAGGTGAAATAGAGGTCACACACACACACACACATACATAAATATGAACACACACTCATTCTCCCATGTTGTTTACTTTTTCTCTAAAATGACATCACAAGTATCTAATTTGATCATGCATTCTCGACATGCAGCTAAGCACAAAACACCTTTTGAACCACATATAAGTTTATGCAATTTTTAGCTAAAACCGCGTTAACCAGTAGCTATAAAGTAAACGTGAGTTAAGCAAGCTAGCTAAACTTAGATAAACTTAGCTATGTGTCCTTAAAACTACTAACTACTACCAAAGTCAATAACCACCTAGTCAATTTTGACCCAAGTTTGCTAGCAAGCTAGATAACACTATAGCTATGTATTTGCTAATTTGATGATGTCCCCGCTAGCTGTTTTTTGTTTTGTTTTTTTGTGGTACTTTGTCACCTTTATGTTTTGCCTATAAAACACTAATTTGCAATGCTTTATAATAAGATTAGTAAACCTAGTACTCACCTCTCCAGCAATAGCTTCTTCCAGGCTAAATAAATTTCAATGAACTATTTATAGTGAAAATTGTAAGCCTATTATTATAACACCAGTTAGCAAGCAAGCAATAGCAGTGATTACCTATTATAAAACAGTCTAAATTAGTACCCAGTTTGCAGTTAGCAAGATGAGTGATGTTAGTTAAAATGCACATCTATTTACTGCGCGTTTAACACCAAGTTTGCTAGCAATCTAATAAACATAATAAATAAAATATATTATATAATGACATCCAAACTAATACCTGTATTTAGCAAACTTTTTTTTGTATTGGGGTACAAAAATTAGTAGCCAAGTAGAAACTAGCAACATGGTTAACCGGTTCATTAATCCGAAATTGGGTAAAAAGGGCTAATGATGATGTCACATGTCCAATTTTATCCCTCTAATCAAGACTCTTCAAAAACAATCATCTTGAATATGCATTAATAAACTCTTGTGTGAGCACTCTGGAGTTTATCAACCCTTTTTTATTTTTTTTCAACCTAAATAAGCAGGATGCTATGTCACGATGGCACTCTGCTGTTCTGACCCCAGTTCTGACCTCTGTCAGCAGACGGTAACCTGATCTCTGTCCAAGACCTGAAGAACTTATCACATTTAGTGCTAGGGGCCAAAGACTCTTTGCATTTACCTGAACTCAAATCCAATGCAGAGCATTCAAGGAATCTTAAAGGATCCAAATGCTACTGTGCGTAGGAAGTAAAGCTGAAACAGAAAGATAGATTCCAAGGTGAAAGATTTTGCGGCATAGGGAGCTGTCGACAGACCTGCTTGGGGTCGACAAACACGCCAGTCCTGGACTGTTTTGCCCCGTGCAGCTTCCAAAAGACCATCTTGCTTTGATTAAAATACCTTCAGTGCTACTCATGCGAAAGTCTTCGAGCTGGGCGGCAGCTTGCGCTTATGCGCTTGGGAGCAGCTGCGTTCGACCAGCCGTCGGCCGGACCACATGGACAAATCGCTCACAGACATCTACGTTCAGCCATACAAACACTCGCTATGTCAGATGTGTTTACAGCAAACTGTGTTAAGTACCCGAAAATGTAAAAGTCAATCATCACACAGGGGAATGCATCAAAACAAATCAAGAACTCTTTATATTCTTTGGCAAAACTGCAGTAAATCTTTGGAGGTACAGTAGCTAGATTGTTGTTCTCCATGTGGGGGGGGGGGACAGAAGGAATAGTTTTGCTGCTAAAAGTAAATCAAACCTAGTGCGGCTAGTTCATGTTGTGGGAAAAGTCACCCGAACTTATAGCATGTGATCATCATTAGCTAACAGTATAGTATCTGGTTAAATAGAATTAATCAGTCAGCTTCGATTTAAATTTGTCTTCAATTTGCCATCATTTAATCATCTAACATGCAAAGAAAGCTAATAAATTATTGCTAGCTAGCACGTCACAAACACTGACACATTTTGAACACACACAGTTTGTTTTTAGATATCAACCACTTTTATTTTTTATTTAAATCTAGTATGGTTAGTACATGTTTTTAAAAAATCATGCGAACTAATAGCTTGTTGTTATTATTATTATTATTACAATATAATTTCTGGTAGAACAGAATTTAGCTAATCATGGGATCTTAAATCAGCTGTGTTAGCTCCTCTAACAAGCTAACCAATTAGCTTACCAATTATCACTTATTAGTGACACTTTATATTTTCACCTATCACAGGATTTTAACCTTGACTAAACACATATTTCTTTGTCTGTTTGTCTTTCTTACTTTAATTACCAGTGCTAGATCTATCAAATCTAGAAAGATTAACTAGAAGATTAGCTAGTCAGCTGCCTCACATCTCCATCATTAGAGCATTTTTAAATAAAGTATTTATAGTATAATTATAGGGAAGGTTGTTAGCAAACTGATTTAATGTTAACTGAATTATATTAGTAGCTGATTAATACCAGTTAGCAAGCTAGCAAACTAGTACCCAGTTTACTAACAAGATGAATGATGTTATGAAAATATATACACTATTTACTGTTTGTTTAACACAAGTAACCAGGTTTGCTAGCAATCTAATAAATATAATATATAAACAGTGAAACCTTGGATTGCGAGTAACCAGGTTTGCGGGTGTTCTGCAAGACGAGCAAAAGTTTTTAATAAATTTTGACTTGAAAAACGAGCAAGTCTTGGTTTACAAGTACAGAGTATCATGTATCACGCATGCGCTTCTTGTTTTGACGCCGAGCATCACGTGATCACAACTGATCATAATCAACATCCGTGCACGCGTGTACTGTTTACTATAACACTGTGACCACGTGTGTGTGCGTAAAACATCTTTTATTTTGTTTCTGTATGCATGTGTATACAGCGCTCATGTAAAGCAAAAGCAAGTCTCATTAGAGAGGTTAAAGATCCATTTTCTCTCTCTGTATAAGCTGCTCTTTGTGTCTGTGTACGCCCGCGTCATTGGACACTGTGCCACACACACAGACCCCTCCTACTTTCGCCTTCACAGACACACACACACACACACACACACACTATTTCTCTCTGCTCTACACAGAAACATTGGTCTTTTCAAATGTAAAGTGCAGGTTAATTTGTTTTATTTTTACTTTACAGCAGTGATTCCGTTAGTGTGTCGCTCA
>JAQQZT010000018.1:3192532-3208571 GCA_030068275.1 Clarias platycephalus
TGAGTCGACTCCGGCTTCACTCTCGCACAATGCCCGGACCTGAAAGGAACCGATTCCCTTGTTCATAGAATCGACCCCCGGTTTATCACGTCACACTTGAAAAAAAAAAAAAAAAAGGAGGTACGAAACAAAGATGTCAAACTTGTCTCGTAGACAAGAGACAGAAAAAAATAGGAAATATTATAATCTGGAATATTTTTAGACGTACATGCTTGAAGTAAATTAAAATTTTGGGGTATAGTCTTGGACGCTTAAGACGTTTGGTTTCATTAGCCCTCGAGCTAAGTTTACACAGGAATAATTGAAGACGCAGCGGTTATTTGGCGCTTTTTAACACGGGTTTATTTAGCATGTTAGCTCAGGGTGTGAGCAGGAACCGGTTCTAGGGACAGTAAGCAGGTTTGGGCTTTACTGACTCATCTTATTCTGAGGTTAAAAAAAAAAAAGATAATCACCGGCACAGTCAGAGCGAGGGGTTTTGACCAGACATCATCGGCGCGTGACGCTTGGTAAGCTAATTCACTAGCTAAATAACTAAACAACCAACTAATTAACTGACTAACTAGCGTCATTTGTTTGTTCTTGTACACTAAAATACTGATTAGTATTGGCTAGCTGACTAGTAGTTTTATTATATCCACAAAGATTAAACTTTACATTCTGGTGTTGTGTGTTAATCCTGTAAGTTAATTGATGTGGTGTTAAACGGCTAGTCACTTCATGCTAGCTAATGCTAATAAGAAAAATAATTGTCATGGTAACGAAAAATTACGTTCCTCGCGCGTGCTGGTTTGTTTTTTGGTAACTGCTAGCCGATGCTAACAGTTAGCTCATGGTGTAGAGAAAACAGTGTTCTTCCGTTTTAAAGAATGAATTTTCTTTTATGTAACTATTAATAATAATAATAATAATAATAATAATAAATATAAAATGCATGATGGTCAGCAGCTTTAGGCCACTGAATTATCTGAATTATTAGTGAATACCAGTGAATATCAGTACCACACCCAAGTCAGAGACTGGAGAGAGGGACACACACACACTTGACATTGTCTAGATTCCTAGCCAAACCGTTACACACAGCTGTTGTATCTCTTGGTATTTGGCTGACGCCATTTTATCCATGTCGTGAGATGGGATTTGTTTCAGGGTCTCACACGCCCAGCTGTAGTACGCTTCTACACATGACACCGACGCCTTCCTTTATCTCCGGCACCACTCAGGGCTTGTGTACGGATCATTTTCAGGCCAGACCTTGACTGACTACTGTCTGGATTCGGGTGTGAGTTCAGGTTGCTGTGTCATGTCATGTCATGGCGTGTTATGTTGTCGTAGGATGCATTGGTTTATCTGACAGTCGTGTAGACATACTACTGTACATACCAGGGACAGGAATCACCAAGGACCAGCTGATACGATATCATCACGATACCTAGGTGCCTATTCGATTTGTATTGTGATTCAGGTTGATGTCCCGATTCTATGCTTTTTCTTTGTCATTATTTTGATTCAACTCCAAACAAATTTAGCGAATAATCCGCTCCTACCACACAGGACGTTGTGCTGCCTGCCCATGTATGAATCATTTAGATTGCAACCTGTAGGATCATAGAGGAACTGCAACATATTACCACCTCAAATGCAAACATATAGCGCAACCTCGGCATACAAATGCCCTCTCCTATGGTTTTTTCGCCTTAAGAACGAACCGAGCTGTGCTGAATGCTGATTTAGTTGCACATACATCCAGGAGCCTTTCAAATCTTGTTTGCATCAGTGAAAAGCCAAGTGAAGCAAGTTTACGAATTTTACAAATTAATTTTCTGTCAGGCGAAATCTGTTAAGAAAGGTACAACTCACAATACCAACATTGCCTTCGGCATACGTTCAAAACACTGAAAAAATAAGATAAGTAGTAATATTGGTAATATTTTTGGGTGACTGGAACGGATTATATTGTTCTGAGTTTGAACTTGTCTCCAGTTTGGTTTTTGTGCCTTCTTTCTTTCTGGAGTGTCTATACCGTGATGGGTTACTGACGTACAAAGAGATGAAGTCGGACACGACTAAGATCCAGGAGATGCTTGTGTAATGATGGCATGAGTTCACCTCCACATGTAAAATGAATAGAGAAATAAATAGAGAAAAACGACTAGTTTCTAAAGTCTGAAAGTGATTCCCACATTAGGCTCCCTACTTCCCCACATCAGTAATGTTGTTCTGCACCCAAGTACACCTGATATGGCAATATGCACTAAGTTGGTTTGCCAAGAAACACAAACAAGAAAAGTAGAACAGAGTTGACCTTAACTTTCATGTGCAGGTTTCAGGGGTGATGGGTGAATGTGATGACATCACATCCTAAACAGCCATCCATTTCTTTGTTTAAAAAAAAAAAAAAAAATCTTCCCTACCGTGTTTGACTGATGGCACTTAGTAACCTAGTAACCCAGTGTAAGTATTTATCCAATGACGGAAACGTCAAAGCACTTTTTGTAAGTCACTCTGTATAAGAGCATCTACCAAATGACTAAAAATATATATATAAATAAATGTGAACCGTTCCCGAGTACATAGTGTTTTTGATGTAATGATTTTCATGAAAAAAACAACGTTGATAATTTTTCTGTAGCCAAGGGCATAATTAGTTTACGATACTATGCCTAGAATAATAATTTGGATGAGACTAATTAGATGTCATTATCTAGGAATGTTACGGCATACTGTAGCCTAAAGGCTCCTCTCTCTCTCTCTCTCAAAAAAAAAGGCTTCTATTGCTGCCTTTATACAGTACGTATGAAGCGTTAAATAGTCAATCAAGTACGACCTCTTTCACTATAAAATCATGTTTTGTGACGATCCTATAGTTAAGTCTTTTCACAGGTACAGTACCGTCTCTCTCTGACACTGTGATTTGCATCCAATGTCACCGAGGACACTTTTAGCAATAGGCAAATGTGTAGGTTGTGTGTGAAAACGTATATTACTCCTGAATTTCATCCATCACTTGGACTCTCAGAAGTATTAGTTTCAAAACTTTGCGTGGGTAGATTGGTCTCAATATTTGCAGCTAAAGCATGTGTGAGTTTTGGGGCCAGTTTAATACCATCTACTATATTTAAAAAGACAGATTTCTATTAGTGAGATGAAGCAGCAGGTTGCATAATAATACTAACAGACACGACTTTGGGGTCAAGTACTCTGATCCAGTCCTGAGTCAGATAAAAGCGTTCCTCTTAGCAAGTCTTGCATTTTTTCAACCAAATAATTGGCCACCGATTGGTTGTATAGTTATACTATGAATTTATATCATATACTATATGTTTCTTCTGAGTCCAAATGAGAGGTGAAATAACTTGAGTGTTGTTTTTCAAACTCTGTTCAGTTGAGACATACGGTCGATTATTGATGATTTAGGAAATTTTGCAGCTCTTGAGATGTGTCAGTTCTTCTCCATATGCCCTGTGCTTATTACAGGATCCAGGCCCACATCAACTCAATAGCAGTGTTTCACCACAAATTTCAGGATTTCAACAGTTTAGGAACAAAACACATTATGGCAAATGATGCAAACACAGAGACATGCAGCTCTGACAAACCTTACAGCTGTATTCTGAAAACAGACTAAACACCGTGTCCCCCTAATGAAATGAACAGAAGCTTTCCGGTGCGGGTTTACCTTTCACAACTGGCATCCGGCAGCTGGATAGAATGACACGTGATGGGAAACAGTCATTTATTTTACCTCCGAAGGCGTATCGAGCATTCTGGGAAACGGCAAGTCTCACTAAAATGACCTTACTTAGAAAATGGTCCGCTTGGGAGGCGGTTTAATCACGTTTCGCAAAGTGCTGGCTGAAATTCTGCTCGAATGCAGGCTTTTTAATGGCTCATTAAGATAAATATAAACTCAACAGGAGATTTAGTAATCCAGCAACACACAGCTAAAAGAAATAAAACGAAACAACTTCGGGTAAATAAACCAGGAAGGACAAGGATGTTAATCAGTTAATGTTCCACTCTTTTGTGACTGTCATGCAGAAGCTTTGCATACAGAGAGCATGCTGAGTTTAATGTTTAGACAAGCCTCCCTCGCCCATTCTGGAGTGGGTCCTATGACCTTAGTGTGGTTACAGAGGAACAGAAAGGTCCTTTTTCTGTTTCTCTTCCTCAACCCCATCTGATTGTCTTCTAAAGGTGTGGTTTACTAATGCACAGTAACACAGATAAAGAAGAAGAAGTGACTCAAAACACTGCTGACTCTATAGGATATAAATAAAGGTTATATAATATGGAGGTGTTTATATGTTGTGACACTGCAGTTGCTGCTTCTGCTGCTACAATTAAATACTTTGTTGTGGAAATTGCGATTTTCATGTTTTTCATATTCAGTAGAGATGAAGGAAAATCGATTTGTTATGATGCACAGATTGATGAGACTGTGATGAGAATTAGCTGGTTTTCAGCTTCATCAGTCTCAGATATAACCGAGTGGTGCAACAGAAACACATTTTTATTGCATTTTACATATAATACATTTAATCACACAAGTTATTTTGTATGCCGTGTTTTAAGTGAGAAAGCTAATACTATAAAAATACAAAAAAACAGGCTACTCATGTTTAATTCAGTTGTGAAGATGTTGGTATGAAGGTATGAATTTAAGGTATAAAACTTTTAAAAGTTATAACAATTTTTTAAAAAGGTTTAAGGTGTTAATTGTGACAGAAAAATTTAATCTTAAATCGGGATATTTATGATTTAGTGATACAGAATCAGAATATAAATCAGCATCACTAAGGTATCGTGATTTGCCTCCCTAATATGCAGTATGAATATCTATATGTTACTTTTCATCTTACCTGTTTTATCATGCATGTGATTCGTGTTGCGACTTCAGCAATAACGTTATAAAAAATGGTGCATATTAGTGTTGTAGGAGATTCTATAGAGACTACGGGAGTTTATACTCTCATAACCGTTTTGTTATTCTCAAAAGTCCTGGTTTGACTTGAACGATCAGATATGTAAGTAAATTATGTGGTTTTTCCAGTGAGCACAATTGCATGTAATATCCTTAACGTAAAAAGAAAACATCTCTCTTAGTTGACCTGAGCAGTGGATGGATTAGGATTTTACTCTGCAGACCAGTTTTGCAGTTTATGCACTAGTAAATAAAAATCTACTGTTTATCATCTAAAAAAAAAAAATCAATCCCAAGAGGAGTTAAAAAGTATCAAAACTTTGCCTAAGTCTCTGTGTCGAATAATTCTAGTTTGTAAGTGATCATACATTTAATAGCGTGCAAGACCTTTCATACAATTAGTGACATTACAGATTTTTTATTTTGTTCAAACACATATTGGGTGTTTATGTACATATATCCACATATATCCAGTGTTTATGTAAAGACTTTATTTAAAAAAATATATAATAACAAATACACTAAGTGCCTGGAGACTTCTTTCCTGGTCAGCTCTTAACGAGTACAGTGTTTTCCTTCCGAATCTGCCAAGTGTCTCGTTTTTTTTTTTTTACAGCGTGATGTCAGAGTCGGCGAGTGGAAAAGAAGAAGAAGCGCTATTGTTTAGTGCCTGACACTTCTAGAGCGGCACGTCATCGTGTTCCCATAATGCATTGTAATCACATCACCGTGACTGCTTCAGTGCAATACACACATGCATTACATTAACTTGTCTGTGTTTTTCTTTCTTTTATTTTTTTTCCAGGTTTCCTTACTTAAGCTGAGTCAACACTGTTAAAGTTTCCTGTTTGGTTTACCTCCTGTGGAGCCTTTGTTTATTGGAAGAAAAATGGCAGCTACTAAGCCGAAAGCGCCGAACTCTCTGGCCCTCCACAAAGTGATCATGGTGGGCAGCGGTGGAGTCGGCAAATCCGCACTGACGCTCCAGTTCATGTACGACGAGGTAGGAGCTCAGTCTCAAAGACACTTGTCGTTTATTATTTAATTGTACAATATCACTGTTATATGTAAGATACAAATAAGAATAACAGCAGCAATCAATAAATAAATATGAAATAAAATGTCATCACAGATGTATCACCTGTAAAATGATGTATAAGATTTGATTTAAGTGCAGCCTGTAATCATGTTTAATAAGCACTTATTAATAAATATATACAGTCCTGTGAAAATGTCCTGAGCTCCCTCGTTTCTTCTTATTAAATTAAGTGATGTAGATTAAATGAAAGAAATGGGAACATTGTACCTAAAGATCCAGTTTAAAAATGGGTTGTGTATGTAACAACCTCAGCAGCGACCTCATTCCCCCTCTCGTCCATTCCAACTCCTTAGCATTCAGCATCAGCAGTATACATGATCACAGGCCTGGTCGTCTGTCATGATCTGCACCTGTTTCTCATTGGTTCATGCCTTAAGTTAGATGTTTTTCACTGTGTGGCTTAACAAACAAAAAAAAACATTCCACTGAAACTGATCAGGTACTGGGACTGGAAATGAGAAATCAGAGCAAGAAAAGTCCTTCAGGAAGACTGCATTGAAAATACAAGAAAGTGTGGTGCTTGGAAGCAAAATATGCCGAAATGAAGGGGGTCAAGATTTTTTTTTTTTTTTAGTGTTAAGATTTGATTTGACTATAGCTAGAGAGTCTGTGTTATAGATATTTTTTGGGAGAGCGGGAGCAGTGTGGCTAAGAGCTCTAGAGCCCATGATGATCATGGGGAGGGGGGGGATAAGAGCCTCGATGGGGAAGAGTAAAGGAAGGGTAGGTGTATAAGGTTATAAAAATTGATACAGTATTCAATAGGGAGCCGGAGTGTGACGTGGTGCATGTAGACAATCCAAGGTATGATGGAGGCATCAGATTTCTGCATTAGTTTAAACTGGAGTTTAAGGAGGCGTGGTGTTAGTGGTGGAAATCAAAACCCACTATCATCGTTAATATTGAGTTATTATATTTAGGGTTCAACGCGCCAAAGTTGAATCGCATTTACGATTCTATATATGGAAAGTTGTAAGTCCACACCAATGTAATAACACTGTCCTGAGGGGGTTGTCTCTAGCTTTAAGTCTTAAACTTGATTTTTTTTCTTTCTTTCTTTTTATTTTGGACAAGATATCCTATATTGCAAATAGTATGTGGACACCTGACCATCACACTCGTGTGTCACCCATGTGCTCAAAGCACACAGTTGTATAGAATGTCTACGGTGCTGTGCTTAAAGGGAGCTTCATGAAGACCGGCTTTGACGTTATCAAATCAAGGCTCATCCTAAAGCTGTTCAACCTCGATTTGATAACATCAAAGGCTGACCTCAGTAATGCTCTTGTAAAACACAAATCCTACATCTAGTGAAAAGACTTCTCAGTGTGAGAGTGGAGGTTTAACAAACACCTTTGGGTGTGATGGTCAGGGGTGCAAACACTTTCGGCTGTTGTAACAAATCTAACCGTTTCTCTTATTCTTATGTATTCTTAAATGTTAGAGGAATGTTTTGCCCGTTTACTCACATGCTCATGGTGTGTGGTTCTCTCTCTCAGTTTGTAGAAGACTACGAGCCCACTAAAGCCGACAGCTACAGGAAGAAGGTGGTGCTGGATGGAGAGGAGGTGCAGATTGATATTCTGGACACAGCAGGACAGGAAGACTACGCTGCCATTCGGGATAACTACTTCCGAAGCGGAGAGGGTTTTCTCTGTGTCTTCTCCATCACTGAATCTGAGTCTTTCGCTGCTACTGCAGACTTCAGGTTAGAAAAAAATGTTTAAAAAAATTTAGCTAATATGGAAAAAGGTTCTTAGTCAGTCTATTTTTCCCCTGCTTTTATATTGCTAAGCAAGCCTTTAAAATACTGAATAACAAATATGTTTTGTAGAGAGCAGATCCTCAGAGTTAAGGAGGATGAGAATGTGCCCTTCCTGCTGGTCGGAAACAAGTCCGACTTGGAGGACCGGAGGCAGGTGGGAGCGGAGGAGGCCAAAGCTCGAGCCGACCAGTGGGGCGTCAGCTACGTGGAGACGTCCGCCAAGACCCGGGCCAACGTGGACAAGGTACACGGATTTCACTTCACTTAAAACCTGCGCGCTGTTCTCCCGATTCTGTCTGGATATTAATCTCCGGTTTAATACTTTACTTTCAGGTGTTTTTTGACCTCATGCGTGGAATCCGAGCCAGGAAAATGGAGGAGGGCAAAGAGAACGGGAAAAACAAAAGGAAGAGCTTAATCAAGAGGATTCGGGAAAGATGTTGTATTTTATAATGACCGATTTAATTTTTTGTTTTGTTTTTGTTTCCGCTGTGGTGTCATGTCCTTCCATTTCCAATGTCTGTCTAATTACAGCTCATTTTCTTTGGTGTAAAAACGGGACAGAAAGGCAGGTATGTACACGTGTACAAGTCTTGATGATCGCAAAACATTTCATTATTCAAATGTAAATAGGTTGAGTCATATTACACTACAATGAGTTTTTTCCCCGTCAGTCACATGGCAGACCCAGTAAAACAATGGGGGAAAAAAAAAAAAAAAACAGCGAGGCTACTTTCACACTTGGTATGCTTTAATGTGTGTACTTCTGTAGGAAGTCAATGCAAAGCAGATGTTTTAAAAAAAACAACAAAAAAAAACAGTCCAGTCTTAATGCTTGAAAATCGGTTGTGCAGAGTGATGCAAAGTCGCATTTTTACTTCCTGACCAATCAGGTCACAAGCTAGAAGGTGAGCAAATACTGAATAGAGGTAACAGAATGAAGTTCTCTTGATTTTAAGGGCACAAGCACTATGACATCGGCACGATGATGTCATAGCTATTATGTCATCATCATTGCTATGATAGTGCTGATGTCTGAAAGTGCTGATGTCATTGTCCAGATTTCTGATGTCATTGTGTGTGAAGGGCCCTTTTGATTTTCTATGGATTATCCCCCCAATTATCCAGGGCTTTTTGGGGATCTTAACATGCTCAAAAACTCTTGAAAATCAGCAGACCAAAACAACCTACTTTTCTTGGATTAAATTTAACTTCGTCATTGTGCACAGTACATGCACAGAGCCAGTGAAATGTTCTTGTTCCTCTTCTTTCCTGTTTAACAGCTGTTGGAATCCTGCGTGTTGCATTACTGCCAACTGTAGGTCTCATTCTCCCTCACTGCAGATTTTCTAGTCCAACCTTCCTTAAAAAACATCGTCTAATGCTTCCTTCCCTGATCTTATCTTGTTCTGTATCACAAAATCTTCGTCAGCTTTTATCCGCCAATTAAAGACATACACACAATCTTCCCTACGTGTTCCCTCTTAGTACCGCTCTGCACCTTTAGTTTGGGGTCCTGCATCACCACCTCTTCATATCCAGAGTGACACCTGTCTTTATTTCATCTGCATCGCCTACCATAAGGGATGTAATGTAGCGGGTGGATGCTAGCTAGAAGAGTGCTATGGTTTCAGTTTTATGCACTTTAACACAAAATAAAACTCACTGGCAACTTGTATCACACCGTGATTTGCATGCCTGAGACACTCTTAAAATATACCTTGACCGACCGTGTCTGGACTAATGCCAAAAGGTAACGCTAATGTGTTACAGGTATACAAATCCCTACCTCCATTTAACCACTCGGTCACGAGCTGTAACACTAACCAGAATTTCCAAATGATAAACCTGATGATTCCTGCAGGAACTGAAGGTCATCGGGTTCCTGATTCATAAAGGAGGACTTTAATTCTCCGTATGACAAACAGGAAGGATGTTATTTAAATTAAACTGTTTGCCCGATTCAGTGACTCGGAAGCAGAGGCATAAACATTTCCAAGTGTGAACACCGCCTCTACACAAGCTACACTACACAAGCTTGGGGTTGTGTGTGCATTTTAAACACAAACAAGCGTCTTCTTTACACAAGCTTTTAAAAAGCTGATATTCAGTTAAGCAAAGCCTTTGAGCTGGAAAAGTTTATTTCCACATCCGGTCCAGGATTGATTTGTGAAATGTGAGTTTGAGAAAGATGACTGAACTAAAACGAGTGCCTTGACTTAACGAAACACTTAAAAGGAACTTTTTTTTAAAAAGGCGAATTAGGTAGGGCATCTGATATGTGTTTCTCCTCACTCAGACACACTAGTTGTGGATCACTGCCTTACTACGGCAAGCCATTCTAACGTTTAATAGCTTCTTTCTAGTCAAAATAAACATTTCAGATATCCATAATGACGTTCCACCTATCCACAACACAAAATTCAATTCAGAGGTCCACAAAGTCATTTGTTCCTAGTATGAATGATGGTCCCTTCTCATTACATTATATATTTAATTCAGTTTTAGATAATCAACAATATTAAATGTGGATATCTGCAACCATCCATTATTCCGTTTGAGATATCTACGATTTAATCATGATTAGTCCTAATTCCAATACCAAATATCTTCAGCTTCCCTGACTTTACATATATATTTTATGTCTTTTTTTTTTTTTTTAAAGATATCTTACATTATTTTTTAACTAGTCAAAACATGGATATCTTGAACTTCAATTGTGACTAGTGAGAATTAAATTGTAGATGATTTGAAACTGGAATTGTGAATGTTCATAATTTAGTATCAGATGTGTTAAGATATAGCTATCTTCAAATTAATTTTGATTAGAGAGATCTCAGTTTAAAGATTTTCATTCTGCCTAGTCAAGATTTATTTGCAGATATCTTGAATTGAGAGGTGAAATGTGGATATTTGTAAGTTACAGCAAGTAGGAGGAAGGGCTTGTCCTGGCCATAGAGAGGAGTGGCTTTGCTATTCAACCAATAGAACTAATTTGGTATAGAACGTATAGCCACTGTGTCAGAGAAGCATAAAGAACTACTTCAACAAGTCTAAACCCAATTACAGATATCTACAGTTGTCGTTTAGGATACGTTACAAGCTGACTGTCGGTTTCTGTGACATCATTAAAGATATCCGTACCTCACAGATTACGGATAAATCTAGCTGTCACTGTCAAAGTCAACTACTGTCTGTAACGTTCATTCCAGATCGTGAATTGTAGACATTAAATGTTAAAACGGCTTTCCGTATCTTACTTACCTCAGCACACTCTCAGCTGGGTTAATGAGGTCAGAGTGAACGAGAAGGCAACAATCCTAACATTACAGAAATACACAACTAAGCTGTAAACTTATATTAAATAGATCCTTTGGAAACATTAAAAACCTTTACTAGACCCCGGGGTCTTGATGCAAACTCAAAAACACAGAAAATATTTATTTCGAAAGCTGAACCAGTGGAGAGTCAGTGGAAATCATTAAGCAGTTGTGACTATGAGGAGTCTCGGGCGATGTGAAGATTTCCTTCATAAATAAACAATTTGAACATAAAAGTCTACTATAAAGAGAAATAAACAGTAAATCATTTAAAATGAAGATTTCATGTGACAAATGTTTGTGCTTTAAAAAAAGTACAAACGTGGACGTGTCCTGTTTTATAAAGAATTTATCTGGTGAGTTTTACTGAGCAGCTTGAAGAGATTTCCAACTCACATCTGTATTTTAATTTTTTTGGTCTGGAGAGTGGGGCTTTATGGAATATTTTACTTTTACTGACATCCAAGAAAGAGAAAAAAATATGTAGTACACAATTTCCTTTTGAAAAAAAATGTAAAGAAAAAGGACTACCGACTCGATCATGCGGAAAATAAATGTCTAAGAAAGTTTTTATATAAAAAAGGTGACTTTTGCTCAGTGCTGTATGAACCATCAGACATTAGTGAACCTTTCCTAATAAAAAGATGCAGCAGATATCAGCATGACAGGTATTTATGTATTACTGAGAAAACATGACTGATGTATTTAAATTATTCATTTCAAATTATGATTTTTTTCCCCGTTGTGATGCTTTAATCAGATCATATTTTCATGTGTATTCGATTTCTGTTCCATAAAAGAGAGGAAGAAAGGAAATGGTGATTTTCTTTTTAATTCCAAAATTTAGTGCAGGCCGCGACTCGTACCACATGAGCTTATAGTGAATCATCGACCCTTGGATCCTCTTTCTTCTCGTAACCTCCGGAACAGACTGATCTGTGGGTTTGTCATAACGCCATGTGCAGCTACATCTCTGTTTGAAGTCTGAATAATTTTGACGATCATTTCCTGCTAACTGCGATTCAATAATGTTGGAACTCGAGTGTGTTTTGACATTTTTCTATAATAATAATAACTAACTTCACTCTGTGATTAACGGTACACAGGGGTAATGACGCTGAAACACAACATGCTCTGCTGAAGCCCTCAGGTACTTTTTGTTCTACTTTATGTTAATTAATGCAGCTGTCTAACTCAGAGCCAAAAAAACATTAAATACAAGAGATTTTATTATAATATTTTGTGCCTGGTGTTGTTCTTGTGTGTCCTTCTGGATTTAATATTAATCTAAATGTTGATTCATTTATAATAAAAGCAGATCCAAGATTAATCCTACAGTTAAACCCGAGTAAACATGTTTCGAACAAAGACTCGAGACGCTTTTCATTACTGAAATATTATGGGACTGTAATTGATTATATTTAAAAGAAATAACAAAACAAAATGGTTCTCACTTTTAAAAAACCCCCACACATTTTAAAGATATAAAACATAACGAGACAATCCAGACACCTCACACTTTACCGAGTAAATCACATTCGAGGAAAGAACTTCAACAAAGGCTTTTAAATACATCGTCTTTTTTTCCATAAAACTTTTCCTTTACATAATTCGAGTTAGGATTAACTAGATTGAGGTACATACGCATTTAAAAACTCCTGAGAATGTAAAAAAAATATCGAATTGAATACATTCCTAACTTTTTTTTTTCTTCTTTTTAACAAAAATTACAGATATGAAATAAAATTAAAGACAAAGTCTAAAGGTATTTTACAGAAATGTACAAAATTAGAATAAAATGCCTAGAAAAATGTTGTGCTGGTTGAGTTTGTTAACATCATCGGGTCAGAGGTAGTAGAGTAGACCTCTTAATGCAATTCTCACACACACACACATCAATCAGTAACTCAATCTAATCTCTCAAACCTGCAGTGACAATCATATTTACTGAATAATTATTATATTACTAATAATTATATCCACAATAATTTCCCAATAAGGAAGCTCAGGCTGGATCCAATCTGTGTGATCTGTTTTTTCTGATTTGACACACACACAAATCAGATGTCTCATAGATTTTGGTGTGTAGTGACAACACTAAATATTGTCCATAATAAATGTGTGCTAGAGTGTATATGTGCCTGTCTGGATTCTACACTCAAAATTAAAATGTACAAAAGAAGTACAAGGATAAGAGATATCCAGGATACAAAATCTAAAAGAAAATGCTGTAAACAGTGAGCTCTGGAAGTGTTATTGCTGCAGTCATGTCCAAGTCCAGGGTTTGGTGTGTCCAAATATTAATTAACCCCGAAAAAATGTAAGGGGAGTCTTAAAAGGCTTGTTTTAAGCGGTTGAGTTTTTGTTGTAGTACCTCCCTGGCCTGCCTGTGTGTGTGGCCTGCTGGGAGCTGCATTTCGACTGGGTCTGGGTCACTGATACGGGCTGCAGGTTAGCCCACGGGTCCTGAAGCATGGACGCTTTGTAATACTTATCCATATCGTTTGTGCCTCTGTCCCTGGCGTACGGCGTGGACGTCCGCGGAGAACCCTTTAGGAGACAATTTACTTTGTTTAAAAAAAAAAGGACAAAGAAATCTGTTGCGTCTGTGGCACAATTTAGTGTTGAGAATTATTAAGCACATTTTATACGGATCATTCTTTGTAAGTGTGTTGATTGAACTCAATCAAACCCGAGTTATTACTACACTCTTAGAAAATAAGGTACTAAATTGGGTCTTATCGTGGAGTGGTCATTTTGAACAGGTTTGTACTACAGTTTGACATTAACAATAAGAGTATTAAATGTAATTGATTGTTTTTCCTCTTTTTTTTTTTTTTACATGAAACCAATTTACTGCAATATTTTAATGGACTCAAAGAAATAATGGAGCAGACCGTTATCATTTAAAAAGAAGAAATTATTTGCAAAAGAATGCAAAGTTGGAAATTCGTGCAGCTTTACTGTAATACCACATCGTACCATCAGTGGTCGCTGTTGCTTCAGTGTTTATGAATTCCGATTCCTTTTAGTGAGCCGAATCATTTAATTCGGTTCACCAATAAATAAGAGTCGAATCGTTTTTCACAGAAACACGATTTTGCTGAATAAACAGATAATTAAAAAAATAAACATCTCTTGTACTGTGTAAACATGCTCTCTTGAGAAAACAATCTGATGTTTGTGCAGATTTGATGTAATACTACAATCTAACCATTAGAGGCCGCTGTTGCTTTTTTGGAGTTTATGAATTCTGATTCATTAGGGCGAGTCAAATCATTAGATTCGGTTCACCAATTAGTCAAATTCTCTCTCACAAACAGTTCATTGCTGTTTTTCCTGACAAGGACATTTTGTTCTTTTTGCTGAATAAACAGATCGTTAAATAAGACATCTCTTGTACTGTGTACTCCTTCAATATGGAGCCAATTTAATGTGTATTTTAAATATATACATTATAAAGACGAATTAATGGTACAAGAGATCAAATTATTTGCTTTACATGACCACGCTAGTCATGAGTGAATTAAGAGTTTAGTACCTTACTCCTCTAAGAGTGTGTAATGCCTTAGCTCAGGCTGTTGGTCTCTACCTGATATCCGCTGTGAGCTCCGGGACTCTGATAAGGCGAGTGTCTGTATGTAGGACTACCGTTCGGTCTGCGCGGTGTGTGTCCCGCGGATTTCCCGCCTCCACTCCCTCCTCTATTACCGCTAAACTCCCTGGGTGAGGTGTGTCCCCCCGGAGAGCCACCATACGACCCGAATCTGGGTCCGTACGGCCCGTTTGGGAAAGCCCAGGGCGGCGAGGGAAACCTGCCGCCCCCTGCCCTGTCCAAAGCAGGTGGAGGGCTCCGAAATCCTCCGGTTCGCGGGCTTGCTGCTGGATACGGAGGTCGGAAATGTGGTCGCTGCATTTTGGCTAAGGAAGAATTTTTTTTTTTTTTAAAAAGAAAGAAAAAACAAGAATCACGCCGTTTGGGTATAGAAACCAAAACACACAAGCTGCTCTAACCCGGAACCGGAAGCTTTAAATATGACTGCAACGATGAATCTTGTTTCTTTTCTTTCTCCTCAACTTAAGCTTAACCAAATTTCTCAAATTATATCTAAATTAAGTGCGCGTCCATTTTTATGGATTACGTTGTTTTCCCCCTTGTTTTGCTTTCCTAATTTTGTCGTTTTTCACAATTCCAGATTTGTCGGTACAACAAAAGTAAACTCCGACCTAAACACAACCCAAGCGCAAATCAGTTCCGCACACCAACCACCGTAATGCAATGGACGTAATTAATCCGTTCCACAGTTTCTTGTTTTCTGTGATTATATGCAGCTCTTGCGGCGAGACTAGTATTGTTAATATGACTCCGAAACTCCGAGGCTCGATTCCAATAATTCCTCGCTCCGAGGCCTTTGTCGTTCCCTGAGTGTGACGCGATCAATGACGTCACAAACGAAGTGACCAATCAGCGGTGCATGGTGAACGCTTAAACCCTTAGTTTTAGGAAGTTTTTTATTCACAAATGTAAAACCCTAAATACTGTACCAGAATTATCTTTTCTGTTTTCACAAGAGACCCAGAAAATAACGTTCTTCCTTCACTAAAACACATGTTTAAGAAAAATGGAATTAAAAAAATAAAAATAAAATAAATATATATATCGGAATTCCACATCATAAACTAACATTATCCCTATAAACACACACTTATTTACTTCTCCCCTCTTTGATTGATTGATTGATTGATTTATATTTATATAGTATCCTATATACAGTGGAACCTTGGATTGCGATTAACTTAGTCTGCAAGTGTTTTGCAAGATGAGCAAAAATTTTCAATAAATTTTTACTTAATAATCCATCACAGGGCACACATACATACACTCATTCACACACTACGGGCAATTTGGAACGCCAATTAACCTAACCTAC
>JAQQZT010000018.1:3230902-3243052 GCA_030068275.1 Clarias platycephalus
TTAAATATTATCCTTTTTACTTTTTCAATTCTAATATTTAAATTTCTTATCTACAGCAATAGGTATAAATATGTTAAAAGTAGTGTAGCTTCCTTGAACTGAAAAGATTGTATGGATCCAAAGAAAGAACAAATGTTGTGAGTGTTTCACCTACAGTAGGGTCCAAATGTTTAAACGCCCTAATAACAAAAAAGCATTTATTTCACATTCATTTGTAGTTAATACACAGTGTTTTATTAGAAATGAGCACATTGTTTGACATTGTCATAATCTTAGGATTTTACATGTCCCGGTTTTACTTTAATGACAGGGTTCATTCTGGATGCTCTGGACTTAAGGAGTTTGTTTAAAACCTGACCTGAGGTGAGGAAAATCTGATTTTCCGTACAAAGCGGTTAATGTGGTTTTGACATTAGAATATTATATATTTAATATACTGAACATTTCCATTCTTTGTTTGAGAAACATTATCTTTGTTTCTACTTAATTATTTTTTTCTTTAATCACAGCTTTACTGGAGTCATGGTAGCGTAGTGCTTAGCACCATTACTTTGTACCTCCAGGGTTTAGGTTTGATTCCCGTCTCGGATCTGTGCATGGAGTTTGCATTTTCTCCCTCTGCTTGGTGGGTTTACTCCGGGTGTCCGAAGTCATGCAGATTTGGCTAATTGGTTTTTCAAAATTAAAAATTGCCTGTTGTCTGTGTATGTGTGTGTGCTCTGTGATGGATTGTTACCCCGTCCAAGGTGTACCCCACCTCATGCCCTAAGTCCCCTGGGATAGGCTTCAGGCTCCCCATGACTCTGAGTGAGTGACTGTTCCTACTTAAACTTTTTTTAAATCCCAGCTTTATTGAACAAGAAATTCTTAAAGTGATCTCAAAAGTTTGGATTGTGCTTTAAGTATCACAGCCGAATGTTTTGACCCGCATCGTGAAGTCCGAGCAAAATGTTGATAAATGTGTTTTTAAAACCCTTAAACTAAACCTATGATTGCATACAGCCACCAGTCTATTCATCATGATCATCATCTGTAGCAGCTCTGCGTGAGAAAGACATCTTGTAGTTTTATTTGTTTAATTTCTATCACTGACGTTCCAAATGGACCTGCAATTTCCTGTCAAGCAGGAAACAGATCACACACCCGGGTCCTTTAATGGCAGATATCTTCACTCTCATGACAGCTGCACTGCTAGGCCTGGTGATTTCTCTCCTCTACGAGTCCCAGTAGTACGTTATTTCTAGTGATCTTTCAGTTTAAGGATGAAAACAAACTCACAGATGGTGCTACAGTACACTGTTATTTGCTTTCCTTTTTTCTCTTACTTCTCCAGCTACATGCTGAGGGAAAAAATTATGTTTCTACTTTATAGTTTATAGTTAAGTGCATCACATCAGGTAGCCTCATGATTAATTCGCCACTGTACAAGACAACACTTGAACAGTTGTAATGTTTTTAGCAAGCTAATAAATCACACAATACGCTAGCAACTTCACTCAGTTTAGTACTGGTCTTGTAAAAAATGGGGAAGAAAATACCTAAATTCAAAATGTACATTTATTGAATTAAAGGTTTAATGTAAGTTTAAAGTTAATTTAATGTTTAATAAAGTAGCTAGCACATCTGCGAATTTTTGTCTGCATATCAGATTAATTAATTATTATTTTGGATGATTTGTACTTTGTTATTTTTTTTTATAATTTAAATTACATATTTGTACTTTTGCTAAAGTCAATTTACAAAATATAAACCAAAAAACAAGTTTTATCCCTTAAGCCATAATATTTTTCTTCTATGAATAAAATTTAAATACCTGCCTGTAAACTTCATCATCAAATCTAAAGTATGTAGTTAGGTTTTCTAAACTGGTTTGTTTAATTAACTAGTTAGTAAATTTTTGCTTAGTGCCTTATTGAGTCATCTAGCTATTAAAATTTTTGTATATTGGCTTCTTAAATTAAATAGCTATTAAGTCTTGTACATTATTTCACCATTAAAACTAAAAATTTGCAAGAAATTCGTATTTTCAGCATAAGTTGCGCGTAAATCTGGAAGCCGTTCAAAACTTGTTTGTGTTAGTGGAAAGCCAAGGTTTTTTTCCCCATTTTGTGCAAGATTTAGTGAAGACATACCATGGGTCCCAAGAATGTTAGCAAGGACGATAGCAAGAAGAAAAGGGAGCCACTTTCAGTTTTGCAGCCAGTGCTAAGGGGAATCATAAATTAAAGTTAAGTAAGGTTAAATTTATTTCATTTACATGTCACAAAATATGATTATAGTGTTGAAAATTGGTAATATTGGGAGGTAATTATTGGGTGGCTGGAATGGATTATCTGCATTTACATTATTTGCTATGGGAAAATGTGTTTTGCAATAAAAGATTTCGTCTTTAGAACTTGCCTCCGGAACTAATTAAATTTGTTTGCCGAGGAACCACTGTAATTATTGAAATTAGCAAGATGGTTAGGTTTTGTAAAATAGCTTGTGATATTATTTAGCTAAAAAGATTGTCTAAGTTGGCTAGCTAGCTAAGATTTGTAAATTAGTTTCTTACATCTGGCTAGTTAGAGTTTGGTAAAATACCTTGTGACAGTATTTAGCTAGAAATTAGCATTAAGCTTTAAATTAGGTTGTTAAATTAGCTATTTGTTTCATTATTGTAAATTAGCTAAATAGATTTTAGATAGATAGGTTTTTGCAAATAAACTTAAATAAACTAGCTAGGTAGTACAGTTTATTTGTAATGTGCCTTAGCATTAGCATTTTTTCCACAAAAAAAACTTTGGAAAGATTTTACACTTGATTATATTTAAATTTAGATACTTTTAGGTAACTTCTGCCTCTACATTTTTACTTTTAATGAAGTAAGAGTTTGATAGAGTAGACAAACTTTTCTTCCAAAAACATAACGACTCTCAAAACACCTGACTCTAATTATCGCTTTGGATTTCAGATTAAATACCGTCTTCCCACACTGATAAAAGTTTAACCTAAAAAATCAAGTGCTTTTGTTTAACCACAAGATGGCATTCTAATTTTTTTTAAAGACCATTCGCATGCTTAATTTTAAACACAAACCATGATTCCTACAGCGATATGCTGGAAAATATTTTGTTGTCAGAAAGTTCAGAGAGACCGTTGATGCTCGCCAATTGTTATGACCGCCACATTCTGTTTACACGTGCAGATGTTCAGAAGGTTATTCTAGGGTTTATGGACTGTCAGAGACGATGTTGTCCTCTTCAGGAAACAAAACATTAACCCTCTGTCTGGATTGTGTGTTTATGAAATACACATGATCGTCAGACATCTAACGTCAAATTTCATGCAGATTTAACAAGTGCATGTGATTTTATTTTTCCACATCATATTTACACAAACTTGATGCATTTTCAAATGTTTTTTTAACAAGCATAAGATTTAATTTTATAAGATTTTTAAGATTTTAAGATTTCTTTTTAAAAGTTTTAATTTTCACACAATTTATTTTCACATGCTGACTTTTCCACATGAATGTAGCATGTGATTTTATTTTTATTTTTACACACTGGGTTACATTTTATATGGATTGTGTTATTTTGTTCTGTAAATAATATGTGTGTGTGATTTTTTTTGTATTCCATAACATTTTATTAACATAATAAAAAAAAAAAAATTGTGCAAAATGTATGTGATTTTGCACATTGAACATTTGAGGATACAATCCAAAATTTGAGGATTATCAAACATCACTCAGTACATAAACATTTTCAGGTTTCCTAATTAATTGTATGGCTCACACCTGACATCTATTATTACCGTACAAACAAAGTAGTTAAAGCTTTAAAACATGTTTCTTCGGGTTATTCTGATTATGGCCTGCTGCAAGGGGCAATTTTAGTGTACAGTTAAATAGCAAATGACATGTCAGGCACCAGACTCACATTCAAATCACAGACTGCATCTTTAAACTTGGAAAAAAATTTTTTTAATTAAAGTATTTATTTCGAAAAGGAAATTGAATTATACAAGCTAAAGAATTTTACTGTCCTATGAAAGATGAATGGTGAATGGATTTGGGATGGAAATGACATTTCCTGAGTAACAAAAGCGCTCAGGATAGTGGTTTTCAAAAAAAAAAAAAAGACAATGTGCATATTTTGGCCTGACTGAAACCACATGTCTAATGGTCAGATCCAGCTGTTTTCACATATGCTGCACAGAAAAGGAGAAAATTAGCATCTATTAAAACTTTCCAAGTACATTAGAATGTGAAAAAGAGGAATCTGTTTACGGCAGTAGAAATGACCACTTGGGTGTTATTATGGTTATCTAATTATCATGTTGATGAGGATTAGCTTCTGAGAAGACATAACGGCATCCATGGTCTACAGTTTATTTTCTTTTGTAATATTCGCACACTGTCATGGTTAAGAAGTAGTTTGGATGCAGGTGCAGACGTCTCTTTGTTTCACATAGTGAACAGACATACTTCTGGACAAGAAAATACAACAGAAGTGAGATCACACATAACCAAAAACATTCTAAAAAGCCAAACTAAAGACAAAACCCAGTGTTTAGGAGTATAGTAATTTGACAGGCAGTCCAGTCCAGTATCCTCACAGCATGAAAGGGGAAGGTCCCTCACAAGGCAAGGAAGGGAAGCATTTGCATTGAACAAAGGGAGAAACCTGGGATGTGGAGGTCACTGTGTTGGCTTGGCTCTGAAGGTCACAATATTGACTTAAACTTGAAGTTGGGCTGTGGAAGTTCCTATGTTGACCTCCACTGGGAGCCAGGCTGTACAGGTCATCATGTTGGCCCAAACTGGCAGTGGGTGCTCTGCAGGTCACCATGTAGACCATCACCTGGAGCTTTGCTGTCAGACTCATTTCGTTGAACTCCTGCCCAGACAGCAGCACTGCATCCAACAAAACTAGAACTTGTGGGAAACCTGATTAAATAGTTTGATGGGCTCAGCAAGATTTTCTTACCTCTTGAATCCTTGAGCAATGAGACATTTGGTGACACATACTGTAGGGTGTGCTGGGCCAGTTAGTCAGAACATCATAAACTAGAGCAGCTCCTTCTCTCTAGGTATCGGGTCCACCATACTCGCCTATTAAAATCGACCTCAATGCAGAAATTTGTTGGGCGGGATTCAGCCGTGTCATAAGGTGACAGAATGTCCTCAAGCCTTGTTTAGGGGTAACGGATCACATGAAATGTAGGCATTGAAATCCTGGTCCCATGCGCACTCCATTTTCCTGCTACATCTTTTATTTGGCCTCACTTTCTGTCAGGGTTCAGAGATAGATTGGATGCAGGTACAGACTTTGATTTATTACACATTGTGAACAAAAAAAACAGGAACAAGAACAGGAGCTTGATACTGATGAACTGTGACTTGAACTAAGATAGCATGAATTAATGTGGGAGATCACACAGGACTAAAAAGACTAACTAATTGGGAACAAACTCAAACTCAGTGTGGATGATGGCAGTCATGTGACATAGAGGGGTGATGGGGAAGCTATAGTCCAGCAAAGTCCATGGTGACATACATGATTCGTTTATTTTATTATTTAAGCTTTGCAAATGGTTTATTTTAAATGTTATTTAAATTTGCATTTAAACACATACTGTACAGCACCATTTGCTGTATTAAACATAAGGATAGCTCATTTTTTTACTAAATAATCTTTTTGTGAGGAAAACTTTAAATACATTCCTATTGAATATTCCTGTAATTGGTCAAATGTAAAGATTAATTTATCTCTTAAAGAGATTCATGCCTAGACATCACCTTGATGTTGCAGTCAGTGTGCTGCCCGTTGGACGTCAGCATGCCTCAACATGAAAAAGCCTCTAAATCCAAAGAGTTTCCTCTGATGCCTCTCTGACTCATTCCAGTGAAGAGAAGAGCAACAGGAGTCACACCAGATCAAGGAGAATACAAACAGTCCATGAAACCAATGGCCACGGGGCAGTCGTTAGTTGTGGAGGCCCAAATCAGACACTTCGGATACTGTTAAAATGGTGCTAAGCAACAAAACCTAGACAGGATGAAAATACATTAAGTAAATCATTTACAGGTTCATAATTAAAAGAACAAATTACCAGGCATAACACGTGTAATATTCCAGATTCCCTTTGAAGTCAATTCCAGCTGTGTGGAACCTGAGTATAAAGACCAAAGAACAAAAGAGTGACTGAATTGAGAATAAAGGGGATTTTATTGAGGCACGTTAAACAGGCAATTGTGTACAGGCCTGAGAAAAACATTTGCTTGATAAAATTTTGACATCTAATATATTGTGAAAACTACAGACTTTTCTATACTGAAACTGTATTCTTATGTATACACATCTGAAACAGTCCAGGCAGAGCTACTGTTACTACCCCAAATGTAACTATTTTCAGTTAACATCACATCCACAGTGATTTGACCAGAATCCTACTGTATTTGTGCTAATATCATGATATTAATGAACTGATGATTTTATCCATCTATAGATACAGCAGTCTTGTGTAATGTCTGTGTGCTATAATGTTTTCAAATTCAAATTCAAATTTTGTCACATACACAGTCATACACAGTACGATATGCAGTGAAATGCTTGAAATGCTTTAAAAAATTAAAACTTATACATAAGAAATAAATATGGATAAAATAAATACGAAAGAAAATAAATTTAACTAGTAAATAAAATAAAATTAAATTTGTGCAAATATGCATAAAAAGTGACTTATTAAGGTGACTTATTAAAGTGTCTTGTGCAATGGTCCAGAAATGAAAATATAAATATATAGTGCAAGTGTGTATGAATGTGACCATAGTGTCCATGATTGTCCATTCAATGTTGGGAGTTTAAAAAGATGTTATTAGTCCTGTGTAGTGGCGTGGTTGAGAGACCTTATCGCCTGCGGGAAGAAGCTCCTCCTCATTCTCTCTGTATTGGAGAACAGTCCATTGTTGGGATGGCTGAGGTCCTTCATGATCTTCCTGGCCTTGGTCCAGCACCGCTTGCTGTAGATTGAGCGCAGGTCAGGGAGCTCGGTGTGGATGATGCGCTCAGCTGATCGCACCACCCTCTGTAAAGCTCGTCTGTCCTGCATGGTGCTGTTTCCAAACCAGGTTGTGATGTTTCCCGTCAGGATGCTCCCTACGGTGCAGGAGTAGAAATTCCTGAGCACCTTAGAGGGCAGTCTGAAGTCTCTCAAGCATCTGAGGTAGAGACGCTGCCGGGCCTTTTTCACCACGGTGTTGATGTGACAGGACCATGACAGGTCCTGCGTGATGTGAACACCGAGGTATTGGAAGCTGTCCACTCTCTCCACTGGGCTCCTGTTGATGGTAGTTCCTCTCCTGCTTTGTACTAAAGTCCACTATCAACTCCTTTGTCTTGCTGATGTTCAGGAGGAGATTGTTCCTCTGGCACCAGTTCTCCAGATTTCCCATCTCCTCTAGGTAGGCCGTCTCATCATTGTTGGTGATCGGGCCCACCACGACGGTGTCGTCAGCAAACTTGATGACGGCGGTGGAGTTGGTAGTGGCTATGCAGTCGTAGGTGTACAGAGAGTACAGCAGGGGGCTCAGAACACAACCCTGGGGAGCTCCAGTGCTGAGACTGAGGGAGGCTAAGACATGTCTGCCCATCCGTATTGCCTGTGGTCTGCCAGTTAGGAAGTTAGAAATCCACTGACACATAGATGAGCTGAGTCCCAGGTGCTCCAGCTTGGTGGTGAGTGGTGAGGGAATTATGGTGTTAAATACTGCGCTGTAGTCGATGAAGAACATTTTAACATAATTCCCTTTCCTAGTATCCAGGTGAGTGAGCGATGTGTGGAGGAGATGAGAGATTGCATCGTCTCTGGAGTGGTTCGGGCGGTATGCAAATTGTAGTGGGTCGAGTGTGTCCAGTAGTGAAGAAATTATGAAGTCTCTGACCAGCCACTCAAAGCACTTCATCACTACTGAGGTGAGGGCTACAGGGCGATAATCGTTGAGGGAAGCAGGATGAGGTTTCTTCGGGACAGGAACAATGATGGACTCTTTGAAGCATGTGGGGATCACCAACTGAGATAAAGAGATGTTGAATATCTCAGTGAACACAGGTGCTAGCTGGTCTGCGCAGGCTCTGAGGATACGGCCTGAGATGCTGTCTGGTCCTGCTGCTTTCCTGGTGTTCACTCTCTTGAAGGCTCTCCTCACGTCATGCTCGGAAATGATGAATGCGTTTCCGGTGCTGGCAGTGTCTTCCTGTCTGCAGCCATTAGCGCCGCTAGCATTAGCGCTGCTAGCATTAGCATCGCTAGCGTCTTTAGCTGCAGCCTCGAAGCGAGCATAGAAGGTGTTCGGCTCGTCTGCCAGAGTCGCGTCCGCGTTCGTCATACCGGTTTTGATGTTAGCAAACTTAAAACACAGCATGTCACCTTACTAAGGAATGTGAAGAATTTCCACATTAATGGGTTAATGTAAACCAAATTTGCTGCCGCATGACTGTCAGAGCTGCTGTTATAGAAAATTAATCAATACCTTTTGTATAGCCAATCAGGTTCAACAATTGAACACGACAGTGGCGTTCACAGAAAATTTTTAATGATGTCATCTAAATGAAAGCAATTCTAATTAAAGTTCTAATTAGGTTGTAATCATTTTGCTGCAGTCTACACACATTATCATGTGTGACATTATCATGCATGAAATGATATCCAATTTAGCAACATACATTAATGAAAGTTAGATATTTCTTTTGCTTGAATTATAAATTATTCACAGGTCACTTTGTGACTTTTGCCCAGTAGTAAGTGAGATCATGCAGTATTTGCCGGGCTTTAATAATTGAAATAAAACAACATGCAAATAATTTGTAAACAAATTGTGTTAACGCTTTGGCTACATAACATCAAGAAATCAGTATTTGTTGGAATAGCAGTTACAGCTTTCATGTAAGCTTTCAGTTTTTTTTCACATTGCTGTTGGATAACTTTTCGTAAAAAAAAAAAGCAAACAGCTCAGCTTTGCTTTATGGTTTGTGACCCTCCATCTTCCTCTTGATGACATTACAGGAGTTTTCTGGACTAAATTGCAGTGCTCTCTTATTTTTTTTCCTAAAGCTGTATATATTGAACAAGTATTTACCTATTCCTGATTTTGTTTGTTGCAGATTTGTCAGACTTAAATGATTCAGATCATCAAACAAATAAATTTTTTTCCACGAAAATAATACAAGTAAATACAAAATGCAGTTTTTAAATGATGATGATATTTATTAAGGGAAAAAGCTGCCCCGCTCTATGTGAAGTATTTTAATGAGTGCCCTATAAAGGGATAAAATGTTGATGTGATATATCTTGATTTCTAGTAATTTTCTCTGTTTTGAAATACCATGAACATTATTACTAAGGCAAACTTTTTATTTTTATTTTTTATTAAAACAGTCTAAACATTAACCGTGTAGACATTTACATTTGCAATGACTTTTCCAAGAACGTAACCCAAAAAGGGATGTGACCATGAACTATTCCAATAGATACCTATTAAGTCTCAGTAGCAAACTAGGAAGACCATTACATTATTAATTATTACATATTACATATTATTTTTTATTTTTAAACTTTTTAAAGTTTAAAAATAAAAAATATATATTTTTGAGTTTTTATTTTAGTTCATTACTAGATAAGGTAACAAATGCCACAATTTCCAACACAAATGAATGGGAAGAATTTAGAAAGCGATTACAGAATTTAGGCAAAATGTGAAAATTAAATGATCTTCTGTATGTCTCCTGGCATAACACCTTACATTAGTAACAATATTCAATCCCATTTTAATATTATAGTAAATCGACACCAAAAAAAATGTCCCGCCTTCATACTTTTTGTAACCTTCTTATAGAAATGCAACGTTACCGCCTAATTTGTAAGAAGGTTATCATCATCATCTCTTCTCATGATATGTTCATTTCTTTTTTGTTGAGAAAATTTCTTGTCTTCATTAGTTGTAGGAACAGGTGACTCCACCTGCTAGGCATTACTGCTTGTCACAGCCGGGGTCATCAGCCAGAAGATACTCTTCATAACTTAAATAACATAAATGTTGGAACATCTTGGGGTGGTGGGGCCATGATTACTTCTTCTTTTACTTCCATGCTTTGTCCTTTCTTCTGAGCCACAGCCAGAATCTCTCTTGTTCTGCTGCCTCCGCCAGGTCTTTGGTTGGCTTTTTCAGTTTGGCACCTGTGATCCCAAAGAATTTCAGGCACCGCAGGATCCCTGTGTAACCTCGACACCCGCTTTCCACTGGGTAGGTGAAAGCTTTCCACCTTGCTTGCGAGCATGCTGCTGCCAATTCCACATATCTCTCCTTTTTTCCTCTGGAAGGCAACCATCAACCATCATTCTCTCTTCCCACAGGACAGTCGGCTCGACCATGATGACAGTCTTTGCTTTTGCAGATCAGATTACCACATCCGGCAATAGGGAGGTTGTGGTGAGCTCTTGTTGGAATTTATTATCACCTGAGCTTAAACTCCGCTATGGGATTTAAACATGAGATTCCTTATCTTTACACAAAATTCAGTCAGTTCTTTTTTTATTGCCAACATTTCTTGTGATTAATGTCTTCTTGAAACTTTTTTTTTTGATACCTACAAGATTAGTTTTCTGCTAGGTCTTTAGATATTTCAGAGTAAAACTTGGGATTTATGGTTATGGTTCATGTCTTGCCATGTTTTTGCCTGTACTTACAGTAACTCTAATCCACGACATAAGACATAAGAAAGATGATTGTGACAACTGATTGGCTGAATACTGTACTACTGTTCATTTCATCTACTCTCAAAGTGTCTACTTTTAGTCTAAATTGACATTGTCAAAATCCAGTGTGCCCTTCCTAATTCTATGTATTAAGGCAAATCATATTGCTAACAAATTTAAAACAAAGATATACAAGAGCATTGTCAAAATCTAATTTCATTAAATGCATCACAGAATATGGAATATTACATTGTTTGCAGTACCAGTCAAAGGTATTGTGTCTACCAGTCAAAGTTTGGATTTATTTTCTACACTGTAGAACTATACAAGAGAAGTCAAAACTATGAAATAACACATATGGCTTTAGGTAATTAAAAACAACAACAACAAATGTTGTGCTATTGTAAGACATGAAGGTCAGCTGATCTGGAACAGTTCTTGGAAGAACAGTAAACTTTTGACTGGTATTGAGTAATTCCATCTCAAATCAACCAGTGGAAAAGAAATTTTCCACCATCACTTCTCAGATTTTGCTGATTTTTTCACCACGTGTTGGTATTGGCATGAAAATAAAACCCCCCAATTTTTTTGTCCCAACTCCGGCTCGTTAAAAAATGGCAACCATCTTGATTTTTGGCCTTGACGCGCTTCGAGACGTGCCACGCCCCTTTTTGAAATCCTTTTTTCCTTGATAACTCACTTGCTATATGTCATATGGAGATGAAACTGGGTGTATTTATGTCATTTTTCATGTAGAGAATCAGCAATCAGAATTTGGCTATCTCTTGCGGTTATGGAGATATTTCTGAAAAAAAAAAATTCTGACTTTGTGAAAAATGTGATTCCTGCACAGCTCATCACTATACAGCCAAGGCCCAAGCTGCTTATTTGAAAGAACTGAAAGAGAAACTTCCCATTGGAGAGGAGGCTGTTATCCTCATGGATTTTGCCGAAAGCTATTCTTTCATTTGTCAGGATGCTGTTCAAGGTTTTCATTGGGATACATCCCAGGTGACTCTGCATCCCTTCGTGGTTTACTATAGGGATGGTAGTGAAAACGATGGTTCGCTAAGTTGCAAAAGTTTGTGTTGTCAGTAATGAAAGGCAACACAATGCTATTGTTATTCACAAGTTTATTAAGGTTCTCATGAATCCACAGAAAGTTCTTAAATCTACCAAATTTAAAAATCTACAAAGTGCATGCTTTTCCTAGTTGATATTATTTGTGTCACTGCAACTTGACAGGTCTCCTACATGTACATGTACATGTACCCTTTTGGTCTAATTCCATGAACTCATTTTTGTGGGCTTTGTTCTTCCAGAATCAGATACGCAGGGTGATGAAACAAAAACTGTGATTGGTCCTTTCAGTGTAGAGAGATGAATAACGTCATTATCAGTCTTTGACTA
>JAQQZT010000018.1:3261430-3286649 GCA_030068275.1 Clarias platycephalus
TCATTATTATAGTAGTAAAATTTACTTAAATATGTTAGGTGTCACTTTGTTGCCATAATTTTTTTAAGTAAACCCTAAGTTAGATTTTTTACAGTGCATACTGAAGATAAAATATAAAAAATAGTGCAAATGTATTTAAAGAAGACCGTAAATCCCTGAATTATGGTGGCTCGGAGCCCACTGCAGGTGTGAACATTCAGCAAATGGTCCTTCAATGGACCGCCTGATCCTTGAAAATCAATACATAACTTGTCATCACCCTGAAGAGACGCATCTGTCTGTGTGAACTGTACACACAAACATTCACCAACAACCCCGGCACATTAGAGGAACTCAGCTAGGAGGTATTGCCACATTTCCCGTACAGACCTGACCTCGCTCCAAAACTTTTCCCTATGTTTGGGCCATTAAAGGAGTTCCTGGGAGGCCAGTGTGTCAGACATGAAGCAGGCAGTCCGATCATGTCTCCAGTGTACTGAGAAAACTTTCTACCTTGATGGTATCCAAGCACTAGTGAAACACTGGGATAAGTGCATTAGTGAAGCAGGGGATTATAAAGGGACATAAAGGGAGTCTTTTACACGTTCTGTTTTTTTTTTTAGATAATTAAAGTGGTTTAACTTGAACACTCCTTGTATTTTTCAATAATAATAAGCATACAGTATTAATGACTGTCAATGACTTTGTACTACTTAACTGTAATTGTATAGCCTGTTGAGTGAAAGTAACTGTCCATTTTTTCATTTTCGAAAATGTAAATTTTTTAAAGATTTTTTTTGTGAATAATTATTGAAAAAAGGTTAATTAAATGGAAATTGACTGAATAGGTAAACATTGATTTTACCTCTGGCTCCTGACCAGAGAGATGACTGCACTGCGCTGTGTTCTGCTCTCACTCTGAACTGTGTCACACCGTCCAAGAGCTGATAAATATTAGCATATAGAGTATAGAGAAAGATGCTAAATGCTAAAAAATGTATCAGGCTCCCAAAACTTTTTACTAAATAATAGTATGTGTGTGTGTGTGTGTTGTGTTCCTTTTTTACCAATGGAATGTCTGCTGTTAAACCTTCCTAGACCTTTAGGGTAAAAGCAGGCACTGCGAGCCTATGGCATGTGTCCTTGAAGGAAAAGGAATGCTCAGGCTCATTTTTTATTATTATTCTTATTATTTATTTATTTCAGTATGTTTCACTGTCTAGTCAGTATTATATTATCTGCAGGTTTAATTCTCAGCATGATCTTATGCAACACATTCCATTAAATAAATATGAACAGGCTACGATTTTTGTGAATCTTGACACATTTCGCTATACAATTGCTGCAAAGACAGGACGGACATGTCAGCACAGGTTAATTCACAAACGCTGTTTTTACAGCATGTCAACGCCATGCACAGATGCGCTCTGTGGATTAGCTGGAGCGCATGTAAGGTTTATACCCTGCTGAAGAAGCACCTGCGATGAGCATGTGTTGAAAAGTCACAGCTCGGGCCTCTCAACGCATTTAGGTGGAGATCTGGCATGGGTTTTTTTTTTTTTGTTTGTTTTTTTACTCAACTGCACAATGGGAACGAGAGCATGCTGTGAAATCCAGATCCAGTTGGAAAAGTGGGATGTGATCATTGTAAAGATGAGAAATAACTGACTACACTCCAGTATGTGCAACATAGCTACTGTACAGACTTCTTTCCCCCAAATACCTTGTTATGGAAGTAATGTTGACTGGAATGTTTGTTATGGGTCCAATAAATAGCCAAGAATGAAATATTCTGCATTGGCTTGTAAAATCTGTGATTTATTTATTTATTTTTCTTATCTTTCATTTGGTCATTCTTACAGTTAAAGGGATCGCTGAGTGTAAAAAATGTTGAGAATGCTTGGTAGAGAAGTAAACACATATTTTTTTTTTTTTTCCATCTGCTCCTCAAGGAATTCTGATTAACCTTGCTTATTCCCAAACTGATACCGCTGTCCACTCCCGAATAAATTCTAACAAATCCCATCTGCTTCTGTGGCACAAAAGAAATTATTAACAATCTCACCCTCAAGATTCAGAGAAATCTTGTCCACCCGCAAAACAATTCTGGCCAACCCAGATTATTCCCAAAGGATTTCTGAATTATCCTGTTTGCCTTGTAGGGATCCTCACCGATCTTTTCCACATCCAATGAAACTTTCACCTTTTCCCAATGGAATTCTGACTTAGACATTCACTTCTGAAAGGAATTCTGAACGGCTCCACCTGCTTCTTACCAAATTTTTATCAATATTATAGGATCTCTTTCAAATCCTCGCCAACCTCCTGTCCAATCTCAACCGGTCCTTAATGAATTCTGTCAAATCTTACAAGTCCTAAAGGAACTCTGTCCAATCTTACCCTTTCCTAAAGAAATTCTCTCCAATCTCACTAGTCCTAATGTCATTTTTTCCAATCGTGACAAATTTCGCTAATTAGTCAATTGTGACTCACCATGTCTGTCCAATTTCACCCATTACTAGAGGAATTCTGTCCAATTTTACCAGTCCTGAAGTAATTCTGTCCAATCTCACTCATTCTTAGAGCAATTCTGTCCAATTTCACTAGTCCTGAAATAATTCTGTCCAGTTTTACGTGTCATGAAAGAATTCGGTCCAATCTCACCAATTCCTACAGTAATTTTGTTTCACATGTCATGAACGAATTTAGTCCAATTTCTCCAGTCCTGAAAAAAATCCTGTCCAATCTCACCCATTCCTTAAGGAATTCTGTCCAATCTCACCCACTCCTAAAGGAATTCTGTAATTCTGTCCAATCTCACCTATTGCAACAGGAATTCTGTCCAATTTCATCAGTCCTGAAATAATTCTGTCCAATTCCTCTAGTCCTGAAAGAATTCCTGCACAATCTCGGCCCGGTCCTGAAGGAATTCTCTCAAATCTCACCAGTCCTGATGGAATTTTGTCCAAAATTTCTTCCACTCCAAAATGATTCCTGACCACTCCCAGCCGCTGCTGAATTTATTGTGACCCTTCAGACCAACTTCTGCAGAAAGTTTAATAAATCCTAAGTATCGAATTCCGCAGTTTGAATTTTCCCAAAAGCCTATTTCCTAAAATATATTCAAATTAGCAATTTAGTCTCACTAAGTTCCCAAGATAATTAACATGGTGAGCTGCATATCTGACTGCCCACAAGGAAGTAAAAAAGAAAACTGTGACTGTTTTTGTTCCTTCACCTGGGATTTCAGTCCTGATGCACATCTTTAATGTGGCATGGAAAGCAATAATGCACTGTTTTCTTTCCCCGAAAGGTCCCAAAGAGAACTAGATAGCTTTCATTTGTGAAGTGATGAGAGCAGTAATTACCTCTGCACCTTGGCTCAGCCACTCTTATCCTTACACAGCAAGGCAGCTCAGAGAGATGTACAAGCAAATGTTTATTTAGACTCTAATGAAATTGGTTAGACCTTTTCAAGTTGCCTATTTAGTCATCTGTTTAACTTTTTCATTCCACTTCATATTGCTATGTTGATAGAATGACAATAAATAAAAGTGAATTTCATGATACTCAATGGATTTACACTGCCTGGGGAAATTATTGTCTTTCACAAAGGAAAGTGAACAACAATTACATTAAGAACCATTTTACACATTATTTAAACCAGAAAGAATATTGCTGTACCATCAACTACAGTATATGGTCAGACATCAATCACTTAAATTCTTAGTGCATCATATCAAGTTGAACAGTAGAAATCAGAGTTATTTTTAATAGGGAAAGTAAGAGCATTTCCATACACACAATGTGATGAGAATTTACAAGAAAACACGTCAGAAAAAAAGTTTCAGTTTGATAAGGATAAAGATTGGACTTTGGAGTGATGTGACCTGATGAGTCCAGATTGAGCCTATTCCAGATCGATGGGCGTGTCAGGGTAAGAAGGGAAACGCACCCATCATGCATAGTGTTTACTGTACAAGCTTCTGGAGGCAGTGTTATGATCTGCGGTTGCTTCAAGGGCTCAGGTCTCCGCAACGTTATGTAGCAATAAAATAAGGTCATCAGATGACCCAAATTTTTCTTCCCTGATGACATGACCATATTCAAAGACTAAAGATGCTAAAAGCGCTAAAGATTTGGGTTCTGGGAGTATGGGGAATCATTCTTAAACATAAACTGAACACTACATCAAAGTTAAAGGTGATGGAATAAAATATTAGCGTGTGCGACTTTTTTTTTTTTTGCGGGGCTGAGTCTCTAAACGAACAAATAAACAAAGATCAGCACAAGAGGATTACTTTTACAGTTTAGCTTTAATAGTGAAGCAAAGAGTATGCTGTAAAATAAATTAGATATAAAACATAACAAGCACATTTTGTACAACAATGCATCATGTCACCTCATCTTAGAGATCTATACATAAAAAGTCACCATGTTCAGAATCCAAAAAGCTTCCTTCAACATAACTTGGTTTGTTTTGTCAGTCGTTTTCTTTCACAAAATGTTCATCTTTTATCTTGGTGCATGGTGTAATGAAGGGTTTCTATGAAGGCTGTAAGATCATGGCTTTGAACGCCTGGACCATAACATTGCATGAAACTTGTACATTTATGAAATATTGAGAAAAAATTTAAACTGGATTAAACATCAGACTGGATTAGATGATATGTTTAGTTGGCTGTGTATTGGTGCTAACTGGGCGAATACCACAGTTGAGCTAGACGTTATGAGGAATTGTTCTGAAAGCTATTAAAATGTTGGATCTTTGGTATACAGTACTATGTATAAAGTTCCAAATGTACATCATATTCTTGTGTGGCTGGTATAAGAATGTTGGTTTAGTGCAAATCCTGATCACTTTTCATCAACATTCATAATTTATAGGTAATAATAATAAGAAAATAATAATAGTTTGGCTCCAGTAGCTGGCCCAACTATTCTTCAAGTATTTTTTTTCCCAGACGAAAAAAAAAGAAAGAAATACAACCAACTATTTTTTTTTGTTGTTGTTGGAAAAGGGTTGACAAAAGAAAACATAAAAACATGAATGACAAAATGAACATCCAATAACACCAGTTGCATAGTTCGTTTTTTTTTTTTCTCGGATTCATATTCCGAGATGCTTCTTTTTATTGCAGCGCAGAGAACACGGAAACAACATTTCATCCTGACCATGCACCTGTTCCCTCATATTTCCGCTTTCCCTTCAAATAACAAAAATATATTACGCCTCTTTCTTTTTTTTTTTATACATTTATATGAAAGTGCCACAGAGATCACTCAAATCAAGAGTCCTGAATAGAACAGTTCATGAACAGAGCATGTTCAAGTCAAAAACAATGACAGTTCGAGAAATGTTTGTGGGCCAGCCTAGGCTGCTAATCCACCAATCATGTGCTTTGACCTTGGCTAAGCAGTTTTAAAACAGTTCCACAATGTTTGTGGTTGAGTTTTTTTTTATTTTATTTTGTATTCATTTTTATGAACAGCCACATTCTTCTACGATCATGTTCTGGATGTCCTTCTTGATGATCTTTTGCTCTTCGTTGTAATAAAGCATGGACATGGCACGGAGGCGGGTGGGAACGCAGCATGACCGGATGCCTACAAATGGGCTGTAACCGCGCATGCGGTAGTGGTTGATGACGGTGGAGTGGAAGGAAAGCGCCGAACCCGCCATGTTAGCAGCGTGGCCTGGGCACTCACCCTCGCAGTAGTTGGCATGGTACCCTGATGGCGCGATGATCCAGTCACTCCAGCCGATGTCCTTGAAGTTGACGTAGAAGTGGCGCTTGCAGCACGCACGCATGTTTGCTTCGCACTCAAGACCACGTTTGCTTCGTCGGTGTTGCCGTTCCTCAGCTGGACGTAGCACCAGCATCAGGAAAGGCCGGTGTGATTGCGAGTGCTCCTTGCCTTTTCCCTCACCGAGGACTGGCACTGCACCCACCTCAGAGCACAGCGGGCATGACACACGAAGCCGCAGCTCACCACCACCCCTGTCCAGCAGGGCCTGCACACTGCCTCCAACGGACAGGGTGTGCCAACCACTACGCCGAGCATCCACCATCTTCTGAGACACCAACACCTCATCATGGGGGTCTGGATTTGACTCTGTGCTCACACTCAGGGTCTGCAGGAGTTGCAGGGAAACTTTACCCTTAGTGTGGGTTCCCTTTGCCAGTTTAAGGAAGATCCACACATTGGCCTGCTCCACCACGGACTCTGCGGCACTCTCCTTAGAGATGTCAAACCTCACCATGTCGGGAGCATCAACTGCCAAAGACAAAAGAGGAAGACATTAGGTGGGTGTGGACAATAAGGTGGGTGTGGAAAGTAGAATGTAAAGTAAAATTGGTCATCAGTAGCTTCCTTTAATCACAATTCCAAGCCTCATAAACTGTTTTAAAAATGACTTTCCTGCGTCCCTGACTTCTATTCCCAAGATACAAATTTAGGCAAGTTGATTTACAAGTAAATTGTGCAAATAATTTGGCGTTTGTTTGTCATATTGGAGTACTAGCGACAGCTGAGAGGGATTAGGATCCCAGGCCAGTCTTAACATCACCATCAGAATGCAAACGCTCGCTCAGAGAGACAGAGCAGTTCTCCACCATCTGCAACCCTTCGTCAACACCTAGTCCTTCTCCATAAAAACATTTCCTGCTGCTAAAATCCTGGCACTCCGATTGTGTACATAAAGCGTGTCGTGTTATGACAAGGGCCTTCCCAATAACTCGCACATGACCGTGTAAGTGTGTAAGCCTGTTCCGATTCAGTTATAACACATGATTTATTGATTTGTGATTCGAGACACAGCCTCTCTTACGCCGCTCTCAAGTACAAAGAGTGAGTTTGTCTTCATTCCAGCTGTTTAGTCAACACATCTGCTTAAGATATATGATGTGTTACCTAATATCAGAAAGGAAAGCCCACTTGATATCGAAACCGCCCGAAGTTTTGACCCTTTCAGGGTTGTTTGTATTTTCTTTCACCTTGTCATCTGATATTCCCGTGAAGAAAGGCGCTCTACGAAACTAAGAAATAATTTCCCAGGCTTTTTTTATGACTATTACTGTTGTTATTTCTTCCTACAGGCTATCCAGGCACTTTTGAACTTTTAACAATAGCACAGCGATGATGCTATTCCCATCATAGAATCTGTCTTGATAAACTGCTATTTATTGTACATTCGTAACTTTGTGCCCAATTCACCCCCAGGTCGCCAAGCCGAGCTGACCTGTATCGTCTCTAAACTCTCCGAAAGTTTCTCGCTAAGGCTGAAATCTTAGACGGCTCTTCAGATCCAACATCAGAAGCTGTTTTTTTTCTTCTTTTTTTTTTAAACAAAGCAGAGCAGTGATACTTTTCATATCCGTGGCGGATAACAATGTCAAACACACTGCTTAGTGAAAGATCGTGTGTCATGGTGAGCGGAGCGACCTTGCTAAGCTTTGAATTTCCTTCAAACTCCGCATGACTGATGGGGCGGCCTCCTTTAGATTTAACTCTTAAACGCGTTAGCGAGGAACTCAGCTCAGAAACGTTATCGGTTCTCTCCGAGTCTGATTCGCAAAATCGTTGTGAGATTCATAAAGCATTAAAACAAAAAAATGGTTGAAACTTACTGTATGTTTACAAAAACATCAGTCATTCTTTTTGTATTTAAGCTTGACTGGAAAGATTGCTAGTTAGAGAAAAAACACTCAAAGCATTATTTAGCTCAATTTAGCTCAATACTTTTTTTAATACGAGTACACTTCCGTTACACATCTGTCAAAAGCAATGTTTGACAGATGCGCTGAGGAAACCTCTATGATAAGTTTAAATTCTTTGATTTAAAGCGTGTAAAGTGTGTGTAAAGTACATAACTTGTACAATAAATGAAATTAGTGAGATATAGAGGGTTAAGGTTCAGGGTTAGGGTTAGAGTCTGTAATGTCTTTTGTTTTTGAAAGAGAAAATAGTGGGTGGGGTTAAATTTATAAGGAATAAAACCCTGTTCAACATACAGTACAGTATGCTGTTAGAAAATAATAACAATAACTTAGTCGATATCAGTTTTGTATTCTTTACATATTCAACACTCAAATCTGTCTAAAGTGTTATCTCCTAAATCCACAATGACGTTAATCAATACAGGAAAGCATTTTGTCATTTTTGATTTAAGGTCAATGACATGCTTTATCTTTTTTTATCAGAGGTAACTAAAGTTCTCCCAGAGTAAAAGGATGGCACATGGATACTACAGTACCGTTATTTACGCAAGTTTATTTACTCTGGTTCCTGTTTGAACAATCGGGACTGCGAGCAGGCTGGACTTTAATTCCTCATTTACAGGGACCTGTTCTGTTTGCTCCGACAGATTTTGGCGTTTGCGCTTATATATGCTCTCTCTCAGCTCGGCTGTAACCTTTCACTGGCAGTGACAGAGATCACATGTGAATCTCTGCACGTAAACACAGGGTCACGCCCCCTGAAAGGTCCACTAAACATACAGAGCTGTAGAGCGGTCATGTTGTGCTTATCGTTAAGCTCCCCTGCTGTGCCCGGTTTATCTGTGGAGCGTGCCGTCGTGCTGTGCTGCTGGGATCTTTATTAAACAGTCAATCATGGATGTGCTTACGGGATCAAAATAGAGAGAGCACTGAAACGGCAAACCGAAGAATCTGATTAAAAGTTTTAAGCTCTGGGGTTGATGGATTCCAGTCAAGGTGTATTCCTGCTTCCCACCCAGCGTTCCTGAGTTCATCTCACACCTGAGCATAGTGAAAATAAATGAATAAACTGAAATACGTTTCAACTATTTCCAAAGTGGTTCGTTCTATTTCTGCATCGCCAGTTTCAATGGGCAAGAGGGCAAGTGAGGAAATCCTGGAGCTGACCCATCATTGGCACTGAAACACACACTATCTCTCACTTAGACTCTCTCTCCCTCTCTGCCTCGCTTTGTCTATCATATTCTCCATGAATGAGCAGGCGGCTTGAATGGAATGGTTTTGATTGGAGAGGCGTCGTAGGGTGCTGCAGGAAATCACAACAGCTGTAAATAAAGCTCCCTCGATACAAAGACGCCGCTTCAGAATCCCTGATTTGGGCACGCCACAATCTCGTTAATGATGTCTTCGGGCTCATTTGGGAGAACTAAGGATGAGCCTCTCTCTCTCTCTCTCTCTCTCTCTCTCTCTCCTTCCTTTTTCTTTCAGTAAGCACTGAAAGAATCCCCTTCACCACTTCCCCGGGCTCGGCTGATCCCCGAGCAATTATCGGGACGCGTATTTTGATGAATGGAGTAATTATGTACAGCTAACAACCTTGCGTGTTTGTATGGACACATAGCGGCCACCCCCCATGCCCTATCACCAGGAGTATCGTTAACGCCCTCTGATCTCATAAAGATGTCGAGGGCTCCATTTTTTTTTCTCAATCTCAAGCGGCTATTTATATCCACAGGCTCTTACGTAAGCTCGCTCGCTATCGCATACACTAATATGCAATTAATCAACACATAGGGAGCACTAATAGACATGCAAAGAGGGCAAATGTATACAATAGGGCTTTGTGCACTAAAAATAGACCCCACTTGTTATCTTTAGAAACATTCCTCCAGAGAAACATTACCTCACTCCTCCTGAATAGAGGATTCCATCAGGTCGGTGGGTTAACTTCTTTATTGCGGGAATAGCAGCGTGTGTAAAGGTGGCATACTGATTTGTGGCTCTGGGATTGTTATAAATAAGTCATGAGGAACCAATTAAAAACAGAATGCCTTCGGAGCTCCGGTCGTCCCACACTAACCGCGCAGGAGCCGCTGAGGCTATTAACGGTTCCCGCACTGTTTTGTGCAAGCCTGCACGCTTTCTTTAATGACTGGGTTCCTCTCGTTACGCTGAAGGCAGCGATGACATCCTCCTGTCTGCGAGCTACGCTGTGATTACAGGAGCAATGTCACAAATCAGAGAGCGCCTCGAGCCAGCAGAGCGGCAGCTCCACAGCAGGTAGAGACAGCCTCAGAGAAATCTTAACTACAGGTCTGCGTGCAAAAGCAGTCAAATGGGTCTTTAAACTCGGGCATAAATATAGTCACAAGCTCACTCTGATCCTCAATGGTGAGCGCTTCTTGTTTTTCTACCCGTGATGATAAAAGTTGCAACCTTCCGAGTCACTGCAGCAGGTGGGTTTTCTTAATCTATCTAATCAAAGTTTGACTTCTTTTAACTAGGAATAATCTCTAGACATAAATCTTGAAAAAGTCCCGTCCATTAATTTACAGCCAACACTGGTAGTGGATTTACAAATGGAGCTTCAAACAAAACCCAAGATTAAGAGCTGCTCAGAAGACAGAAGTGTTGTCAGTAGCTCAACACACCATTTCAGTTTCCTAGCTGGAAGTTCCACAGCTGGAGAGCATGTGTTTATTTCCATGTGGCACTCTGGTCGGTAGGACCCTCTCTCTCTCTCACGCTCTCATCCTTATTGCTGGGAGAGAGAGTAGACCTTGCACTCCAGTTATTTGCTTCATAGAGCTTTGCTCATTTTAGTTGATGGTTATTAACGTGCTATTTTCTAAATAACTGACTATATTTCTCCCTCAAACCCACTTTTTTACTCACCAGGCTCTGCAAAGGTAATGATTTCGGATGGCTGCTCATCTCCATGTCCTCCAAACTCCTCTGCTTCATCCTCGATCTCCACTGTGCCATCCTGTGCAACACGTCCCACGTGCAGCTTACGCAGGGCGTTAAGCAGGGCGGCGCGGGGCACCGGATGGCTAATGTTGGGCGGTGCGCTCAGGTGCAGCATGTCCAGGATGTGCCTCTTCACCGCCTCAACCATGCCAGGCTCTGAATCCCTGTTTAGCTGGCTGAGGGCACACGATGGACACGGACTCACCACAGCACCCTCCTCCTGCTGCTCAGCCCCCCGAGACCCTGCCTGTCTCTGGCTCTCTAGAGGAGTCGTGCCTTGCATGCCCGAGGGCGTTGGAGAACAGCGTCCGGACAGGCAGCCGGAGAGGAGCAGTGCCAGAGCCATCAGCAAATCGAGTGAGGGCATTGTGGGCACCGCCGCGTCTCACGATTTGATGCCAGTTAGAGTGGGCCGCCCGGCCACCCTCAGGAAAAACAAGTGAGCGTGGAATGAAAGCTAAAATAATCCTGATCTGAAAGGTGTGAACATGCTGGAAAACAGTAAGCTGTCGTCAAGGTCCTGGAGTTACTGACCCTGTGGATTTAGTCCTCGTCCTGGGTATGGGTCGGTCCTGATGAGCTTAGAGAGACCCGAGATGACAGAGAGCTCTGGAGAGGAGAAACCTGACAGAGTGCAGCTCGTTACACCGGAGCTGAATGGTTTTGTAGAAAGTGGGCAGGGTTAGACAGTTCTCTGACTCTTTCTCTCTCTTTCTCCCTCTCTCTCTCTCTTTGCCTGTGTCTCCACTGTGTGTACCCTCTTGCTTTCTCTCTCTGTAATTATACCTTCCTCCCCCTTCTTTCCTCCCTCTCAGTTTATTACTATCTTCCTCACTACTTCTGAGTCACTAACTTCTACTTTCCTTTTTTGCTTTCTCTCTCTCTCTCTCTCTCTATCTGCAACTCCCCCAGTAATATGTGTAACAGTTTTTTTTTTTTTCTTCCCTGGCAGAAAGATCCTAACACTCGCTCACGCATGCCTTCACCGTCACACTTTCCTCATGCCTGTACATCTCTTTTTCTTGATCCATCTGCTGCTGTCCTGCTTGGTGTTTTAACTCTGTCCCGGGATGCAGCGTTAGGGAGAGCGGCAAAGGCTCAGGATAGCTATCGCAGTGCACACAGACTCATTCATGCTCCGTCTCTCTCTCTCTCTCTCTCTCTCTTACTCGTATGCGCACACACAAGCACAGCTTGGGCATTTCCTCTACCGCTGGGGGTGTTCTCTGCACCGAATTAACTACTCTGCAGGACGTTATCATAGGCCACATGGCCCAAACCTCCAGTTTGCTACATATTTAACATTTAATCATTAAACCGAGAGTCTGACTGCTCGCAGGAGTGATGCAAACATATGTCATGTCACCTGTTGGACTTTGTTAAAAATAGCTTGGCTATTTATCCTAGCCCGTTGCTCTCACAGACAGAACCGAAACCTCCCGTATTTATCAGAAACAGAAACCTGAAGTAAAAGAGGGTGCATCTGATGAGATGATGCTGGTAGAGAGCAGAAACATGACACCTGTGACAGGTTCCACCTGCGCCAAACATAGCTTTGCTCGCAACAGGAGGTGTGAGAGTGACACCGCACGACTCCCTCTTGTGGTACATCCCCGGAAACACCATTTTATTCCATTGTGACATGAAAAAATTTAAAGACTCTCTCTCTCTCTCTCTCTGAAAAAGAAGCTTTGCACATTTCAATTTGAACATTTCTGATCATACTCAAAACGCTCTGATATCACTTGGCCTTCACGTCCTTGTCTTCACAGCAGCAGCAATAAAAACAAAACGTGCATCAGTCTGGCCTGATCGCTTCGTCTCACTTTCCTTCAAGACAACGCCAGATAGGAATACATTTCCAGATGTCTTCAGGCACCAGATGTGAGGAAAACAATTGCATCGGTCATGGGCTGTAAACATCTGATGGATCGAGAGTGAGAAATCAGAGCACATTCTACAAGACCAGAACTGGAGATAAACTTAGACAGGACAGGACATGTAGCGTAGCTCTGTTGATGTTGGTTATTGCAGTGTGCTGCTAGAAATGGCATGTTCTGTAAAATCATTTTTCTTACAGGAAAACGCTTTGGGAAAAGTCCCTTATGGAGGGGAGTGGTGGCTCAGGTGGCTAAGGCTCTAGATTGCTGATCTGGGTATCTGATGATCGAGCCCTGCCGTAGGTGGGATGCTACAACCCCATTAACTAGCCAGCCACTGCATGTAGTGCCGGTCGCAAGCCCAGTTTGAAAAATGGGAGGGTTGCATCAGAAATGTCGTCCGGCATACCTTACCCCTTGATGGGAACAGCCGAAAGGTTTAAATTGAATTACCTTTGCTTTGAATTCATGTAATCTGTGATAACAAATGATGATATCGGAGAATTGTAATAAACACGACTATGACTAAATGGGCATAATAAAGGAATGATCCCTTCTTTAGAAGACAGTCCTGTGTCATTTTTTTCTTTTCTAATATAAAAGCTTTGATCTCCATCCTTGAATCATTATGATTGAGCAATGCTACCCTGTCGTTCAGATTTTTAGCTCTACCATACTACAACTGGAGGAAATTCTGTTGTAAATCAGAAGTAATTGGAAAATCAAGGTGAATCCACTCGTGCACTCATAAAGCAAGCTCATGTTAAGTAGAAAAACATGGTCCATGTTAAGGCCTGGTCTCAAACGACACCATAAGCCTTGTGGTCTTAATCCAAGACATGACGTTGGTGACATCATTGATGTAAAGACTTCTTTGGCACAGTTAGTGTGTTCAAAATGCTATTGCCAAGAACTCAAATATCAAGTCCAAAATTTTTTTTTTTTAAATCTTCAGTACCAAAATGGAACCCTAAATCTTCCTCCAAACTGGTGACATCATCGTGGTGGAGGCTTCTCATATGCAAGTACTCAAGAGTCTGGCACGAACCTTCGAGTTGGACTAACCACAACATTGTCAGAATTGAATTTAAGATGTAGAAAGTTGATGGTGGTGGAGCAGGAGCAAGAGCAGGAAAAGCTGCTTACTGACAGCTACAGGATCCGTGGTTTGATCCTGAGCTGAGGTTTCTGACTATGTTTTTTAAAAAAAAAGAAGAAAAGACGTAACCCTTACTTTAGGTGTGCGTGGATGCCCAACATTACCAGTACTGTGGCTCCACCACAGGCCTGAGCACAATAAAGTGTTGGATATAGATGAAACAATGAGGTCTATATTTCAGAGCTTTCACTATTGTTTGTGCTCTCTGGAATGTTTTCACTCTCTAGCAGATTATTTTGATCATTATATGATGTGGAATAAACCTTTAGGTTTCTAAAGGTCAATCCTGTTTTCCATCTTATTACTTAAAGCTTGTTTGTGCCACAAACTTTAAACTCGCCTCTGCTGCTATACTTTCTAACTTAAAAGTACAACAGCTGATCTGTCAGTGATGTAGGCAGAGCACACGGGCATCCCGTCTCTCTCTCTCTTTCTCTCTCACTCTAACCTCCAGCATCATAATATCTATTCTGGGCATGTTGTTCGTAAGCAAACAAACACCCTTCTATATAACTCCTTAAAATCATATTCTTAGCACAGCCACATGTTCGCCTGGGCAGTGTGTATGACTGAGTGTGTCGACGTGCGCATGTGTGTGTGGTGAGCATGCTATTTCTGAAAACTGCCCATAAGGTGCCATCACACATCCCACTGACTGCGGTAGCTCCTCTCTGAAGCTGACACACACTCACTACGATGTGTGCGCGCGTGAGTAATAAAGTCCATGTCATTTATAAACTTCACGTTTCATGTAACTGATCCGAAGTAGGGTGTTATGTCCTGGAGTGTTTTATCTTATCCTACAACTTGCCTATAATTAGATCGATGTTTTTAATTAAAGGACATGGTGTAATGTTTTAAATCTTTACATAGTTCCTCATTCCATAGTTTTTACGTCACAGCTAGCTAAACATCACCAGCTTCTGGTTTATCATCTATTGAATTAATCATAGAAACACTGCAGCTCATCGTGTTCCCATAAATCCTCCATCCTCCAAGACTTTCACATGGCAGAAAACTTAAAGCTACAGCATCCTCTGTTACTGTTGCACTGACAATGGAGACTCCATAAATCCTAAAGAAACGTCTTCCATTTCTGTGGAAAGTACACCATAAAAAAATCCACGCTTTCATCATCAGACCAATTAGAATTAAGAACAGAGAAGGTAACGTTATTGAACGAGTGTTCCCCCTGGATGGCTGAGCTGTGTCAGGCACTGGATGTCAGGCATCTAAACAGCGGTTCACTTCCATGTTCAGGTACGATTGCCTTACTTATCTGATTCGATCCGTCCCCAAGTATTCTGCTCGAGACCACCACTTTAAGCGCATTTGGGCATGGTTTCCGATGGTGTTCTCACTGATCAAAATGGACTAGTCTTTGAGATCAAGTGTTCTCTGAAACGTTCCTGGGACTTAATGTGAAAAACGCCCTATAGAAGCACAGTTGCACTGGGAACACTGGTAGATCCTACAAGAGAAGGTGAAATCTGTGGCCAAGGATAGAGAAGTGCGGGCAGAAGGAATCTTTGTGTGAGTGTATGAATATACATCGATCAGCCATAACATTAAAATGCAAAACATTAAGGGGCCACACAGGGGCAACTCTGGGCCATGACACCAAGAACGTTGGGGGTGTACTGTTGTGTCTGGCACTGGGACATTAGCAGAAAATGTATTGGTTGCTGTGGGTTGTGGGGTGGGGCCTCCATGGATTGGGCTTGTTTGTTCCACGCATCCAATTAGATTGGGATCTAGGGAGTTTGGAGGCCGGATCAACAACCTTGAACTATTTGCGCCTGTTAAGCCCCATATACAGCGCGCTGAGATGCGCCCGGTGTTGTTTGTTGGATCAGACCAGACAGCCGAGCCTTTGGTCCCCACAAGCATGAATGAGCCTTGGGAATGAGCCGTGATCCTTCCATCAGTTTCCTGGTATATAATTGATAATCAATTTTATTCAATTCGCCTGGTGGTGGTGTTAGTATTGTGGCTGATCGGTGTATTTACATAGACACCATGTGCAAGAAACACAGCTTTGTGTAGCAATTGGCAGGAATTCTTTTGCTTAACAAGACTATTCACACGACCCAGAGAACAGGACTTGTGGCATCATAACACTTCCACCTTTCTCAGATAAATTAACACTTGGTGCAAGATGGGAATAAACCTTGGATAGATCACCTGTCTGTATTTTTGAGAGATTAGATGAACCTCAAGAACCTGAAGAAAATCCACAACAATGGTTGTTTGAAAGTGATGCAACACCAACATGCCTCTCCATCAAGGTGCCTGGCCCCCACAATCACTCCTTATAGCTATACTTAGATCCCTGAGGGCAGTGCTGGGAAAGAAAACAGACCTAAGGTGAAACATGGAAGGGTGAAAATCAGACTTTGAAAGTTGTTTAGAGAAACAGTCACATGGTTTCGCATATTTACACACAGTTTCTCTTGTGGGGAGCATTTAACTCAGCTTATGATCGGACGCAACTGATTTTTGTGTGTTGATGATGATGTAAAAAGCAGTAACGAGGTGGTAAGGAGCAAGTTTTGGCAGGATAGTCCTCACCCACTGCTACTGTGCTCTGAGTCAGAGCCTGGGAGAAATTTGGGTAGGCGGGATCCCTCCATCACTCTCTCTCTCCTCTCTTTATTGCTCTCTCTTCACTCCGACGCACACTTTCTCTCACCCTCTCTACCTGTTTCTTCACACATGCTGCTCAGAAGCTCCTTGATCGCCATGTCTGACTCATCCTCAAGTCACGTTTGCGTCCTTCCACCTCGGCCCTGCCTCTGCATCTCCCGTGGGAGCGACATCCTCATCTGCGCTCGCAACTTCTCCGTCATCGACTACAACATGAGTAACAGCTTCAGCAAACTCTCTCCTCGACTTTAGCATCTCGGACACGTGCCGTGTTAGTCACAGTCTCATATCTAATCTAATCTAATGACTAATTTAGCTTCATCAGAAAAATAAATAAAACAAAACACAGACGGTGAGACCTTAGCTAATCGCTAACTCAGACGATCTGCGTGTGATGGTGGTGGTGGTGATGATAATGTCGTCGTCAGCTGGTGGGGAAGCACTCCCTCTCAGCGCTCTCGGAGTCAGAGGCGGGAGTGAGGGAACCCTCTTCATGCCTGCCGTGACTAAACGTGGACAACCTCCTTCGGCTGCTGAATCACACGCCGCATGGTAGCTATTTCTGATCGCTGCGTGTTTTCATGACACAGCGCAACACGTGCACCCGAGCTGATCGTGCTGTCGGTTCAGAGGTTTTTTTTTTTCTCCCTCTCAGGCAGCAGTAAGTACAACTTTTACTGCCAAGGGATAGAGTGTGCAAAAGTGGACTGACTCAGTTAAGGACACTTTTTTAAACTTCAGGCACAGAGAAGGCCTGGGGATCTCTTGCTAATCGACTGGAAGAATGTAAACTCTGGAAGAATCCAGATTACTTCCTTATGGACTTATTCAGGGTTATGACATTTTGTACATTATTCCTATAAATATGCACCCAATTATTACAATGCAATCTATTATACAAAATTGACTTTTGAGTAAGGCTCTTAACTCTATCTGCTCCAGGGGCACTGTATGATGGCTGATCCTGCATTCTGACCCCAGTTACGCTGGGATATGCAAACAAAGAATTTCACTGTGCTGTAATGTATATGTGACAAATAAAAGCCTAACTTAAACTTAGTTTAACTCCCTGTCATGACCTCATATAAGAAGACACCATCCCCCAGCTTGTTGCTCAATTCTGCTGTTCTCTAGAAAGGAGTGGCTTTCCTTTAGTAGCTCATTTGCATACAGTAGAAGCTGAAAGGCTTATTAAGAGGAGGAGGGAAACGGGCAAGAAAGATGAGGGAAAACAAGACCAGAATATACAGATAACACAGTATGATGCAGATCAATCCCTGCGATCCGTTATCACCTAAAGGATGGGTTCCCTGTTGAGTCTGGTTCCTCTCAAGGTTTCTTCCTATTACCATCTCCGGGAGTTTTTCCTTGCCACTGTCGCTGTCGTCCTCGTCCTCGGCTTGCTCATCAGGGACAGTCTTATCATTTTTGATTCATACACATTCATATTTCATACAAACTTAAATAATTCTTTTGATTGTGTAAAGCTGCTTTGCAACAATGTCAACTGTAAAAAGCACTATACAAATAAAATGAATTGAATTGAATAGATAACACAACAACGCTGACAACCACCAAGAAGACCAAGAGGGAAGTTTGAGGGATCAACAACCTTGAACTCTTTGGTGCAATTGATGTTTTGGTGCTTTTCGTGTTGACTTTTTTCGGTGGTTTGTGCTACATTCGCTTTTATGTGGGATTGGACTTGGCGGACTGGCCTTTCCTGTCACCCAGTTCACTGGCGTATATAATTGATAATGGCTGATCAGTGCAAGTCTTCCCTTCTAGTTAATATTGATTTTAATAAATTCCATAGAAAAAAATAAAATAAAACAAAACCACATATTTATCTACATTTATTGTAACCATTTTTTTTTCCCCACAAAAAAGTACAGGTATTATTACACAACCCAGACTCAATACTGCTGCACAAAACCTGATCCTGATATGGAATGGATTTGTATATTTATTTATTTATTTATTGTGTTTTACGAATTTATAAAGAACAAATAATGAGCTTAGTGGTGTGTTCTTACAGGTACATAATCAATAACAATAAAATGTGGTTTGATGATGCAGAGTTTCTGTTACCACCCTGAAGTTGATTTTTTTCCAACAACTGAATCCTGAAGTGCTTTATTCCATTTATATCACATCTAAGAAGTGATTTTTTTAATTCATTAAACTATATACTTTCCCACACACACTTTATCTGTTTATAGTTTTATTCACTGTAATGGAATATCTAAAAAAACAAGTGTATTTGTAGCTATATTTGTTTTGTTACTTTTGTAACAGCGGGTAGAAATAGTCCTTTTCTGTCTTTTATGTCTCTCTTGGTGGTCATTTTTATTTTTAAAGTATTTTAAGTATTTAAAGTAATTTGCTTGTCTGAAAAATAAGGATTGACAGAAATATACTTTTCCACTACACATAAAGGTTTAGAAAACACACACAAGTGATGTACACGAAGTGCCTGCTTATTACGAGTTGAAGCATTTTTTTTAAACTCTGTATCCTTCCACTACATCTGTGTGGTTTCCCTGGGCTAAGGGGAAAAAAAAAGGGGAAAAAAAAGTGTTGACTTAAAACAAGGCCTCTGTTTAATTAAGTCAATAAATGAATAAAATAGGAGTACGACAAATTCAAACCAGAACAAACATGGCGCAAGAATGACAACGCCTTTGGTAGAGAAAAAGAACTTTCGGCTCGGCCTACGAATACATTCAAACAAACAATTTATAACATTTCGTTCTTAGTACAGGGAAACCCATTTGTTGTAGTTGTGCATGCATTAGGCAGGAATTAGTTTAAACAACCCTGAAGTATTACTTTAAATAAAAAATAAAAAAAACCTGCAGAAAATGCAGTTACCAAGTGCTCGACAACAGTGTTAAGGTGACGTCATGCTTTTTCCACTTTATTCTGGAAATCAACTCTTTCCTTGTATCTAGTGAACAGAAACACCGTGTTATTTTCATCTGATTTACAAAGCAGACACCAGCGACGCACCGTGTGGTATGAGATCTTCACAGAAGCAACCATGACAAAAAATATTATCATTTGATGTAATATTTGTGTTTTTTTCCCTTTCATTTGACACATTTTCTTAAGGAAAATTCATTACGTCTGCTCATGTTCAGCAGCACCCTGTGCGTCACTGACCGATGGCTAGAACACCTCTCTGTTTAAAAAAATAATAATAATAATCTCTTCTTCATCTTCTGCTATGCAGCACACACACACACAAGAAGGTCTAGGTGTGGCTCAGGAAGGTCACGTGACCAGCCCCTACCTCAATACCTACCTGACCTTCATTAAATTCTTCCGCTCTCTTCTGTAAATGTCGCCCTCTGGTGGAGGACTGTGTTTAGAACGGCCTGTCGCCTGTGATCTGGCGCGCCACCTGCTCGTCCGTGCTGTCCTCCTTTTCGCTCCCTCGTTCCTTATTCCAGTCTTTCAGTCCCTCGGGGAGTGACGTGTCCTCGTCCAGTCCTCCGGTGCCCTCCACGAATTCCTCATACGTCGACTTTTCGGCAAACGGTCTCCGGCCCAGGAGCTCCACCATGTCGCTCTTGTCCAGAACCTCCTTCTCCAGGAGACGCAGCGCCACCTGGTGGTTAACACATTTATGACCTGGTGAAGGTATTGCTACAGTAGGTACTGTATGACGAACCAACATGCACGGTTAGTTTACATGCACGGTTTATTTCTGCTGTTGTTAAAAAAAAAAAACATGTTTTGTGCATCAATTAATCACAAAGCATGCATGGAAACCTTTCTAGGATTTACACTTTAACTAATAAGAGACGAGCACACACAGCTTCCCACACAGACAAGATATACAGCAACAGGATTGACCAAGTTATGAGATAAAAAATAAATAATAAAAATATAATTATGTTGTTGTATTTGAGCAATTTTTTGAGAAAATCTTAATAAATATAATTACCCGAGGCGGCCTACTATACACTCAACTAACGCAAGCTAAACTCACTGAAATGTAAGATAGAATTGGAAACTGAATAGCTGATGAATCCTGAATGTTTTGCATTAAAAATAATGACATCCTCAGTTCAGAGCAGGTCTTGTACCTTCTCGACGTCAGCCTTCTTCTCCGTCAGCAGCTCCTTCGTCCTCTCGTAGGCGTTGTTGATGAGATCCCGCACCTCCGAATCGATCAGGCGGGCCGTCGCCTCGCTGTACGGCTTCTCCAGAACCAGATCTCCCTGCCTTGGGAGGTCGAACGACACCGGACCCACCTTCTCGTTCATCCCAAACTGCATTATCTGTAAACAGAAGCAGGCGTGACACACGACTAACCAGGCTTATAATAAATGATAACTGAAGTGACTAGATTCTCGGTCACTTGTGGACGTTTTAAGATGTAAACAAGCAGTGTAGACATGAATTTGAAAGAGAATAATAAATATGAATTAGGAGGATTATTTAATAACAGTGACCAGTATTACACAATAGACCTTTTTTAAAAGTCAAAATGTAAAAAAAATCTTATACAAAAAAACATGCATTTAAAATGAAAATAAATGTAAATGCTGGAGCTGGAAAATGGGACCTTAAACAAAATCCTGTTCATCATGTCCAACACCAGTCTCCCACTGTATGGAGCTGCTCTACTGACTGGCCCTGAAATCCCAGGGCCATTCACTTTATATTAATACCTCTTTAACAGTGCCTTGGGATGTGACCTGGATGGTCAAATTCGTGATGGTCCCTCAACCGCTACTCATCCCCAGTTATCCGTCATATTTATCTACTCATCAATGTACCCTAATTCACATTGAATCTCATTACCCCGGTCTTGCACCACTCACTTTCTGCACTGCTGTCACTTTATTTGCCCTAAATTAGCCCTATCTCAATTTGCTCTATTCTGTCCGATGAATATTTATTCTTATTGCCTATTTATTCAAGTGCATTTTTAAACAATGTACAGCGCCATCTGTTGGATTTTGAAATGAACTGATGATTTTTACGTGTTAACATGATGTGGTGTGAGATTGCGATAATTAAGTAGATTTCAATAGCACACTCATAAGCGCGTATTAAAAAAATGTACAGCGCCATCTGTTGAATTATGAGATGAACTGAAGTCGATTTGTGATATAAGGGCGTTTGCCATTTAAATTTCAAAGTAGCATATCTTCTATTACCGTGGATCGATTACGCTGAAGCAAGGCCTACATGTTACCTCAAGCCCGGCCAAACACACCTGTGAGAACCCCATTAAAATTTTTCTCAGTAGTTTTTACATGATGCGTGCACAAACAAGCTGACAAACAGACAGACGGAAATTCCAAAAACCATCTTAATGTGCTCTATTAATCATCTTACGTCCACCCAAAATTATTTGTACAGAAACGCCAACTTTACAGTTTTATATAAAAGTTTTGGGTCATCTCCCACATGTGTACTTAATATGAAGAACAGACCCAAACCTGTGCTCAGAAGTACAAACACATCAATGAAAATTTTAAGATTTAATGGAGACTCCTGAATTTCCTTAAATAGAAAAGAAAGACATGGGAAAATCCTTTACCAGGAGAGTTGAGCACTAAGGTGTTAAAAGTGACCCACCTGTGCATACGCGCTCTGCGTCACCTTCCTCAGATCGTCCTGCGCTCCGGTGGTGATGCGATTGAAGAAGATCTCCTCGGCGGTACGGCCTCCGAGCATCATGCACATCCGGTCCAGCAGCTGCTCCTTGGTGTAGAGGTACTGCTCTTTTGGGAGGTACTGAGCATAGCCTAGACCTTTACCACGTGGGATGATGGACACCTGATGATCGTTACAACATCGTTAAGACATTAATATGTGCGTTTATATGAACTGCTATTCATAAGGTATTCATATGGAATAAAGAGGGCAGGTTAGCAAGAGTGGCCAGAGACCTTTAATAGAGGGTCGGCGTGCTCCAGGTACCACCCAGCTACGGCGTGTCCTGCCTCATGGTAAGCTACCGTCTTTTTCTCCTCAGGTTGCAACACCTGCGTCTTCTTCTCTAAGCCTACACACACACACACACACACACACACACACACACACACACACACACATTGAGCAACTGAAGACTTTGTACCAAGGATACCAATTTTCAAAGCTGTATGCAGTGTTTGGTTAAATTCACACACACTCACCCCCGATCACACGCTCGATTGCCTGCTCAAAATGTTTCTGCGTGATGGCGTCGGAGAGATGCCGAGCTGCGATCAACGCTGCCTCGTTACACACGTTAGCGATGTCCGCGCCTACCAACAGCCAAACAATAAATATCGTTTACTCACTTAATTCTATTGGTCTTACAATAATATGTGCACCCCAATGTTTGCGTCCTCTTACCTGAAAAACCAGGTGTGAGGGCAGCCATGTTCCTGGCCAAACTCTCCTTGTCCAATTCCGGGTCCAGTTTCAGTGGTCGGAGATGAACTTTAAATATCGACGCTCTGCCTTTGATATCTGGAGGACCTGCATGTGGTGGGAGAACGCAAAAAGGGTAGGTGGATATTTTTTTTTTCTTAGTGATCATATTACGATATCTTGAAAGAATTTCTACAATACACACCACAAAGGGTTAGGGTTACCCCTAACCCTAACTCGAGATGGATAGACACAAGGGTGTGTAAAAAATTATCTGCACTTCGGTTACATTAAAACTTTTATTGCCTGCAGCTCAGCCTAAAACATTTTTAATGAGGGAACACAAACGATTGTTGATAAAGTGTATTAAAAAGCGAGAAAATTAGGTCGTAAAACAATGCATTAAATTTTTTTTAAAATGTAACAAAAATAAATTCTACAGCCAGAGTGCGGATAATTTTTGACTCACCCTTGTAGATAGATAGATAGATAGATAGATAGATAGATAGATAGATGCAATAATTATACACTTATTTATTATTAATATGCAGGTATAACAATTAAAATTTTCTTATTATTTTCAAATATAAAAAGTGCAAAAAAGAATTTACAATATAAGGAATTAAATACAATACAAAGTTTTATCGTTTTCATCAACTGTTTGAAATTATTTCATTTTAAATTATCAAAGATTTAAAATTCTGTGATACAGGAAAAAAGTACTGTGAGAAAATTTATCATGATATTAATACTGTATCATCAAATTCTCCAGCCTTAAAATCAAGCTTTGGATTTAACAGGAATAACAAAGTAATGAATTAAAGATTATTTCTAAAATCGGTTGTTATTGAATACCTTAAATAAAACCAAAAATTGCAAATAAAAAAAACCTCATTCGATTTTGCATGCAGTGTGAATGAACGTTCATAGCCCTGGTTGAAAAATTCTACATCTGCCTGCAAGCATGAGGAAATTAAAGGTCCCATATTTTACTACTTCTTTAACTAAGTTAACACAGGTCTCAGAGATCCCCCGAAGTGTGTGTGTGTGTGTGTGTGTGTGTGTGTGTGTGGTAATGCTCCAGCTAAAATACCCCTCAGTTATTGCATTTTTTTAATACATCAAACTGTCTTTATTTTACTCCTCTACTGAACAAACTGTTTATGTGTCTATGTAAATGAGCTACTCCTCAGCCACGCCCACCTCTCCAGAAAACAGCAACAAGCCAGGGAAGGGGCTCTTCTCATATAAAATCACAATAATAAGGGGAATCTTAATTGACTAAAAAGTGAATTTTGCATAATACATGCTCTGTAAATCTATACAAGTGGAGTTCTACAAAGCTGCTTTGTGACATTGTACATCATTAAAAGTGCAGTGAAAATATAAACAGCAAAATGAAACTAAATTCCATACCAATGTATATCTGTCTGTCGAAGCGTCCAGGTCTCATCAGTGCTGGGTCCAGGATGTCCGGTCTGTTCGTACCAGCCAGAACCACTACATTGGTGGCCGTGTTAAACCCTAAAGTGGGAGATTAAAAAGGTCACCGGTCTGACAGAGTCAGCATGGTGTTCACACATGATCTGGATCAAGAATCCTAATGATAATGTTAACAGGATACGTACCGTCCATTTCCACTAACAGCTGGTTGAGCGTGTTCTCCTGCTCGCTCTGCCCTCCGAAACTGCCCCTGCCTCTTTTCCTTCCCACGGCATCGATTTCATCTATGAAGAGGATGCAGGGTGCGTTCTTACGTGCTAAAACAAACAGGTCTCGAACCTGAAATGCAGGGAACACCAAAAACAAGACTTATGGCTGTGCAGAAGCAAGAATATAACATAACCTTCTACAGTATATACACCGCGTTCCAAATTATTATGCAAATTGGACGTAAGTGTCATAAACATTAAATGTTTAGTTTTTAAATTAAACTCATGGATGGTATTGCGTCTCAGAGCTCTTTGGATCACTGAAATTAATCTCAGACACGGGTGATAATTAGTTTGCCAGATGAGCCCAATTAAAGGAAAAGTACTGAAGAAGGTTGTTCCACATTAATAAGCAGGCCACAGGTTTCAAGCAATATGGGAAAGAAAAAGGATCTCTCTGCTGTCGAAATGCTTTGGTATAAAAGGTATAAAAACATTAGATATTTCACGAAAACTTAAGCATGATCATCGTACTGTGAAGACATTTGTGGCTGATTCAGGGCATAGACGGGTTCGTGCAGATAAAGGCAGAACGAGGAAGGTTTCTGCAAGACAAATTCATCGGATTAAGAGAGAAGCTGCTGAAATGCCATTACAAAGCAGCAAACAGGTATCAGGGGCTTGCAGTTGTGCATAAACCTACTATTCGGCCACCCCTAATCAATGCACACAAGCAGAAACGGTTGCAGTGGGCTCAGGCATACATGAAGACTAATTTTCAAACAGTCTTGTTTACTGATGAGTGTCGTGCAACCCTGGATGGTCCAGATGGAT
>JAQQZT010000018.1:3294288-3304454 GCA_030068275.1 Clarias platycephalus
TCATGGAGGGGTCTACAATTTTCAGCATACAGTAGGTGCATTTCCACTGTGAGAGACAGAATCTAAAAAGAAAAATCTGGAAATCACATTGTATGATTTTTTATTTGTGAATTACTGTGTCAAATAAGTATTTGATCACTTGAGTCAAAAAAAAATTATATTTGGTACAGAAGCCTTTGTTAACAATTACAGAGGTCAAACGGTTCATGTAGTTCTTCACCAGGTTTGCACACACTGCAGGAGGGATTTTGGCTCACTCCTCCATACAGATTTTCTCTAGATTTGTCAGGTTTCGGGGCTGTCGCTGAGCAACATGGAGTTTCAGCTCCCTCCAAAGATTTTCTATTGGATTTAGCTCTGGAGACTGGCTCGGCCACTCCAGAACCTTGATGCTTGATGCGTTAAAGATGGGTCGTGGCTGGGTCTTCAGCACTGAGACAGGACCACCCAACGCCTAGATCCACATGCACTATGAATTGGGCTTTGGTGTCAGGCGTTCGCAGGACCAGAGCAGTTGTTTGTTTGGCCTTGATGGTGTTAAAAGCGTTCTGTGCTTCAGCTGTCCATTTAAACCTCTCTAGGGCATTTGTCAGGGTCTAAGCAGGGCTGCCAATGTGCTGAAGTTCCTGCCTTTATCTTCATCCGCGACTGCCCTTGGGAAACTACAAAGCCCATAGCTTGGCGAACAGATCATTTTGCCGGACTCAACGCACGTGAATGATGTCCTCCAGATGTGAACGAGTTGCTAAATATAAGAATGTCAGCAAGGTAGACAAATGTGAATCATTGGTTCTTTTCCCAGAAGACTCCAGGGAAACCACTGAAACACCACAGATTAAGTCCAAAGGGCATGACTAGGTATTCAAAGTGCCCGAGGGCATGATAAAGGCAGTTTTCAATTCATCCCCTGGCCTGATACAGATCAAGTTGTAGGCGCTGCAGAGATCCAACTTGGTAAAGATCAGGGTCTTCTGCAGGCTTTCAAAGGCCAAATCTGACAGCGCAAGGGATAGCGGTCTTTCAGGGTTATGGTGTTCAACTCCCTATAATTAATACAGGGCCAAAGATTAGCATCTTTTTGCTTCATGAACACTGGCATGTGACATGGAGGAGCAAATGAACCCTAACGTGAGCACTTCTTTGAAGTACTTTTCCATGGCTAGGTCGAAAGGTCTGTGCAGGGACAGCTTCTGGGCCCTCCGCTCAGAGAATACCCCTCCAAGGTCTCAGTAGACCTGAGGGACATTCAACAGGTCCACTGCATCAGGAGGGGCTGGTGAAGGAGGTTCAATCCCCTTCAAGCAAACCCCAGACTGATATGGATCGAGTTGACCATTCGATGCAGGGGTTATGTCATTGGAGCCAGGGGAACCCTGGCACTACTAGTTCTGGCACCTGGGTTACAAGAAATGAGAGTTGCTCCATGCGTTGCCCAAGGTATAAAAAGACCAGACTCATCTGCTCGGTTACTGGCCCAGTTCGAAATAGCTGACTGTCCAGAGCTGCCACTGGGATAGGAGAGGGAAGTGCGTTCATGGGGATGCCTTATCTCTGGGCTAGCTGTCCATCAATGAAATTGCCCCATGCCCCAGTCAATATCTTCAGGTTCAGAGTCCCAGAGTAGGGGCAGAGCCTTTCGCCTCCATTGGGGGAAGCCGGACAGCTAGACACTCACGTCACTCTTGAAAGCAGTTGTCTATACGGATCGGCAGCCAATATAATTCTTCTAGGTTGTTTGGTGGCTCTCAAGAGGCTAGCTCGTCCTTTAGCTGTTCTGATAGACCCTGCATGTTGATGGCCATAAGAGGCAACACGGTCCAGATTATCCTGGTGATCCATGCACATTGTTTACCTTAGGTCACAGGACAAAAGATAGTGTGTTTACAGAGCAAAATTAACCAGATCCATAAGTTTGTTTGTTTTTTTAGTGTATTCATGTTCGGTCTGAACACTGTGTTACACGTAAGTGTAAGTGTCTCCAGTATTGCTCTGGGTTGAAAATTATCAATGCTACCGCTAAATCATAGTCACTATAGCACCTGTTCTATTCGCATAATGCTAACTGGTCATTATTCATTCATTCATTCATTCATTTTCTATACCGCTTTATCCTATATTCAGGGTCATGGTGCCAATCCATCGCAATGAATGTTTTACAGGACTGCAGTGGGCTCTGAGCCACCTTGACTGGGAACATCATTCACAGACATCCAGGCTTCTTTAAAACTTCAGTTTCACCTGAACGCCCCTCGTATAATATCAACTAATATTATTAGTGATTATACAAAAATCTATTACACTTAAAAATGAAAAAAAAAATAATAATAATAATATTATACAGCTAAAATAATAATAAATATAAAACAACAACCACAATCATCACTATATCATATAACAGTGTCTTGTAAATTGTCTATAATCTTGATATCAGTGTTAAATATTGATAACACCCCTTATTTTAAAAAAGCAAAAAACTTTTTTCCCCAGCTAAAAACTCACCTCATCAGTTACTACAGTTAGATGCAGAAATAAATCCTGGTCTAACTGCATACCTCTAGCTAGCTTTGGTTCATTTGTGAGATGATTGGCACATGCTACTAATGCAGCACATCATTTCTGCATACTGATAACTAGAGGGGCATGGGTTTAAATCCCAGTATTGCACTTGACCTTAAAAGTACTAAACTTGAGTTGTATTAGTAAGCATAAGTGGATGATCACTAGGGGTAAAAAAAATAAAATAAAATAAAATAATCATACTACTGTCAATAATGGCATTTTATACTGAAGCAAAATTTTATAAAACACTGTTTTTTTAAAGCAACTATACCTGAAAAGTGTAATATCCCTTATATAACCAATATTTACCATATCAGCCTTTCAACAAATCATTTGCTACTGGAATTGATGCTAATCTAATTCAATGTTAGCAAAGAAAACAGGATATATAAAAGGGATATCATGTGTAAGAAGCAGTTTAGATTTTTTTTTTTTTGATAAATATACACTGAGTATATTGTAAAAATACACTGAGTAAAAAGTAAGATTTTTTTTGCGATTGTGTAAATTCTAATAAAATTAAAAGTAAAAATTAATCTAATAGATGCATAGTGTGCAATTTTAATTATGCTTATTTAAGAAAAGTAAAAATGTATAATTACACAGGTATTTTTCCACCCCAGGACACTTGCCTGCTTTATCATGCAGTAAATCACAATTTAATAAGGGGCAAATTCTGGCAGTGGTGTGTTTACACTACCTCATCAGTGCTCAAATGCATATAATCTCCCTTGTCTTTGCAAAAGCAAGACTTAGACCTCAAACCACACAGCTCCTAATGAGCGTCAGGAATGCATGGCATCTTAATTGCTGCTGGACTGATAAATGTTTTCCAGTGAAGTAAACATCCCTTATCCCTTTTCAGTGACCATACTGTCTGCATAAGTTGGTTGACAAATAAATAATGACACAGTATAAAAAGGGTATACACACTGAGATGATATTCAAGACAATACAGTATAAAAAATTAGATAATATACTGTATACTACTAGACCCACCCACGTGCACATCTGGAGTGTGTGGTCAACTCGCTGCCGCTCCTCACGCTGCTCCAATTTTTCGGCAGCCCTTACTTCTTCTCCCTGTCGTATGTGCTGCCTGCCTACTGTCACATTCAGTGAGGAATAACTGTGACGCCCAGAGTATGACATAAAAGTTGATGATGAAGCTGAGGAACACATGTGACACGCTCACAAAACAACAGCGCCAGAACAAACAGAACAAATATTATAGTGGGCATCATCATCAACAACTTTTATGTCATCCCTTGACATAACAGTATGCAGCATCATCATCAACATCAGCTTTTATGTCATACTGTGAGCATGTCACAGGTGTTACTTTGGAGCAGCATGAGGAGCGACGGAATACAGTTCATTATATTATCAAGTCTCAATGGATTACATGTGGCTTCCTTTAATCTGTTAGTGTTTTTATTACACAGTATGACCAATAGATGACACTGTTGCACTTCATTTAAGATCATTCCTAAGATGGTTATCGCTTCACCATCACCCATGAATGATTCATATTTAGGGTGTTCATGTGGATTGAGTGTGGATTTAGCAGCATAAGGAGGAAACCAAAATGCTAAGCCTTGAAGGTTGCAGAAAATGCATATGTTTATATATGTTGATTTGGGGAACTCTTACTCACAGTAAACGTCACAGTTTAACTTTGTCCACTTCAACACAGCGAGAATTTTATATGATTCATTTATTTTCACATCAGCACACAGTATTTATATGATATCACATGAATGTCTACATTTCATTGCGCAGTCTCAGCTTTTGTCATCATATGGTGCAACAGCTTCATGTTTTTCTCACATGTGAAACATACTTTTTCTCTAATGGTAGGAGAACTGCTTGAGTTGATGTTATTTGTGTGTGTGTTCAACCATGTGTTAAACACAATGCCTTGCTGGTGTTCAGCTACAGTAGTAACTAAAGCTCATCTACAGTAAGTCCAGGCACAGTGTGTTTTTATCTATAAGTTTCTGTTTGTTTTTGGGTGAAGAAAAAGAGAAATTTGTTCATGGATTGTATCCCAACCTAGTCCTTAAGTAGTTGTTTGAAATGTCTAAAAACTCAGTAAATCCACTCCAATTGGGAAAACCACCCTGCAAACCTACAAACAGTTATGATGGGTGTATCTTATTAAATGTACTTATTAACACATTGATTCATAGGGAGTGATGACTGTTAGACGTTTAAGCAGCAGTTCTCATCCCTTTTGTGTCTAGTTGCGATTCCCCAAAAACGTTGCAACACTTTCCTTCTGGACTCGCCCACTACTGTGACCTCTAAATCTAACTCACTGCATAAGCATGCTACATCTGTTGTCAATAACATGCAGAAATGTTGTATTTTCAGCTCTCACAGACACTCTATCTTTCACTAACATAACAACATGATAATTACTGACATTGAGCCTTATTTATTAATCTTTTAGTGAAGGTGTGTGTGACTGTTTCGTTTAAGATAAATTTGAAAAACTTATGATATTTGTTCATACTTGTTTTGCATACGTTGATCATGCAAAGCACATTCTGGACACAGCTTGTTTACATACAGTGATGCCCAGAAAGCCCAGAAAGGTGATGTCTACAGATAGCTGAGGGCACAAAATGAACAATGAGAGTAAAGTCGGAAAATCTGAATTGGAAGTTATTTGTTCTAACTTCAATTATGTAATAATGGAAAATAATTTAGTTATCATAATAATTTATTGGTTTGTTTTGGCTCACTTTTTTTTTATTCATATTTTTCATAGTCTTCAATTAATGTCAGTAACATAAAATGACTAGCTCGATTGGTGATGGTCCGCGTCAACTCTGACCTGATGAACTAGCCTGAAGATGTGTTTTTAAAAGGAGCCTGGGTCCTGTGCCAGGATGTGTTCCCCCCCCATCATACAGTAGGGCACAAGTGCATCAACATTCACACAAGAATTTTCACCTTAAGAACTGAAATTTTGCAAGAAATTTTCGACATTTGAGCGAACACACCAAGCAAAGCAAGTTTACATATTTTTTCTGGGTTTTTCTTTCTTCCTTTACTTCTTTTTTGCATGTTATGGAAGATTTAATGAAGACGTAGCACACGGGTCCCAAGAATGTTAGCAAGGATGGTAGCAAGAAGGAAAGGGATCCACTTTCAGTTTGGTTTTTAAAGCAGCCAGTGTCAAGAGGAATCATAAATTAAGGTTAAGGTAGGTTTAATCTCTATTTATTTATTTATTTTACTTTATTACCATGTCTTCTAAATGCATTGATTGTTTTTATATGCACAAATATGATTATAGTGCTGGAAATTGGTAATATTGGTAATATTTTTGGCAGGATTATATAGTATCGTTTATATATCTGAGGCTGACTGGCTGATCACTGATCACTGCCAATCAAACTGAAAACCAGCCAATTCTGATCACTGGCTGATTGACTGGTTCATCTCTCTATTATAAACCTAATTATTTTGGGTTTTTAAAAAAAAATGTTTTTGGAGGCTGTGTGGGGAGATTGATGATATCGCCACACAAAATAATCACGATTCATAACAAAATCGATTCCCCCCCCCCCATCTCTAATTTATATTATTCCCTTTGGGAAACGTGCTTTGCAATATGAAATTCCAGAACTTATATGACCCTGTACACAGGATAAAACAGTATAGAAGATGAGTGAGTGAGTGAGTGACAATAAGTAATAATATTTTCATTACTTTATGAGATTGCAATAATGAATGCCACAAATTGGTGCGTATTAAAAATGCATAATGTTTTACTGGTAAACGAGATCCAGAGCTACCCCAAGATATTTATTATTTTAAAATCGTGACTAACCAAGCATGAGTGTACACACAAGATTGGTGTTTGTGTGTAGTTTATAAGATCATACTGTATATGGAGTGAAGCCTTCATACTGTACATTACAGTGTGCTCCTGAAGACATACAGCTCTGGAAAAACAAATAAGAGAGCACTGCAATTTACTCCAGAAAACTTCTGGAATGTCATCAAGAGGAAAGACGGATGGATGGTCACAAACCACCAAGCAAAGTTGAGCTGTTTGCTTCTCTTTTTTTTTTTTTTTGGCAAAAAGAGTGGTATAACACTGTTCAACCCTCATTAAAGATGTTATGCTTCACCTACAATTGGAAAAGATGAGATTCTCACTAAAAACAAAAAAGGACAAACATTTTTATACAGCGTGGAAGCCTTTTATTAATTTTTTCCACAAGAAAGCAATAGTGGAACCCCAGACCCCCCACTTTTATTTTATTATTTAAAATTTTTTTTTTTTTTTCTTGTATCATTTGGGACAAATAAAAGAAGTGTATTGAAATGTTGTGCCAATGTAAAAAAAATAATAATAAAGAGAACGTTTAAAAACTGTAAATCAAAGTTATTTTTCCACCAAATACTGATTTCTTGGTGTTACTTAGCCACAATTTGTTTTACAAATTCTTAGCATTTTTTTTTTATTATAAAAAATAAAAAATATTTTATTTGAGTTATTAAAGCTCTGCACATACAGTACTGCATGATCTTGTATTATTTCCATGTGCTGTGATGATGTCATTTTATTTGAATATACTCTCTAAATAACAATAGTTATCATTTTTATTTATTTATTTTTTAAACAAAACTGTTCATCTCACTAATACATGCACCTGTAAAAAAAAAAAAAAAAAAAAAAAAAAGCCATAAGAAACTGATTCTGCTGCAGTGGTCTCTTGTCTTTCCAGACCTGTACTGTAAGTTAACCTAGTTGCAGCATTAGTAATGCAAACTGTAACGCGTTGACGTTTACACGCATGGAGTGTGTTTCCTTCTGTTTTCTTCCTGATCCCGAGTGCCTCTTTTCCTCCACCACACCTACTGTAATATAAGCGCACTCTAAAGGGTGCACTAGGGTTAGGGTTGTGCCGCAGGTGCTTATTTGTCACTAAAGGCGGCTCGCTCCTCGCAGGTCGCTTTGCTTTTGTATGTAATTCTAGGAGTGAGCTTTGCATGGTCCACGCCCCGGGAGTGAGAGAGAGAGAGAGAGAGAGATATGAGCTCAGCACTTCCCCTGGCTGGGTCTTAGTTAGTGTTCACCGAGGATACTGTCAGGGACACACAAAAAGAAAGAAATAAGAGCCGACATGCAGTGCGTACGGAAACAGTCGAAAAGGAGCAAGTCGCAGGAATTACTTCATGAAGAGCAAAGCGAGAAGATCACCAGCGTGAACCTGAAGCTCCTCGGTAGGACCGGCTTCATTCTCCATGATTTATTCTTCACTCTTCATTCAGCTTCTTCTTGGAACATTTTGTTTTCTTGTAACGTTGCAACAATGTAACCAAAATCGTTTCATCTCTGTAAGACGTTGCGCTTTAAGGTTCGATACTTTGTGTAAATCTTTCTATTTCGTGTTATATACAGTAGTTACTGATTCGTTTGATCCTCTGAAAGTTGCTGCTGTCTTTGAAGTGTTGCGCGGAAATTCTTCATTCAAAAAAAGACAGAAAGAAAGCTTTTTTTTCAAGGTTAAACATCCTGAAAAGCCTTTAGTCATTTTGTTTCTTGCCCCCTTTATGCAAGAACATAATGATAGGATTAAATAACCCAATCACAGCCTCTTCCTGTGTGAAAGAGCATCCAGCTCAAGTCACTACATGTACACTATTCTGGTGTTTGTGCTCCGCTATATGGAGTCTGAGTGAGCTTGAAAATGAAACCTCTTTTGTGGTTGTTGGTTTCTTATTTTTTCTTCCACAATGCACGAGAGTTTTACTTCCTGGTTCTCTCTGTTGAGTTATAAATGAAATTAGGTCATTGTTATCACGGATGTTAGATTGATGTATCACAATGCCAGAAGTATGCAAATATTTGTCGTAGCAGAAGATGGATTTAATGCTGTGATTCTGCCGACCTTCGGATCCGGCAAACAAATTTGCATGCATGGATAAATCACGGCGTTTGCACGATCCGCTCAATGAAAAGTTGGTTTGAATGGTCCATCAAGGCTTTCGAAGTAATCGATGTGATTTGGTCTGTGTTGTTCAGGTTTCTCCTCTCTTATTCCTCTGTGCATGTATGTTTCTGATGACTTGCAGGCATGGATGGAGATCCAGACTTGAACTTACTTCTGAAGGGCACAGAGCTCACCAAGGTTCGCTCGGGATCGTGGAAGAAACCGCGATACTTTAAGCTGCAGGAGGACTGCAAGACCGTATGGAAGGAGTCCAAGAAAAAGATGCGTCCAAAGAACACCTGTGAGTCCACCCTACGCGTGTGTACACAGCACAATGGCTAGTGTTGAAACAACAACTACACTGTTTATATAAGTCCAGATGGAGCCAAACGAGGCCTGTAAGAGAGAATGCAAATGTGTCTGAGGTTAAACGAGAGTCCTAGAGTGCATGGTTGCAATGCTCATTGTCGAATAAGAGCCACGAGAGAATGGTTGTGTTTTCGCCGTCTTTTTCAATCCTGATCCTAGGTGTAGAAAGATATTTAAAGGATTTTGGGGGCATTTGGATAAGTACAGTTTAGTCTTAATTTTTACAAATTTCAGAAGCCCGGTACACACTGAAATTGTAATTTACAGACTAGTTGGTCAGACACGCCTCCTGTCCTGTGACAAACTGTACAGAGGACAGGACCACTTTGCTAGGTCTGACATGCATTGAGGACCCGCCTCCTATACAACAACTGACTATACAGAGGACGTCTTGTATAATGTGACAGAGAGACACACCTCATATATGGAGACTAACTATACAGAGGACATACCTCCTATCAAAAGACTGACTGTGAAGAGGACACACCTACTACAGTATACAGAGACTTACTGTACAGAGGGCATCCCTCCTATTAAAAGACCGACTGTACAGATGTACAGAGAACAGGTCTCATTTACTGAGACCAACTGTACAGTGGACACGCCTCCTATCACAAGACTGACGGCACAAAGGACACGCCTCTGTTAGTGTGTAACAACACAGAGGGCATATTGCTTTCCCTGAGACTGACTGCACAGAGGAGTTCTCATTGTGGAACACACTGTGGACACACCTTTGTCCCATACAATTTACTACAAAAGGTCATATTTGTTTTGTTTGTTTTATTTTTTACAATTTTTTTATTGCATTTGCTTTTTGTACTGCTTTATTAGCATCCTGCTGGTAATGTTTAATTGTTTAAACTTAGACCTTTGGTACTGTCTACAATCATGTAGTGTAGAAATTTATAATAAAATATAATATAATGTCTTATTCTATATTAATAGACTCGTCATATGTTTTATACAACCAATAATAACCAATGTAAGCATACGTCTCTTATTGAACGGCTGGGTGGAAAAGAAAAAAGAGAAAAAGCATGATAGCTGCCATAGTGATGCCAGCTTATTGCTCAGACATCTGGGACAGACCATTAAAACAAGCTTTATCCAGCGATTATGGAGCTTTTTTTTATAGATCTGATCACGCTTCAAAACACAGACTACACACAATGCTGTAAAACCAAGAGGCTGAGAGATGATTTGTTGCGTTTTGCATCAGAACAAAGTTCACTCACGTTTTAACTTAACCAAGCGTAGATATAATAAAGAATATATATA
>JAQQZT010000018.1:3323773-3334333 GCA_030068275.1 Clarias platycephalus
AATATTTACACATTAAGTTTACTGAAAGTAAAAACAGTTGAAAGTCAGAGGACGTTTCTTTTTTTGCTGAGTATACAAACAGGAACTCTGATTGGTTAAAAGGTGTTGATTAATTTTCTCTTGACAGTTGTAGGCACAACGTCAAGTGTTTTACATCTTACTTTGAAATGTTAAACGACATGTACACACTCAGAGCCAATCAAATCATAGCCTTCTGTAACCTTTCAGCAGAATATCTGAAGCTGAGACTACCAGAACTGTCTAGGTTCAGGTCGGTACGAGTGAGTGCTGAGGTGTTCTCACAGCGTTCTCGGGGTGGAAGATGTAAGATGCTGGCGAGTTGTCCACTATGATGACGTTGTGTAGCTCTCTGCCGAGTCGACTCAGGTCTTTGACGTAGTTTCCTCTGTGGAACACGCAGGATTCCCGAAAGAGCCTCACCCGAAATACTCCCCACTGGTCCAGGAGGTCGGCCACGGGGTCAGCGTACTGCAACAAAGGTTTACAGGGTCACCAGAGGAGCGGCATGAACGGCACTACAACCTCCTGAGTATAAACAGAGCAAACAGAACTGATTCATCTGTTTTATAGTTTCTAGGAAGAGCCACAAAGTGACATGCAAATCTCCTCCGCCACACTGGTTTTAGCCTCAGGGTGTGTGGGTGTGTGTGTGTGTGTGTGTGTGGTGGGGGACTTACCTGCTTCATTTAAATCAGAGATAAATACAGGCAATCAGAAAAAGAGCTTCGCTAATAAGCGTACAGCCGTTCGACTCGCAGCCTACCGCACGTTACAAATGCGGGCTAGCAGACAAAGCGCTACTCTACAAGCGCCAGCCTTTGACTCTTAACAACTACTGCTGCATGAACAACTAAACAAGACATACAAAAAAAAAAAAAAGAAAAGAAAAAAGCAGCGCCTGAGACACGGCAACAAAAGAAAGCTTCACAAACTTTTTGTCTGAACAAGACGTGAAAGCTCTAGGCTCTGCGGGCTAGCGGTCCTCTAACACTACCGGCGCACATTCTGTACGAGTCATGTAGGCTGGAGAGACACTTACCCATGCATTAGCGGCTAAAACAAATGCTGGCCACATAGAGACAGAAAAGGAAAAAAAAGCAGGAAAAGGTTTCACAACTCATTCACAAGCTTTCTGTCATGCTTCAAGTGAAACGTCACATCAAGAGGTGTAGAGAGACTGTTAAACTCTATCAAACTCTAGAGAAACTGTTCGAAATGTCAATCAGGAATAAATCATGTATTATAAAAGGTCCTGGTGGAGTCTAAACTAATCTGAACTTCTGGTACTTACACACGTGGACAAAATTGTTGGTTCCCTTCGGTCAATAAAGGAAAAACTCACAATGGTCACAGAAATAACTTTAATCTGACAAAAGTAAATAAAAATTCTATGAATGTTAACCAATGAAAGTCAGACATTGCTTTTCAACCATGATTCAACGGAATTATTTATAGGGGCATGTTTCAGCTCCTTCCAAAGATGCTCAATAGGATTGAGGTCAGGGCTCATAGAAGGCCACTTTAGAACAGTCCAATGTTTTCCTCTTAGCCATTCTTGGGTGTTTTTAGCTGTGTGTTTTGGGTCATTGTCCTGTTGCGAGACCCAGGACCTGCGACTGAGACCGAGCTTTCTGAAACTGGCCAGCACATTTATCTCTAGAATCCCTTGATAGTCTTGAGATTTCTTTGTACTCTGCACAGATTCAAGACACCCTGATTTGTTTTCAACAATGGTGTCCTCCTTGGTCGTCTCCCATGTACTCCACTTTGGCTCGACGGATGATGCGATCCGACACTGATGTTCCTTGAGCATGAAGTTCACCTTGGATCTCTTTAGAAGTCTTTCTGGGCTCTTTTGTTATCATTCGGATTATCCGTCTCTTTGATTTGTCATAAATTTTCCTCCTGCGGCCACGTCCAGGGAGGTTGGCTACAGTCCCATGGACCTTAAATTTCTGAATAATGTGTGCAACTTTAGTCACAGGAACATCTAGCTGCTTGGAGATGGTCTTATAGCCTTTACCTTTAACATGCTTGCCTATAATTTTCTTTCGAATCTCCTGAGACAACTCTTTCCTTCGCTTCCTCTGGTCCATGTTGAGTGTGGTACACACCATGTCACCAAACAACACAGTCATATTTTCATTTTTTTTTTTTTTTTTTTAGGAGTACCATCATTTTTGTCTAGGCCTGTTCCATGAGTTTATTTATTTATTTTATAATTCCTTTGAAGCATGGATGAAAAGCAATGTCTGACTTTCACTGGTTAACATTCATAGAATTTTTATTTATATTATTACTCTTGTCAGATTAAAGTTATTTCTGTGACCATTGTGAGTTTTTCTTTCATTGACCGAAGGGTACCAACAATTTGGTCCACGTGTGTAAACAGAAAATGTTCATTATTTTTTAACAAACTTGTTTTTCTATTTATTGATACAAAAAAAAAAAAACAAGAAAAGAAAAAAGAAAAAAAACTGAATTGAACAGAATAAAAAGTCTGATTCGTTTGCACAATGTTTATATAAACTACCAGTCAAAAGTTTGGACACCCCTTTTAGCGCCATGGACATGACCTTCATGTCTTAAAATAACAAATGACTGTTGGTGTTACTTAATTACATAATTCCATATGTGTTATTTCATAGTTTAAAAAAGAAATTCAGTATTGTTACAGAAAAAAATTCCAAACTTTTGTGTGTGTGTGTGTGTATGTATGTGTATTGATAATATTATGATTTTATATATAAAATCATAATATCAAATATATCACAATATAACTCATAGCAATAAATTTGTATTAAAATATTAACATTTTTACTTTTCCTGAAGTGTATAAATTTTTGCTGACTGTGTGTAATGTATATACAGTATAAAATCTATAAATATGATTTAAAATAAATAATGAAAATTTTATATATATAAATACAAAAAATAAACAAACAAGGCATTTTTTAAAACCCACTTTCTGTGCATCCAGTTTGAGCTGGTTAATATTTACTTTTCCATCGTGAAACATGAACTAGAGCCTCGGGCGTCTGTCAACTTTTTTTTTTTCGAACGCGGAGTGGAAAAATGCCGGCGGGAAGCGTGTGTGTGTGTGTGGGGCTGGGGGGCGTACCTGGGTGTGTAAAATGATCTTACCGCAAGCTCCTTTGTAGTGTTTATGAAGCTAAAGTGTATTGTATTGTTGTTGTTTGGAGGTATTATGGGATGTCGTTGTGGGGCTCAAACCTTGGCTAGGCTGGCTGTAAAGAGCACGCACTCGAACAGCTCTCCCATCTTCTGCAGGAACTCGTCCACATGCGGTCTCTTCAGAACGTACACCTGGAACGGAGACACGCCCTTTACTCCAACATGCTCGGAGCAAACACACACACACACACAGCGCACTGTACAGACACAGAGTCCGGCCTTGTTATGCAAACACGTCGCTAATGGCGGCAGGATCGCTTCTTTGTAGATGTAAAGCTGCCACCCAGTGCAAGTAATCATGAATAGGCCAACCAGGACAGACACAGCCTATCCTGGATTACTTGAACGAGGGAGCGGCCAAGATTGGACAAGCACACTGAAAATGACATTTGGTAAACACAATTACACTTTTAATTATTAATTTATCATTCAGCAGTTTGATAATATAACTTTTTTTTAAAGGTAGATTTAAGATACATAATTCAAATGCTGTCCATTTCAGGTTCAAAAACAAGGTTTAAAACAACCTAAGGGGGTTAAATATTTATGCACAGCATAAACGTAAGTATCAGAATGAATTTTTTTTAAGAAGAACAACTAAATGTGCTTGTACAGTTTTACGATACCCTACCTGATGCACCGTGCCATCGATCTCCACCGGTACGATGAAATCAGCATTACTAATAGGCTGTGAGGAAAGAAAACGCCATAATAGATCATTACTCACTGAAATAGAAAGAAAAAAATTAAATAAATAAATAAATAAATAAGCTCCACTTCTGTTATCACCTCTAAAACATGAGGGGGGGTGGGGGGGGGGTAGGGGGAAGGTTGCGCAACAAAACACTATGTATACTGTAATAGTTCCTTTAACCAACAGCAGGGGGCGCCTGTGTCCTTTCAACACAAACTAACATGAATAAGGGTTATAAAAAAATAATAATACAAATGTAACTGCTGTAATACAATAAACATAATAATAAAACAGAACATCTTCACTATCCAGCTGAAAGAGATGCACACTCGCAAAAACAGGACTGGATCATTTAAAGCAGAATTCAAGACTGCACATGCCTTGTAAGTATTTGCCTCCTGGACAGTTTTGACTTCCGTCTTAAATTATCTCCCGAGTCGAGGAATCTCCCTTCCTAAAATACCTGTTTAGTCACTTCTCCCATCGGCCTCTCGTCGGCACACTTTTTACCGGGATTAACGAGACGGCCGCAGACAAAAAAAAATAAATCCCCAGACGAATTTAATCTGAAGGAATCTCAGATCCGACTACGGTCGGGTGATTTGCTCAGAAGGTTTCGCGCTCTTCTGACCTCTGCTGCACGCAGTTCGCACGTATCGAGGTCACGATTAAAACTCTAGAGCTCACTAGGGGCAGCAGCGATCACGCTCTTAATCCTCAGCATTCTCTTAATCCTCATTCTACTTTAATCGACCAGACAATTTAGGGCGCGTCACTTCATTTCAAGTATCTAAGTAGGCGAAGGATCCCGAAAAGTTTTTTTTTTAAAAAGAAGTTAGTAAAATGTATTCAGATTGTCTTTCCCATGACAAATCCTGAATAAAACTGAGTAAAACAAAACGAAACAAAAAAAAAACACTATTTGCCTATAAACAATGCCTATTTGCAATAAACAATGCAATTTATTTTTAATTACGATCCCATTTGACTCCCTCTCATAAACACTAAACAGATTTTAGCCAGCTGCAATAATAATCTAAATCTGTACATGCATGTGCAAGCTATTTTTTCCTCTTCTATTTTTATTTCTTCTTCCTTTTCTTTCCTTCCTTCCCCTCCTCCTCGCTCCCTCCCTCCCTCTCCTAGCAGTGCTTTAACCATTTTAAGCAAAATAAAAATTTAAATACATTTTTACCAAGCCCTTATTGTGCTCCGAATAAGGATGATTAAAAATTATTTAAAGTAAAAAAATATATAAATATATTCACAGGAAACACTTATCTAGCTGAGCATAATGCATACAGCACAACAACGTTTAGCACATGTCATGGAAAATAAAGAGTATTAAAGACGATATAAGACAAAGATAAAGCCTACATCCACACAGAACCCTCACCGCAGCCAGGAAGTGAAGCATTCGCTTATTTTCATTACTCGGCATTAATGCGTTTAACTGAATAACTAGCTCGGGGTTCGATTTCATTAGCTCATGGGTTCCCAGGCAACCAAAACATGAGACAAGGCACCACTGAGATGGGACAGCTGATGCGTTTACAGTTTTGGCCAGCCCAAATAATACACATGCCTACCCACCTTGAAGGAACTGTGCACCAGTGTCTCGTCCAGGTCGATCACCACGCACTTCTTCCCGTAGTCGTTGATGTTGACCTCTGGGAGGAGGTATTTCTCCGGAGGCTGGAGGGACAGAACACATGATGAGGATGAGAAAGGACGAGGTGTCGAAACTAAAAATTCTGAAGCTGCAGCAGATCGAGGTGGCTGGTAAAAGCGTTAAAAGGAATGCAGTCAGCAGCAGCAACATTCCAACTTCACACCACAGATTTCATTAAAAAAAAAAAAAATTTTAAGGAGGGGAAGGGGAGAGGTCAAAGGCAAACAAGAGATGACGGTGGAGCAAACCGGTACAGAGCGTTCGCGTGGTGATGATCCTACGCTTTCTCACTGTGTACGTGTGTGTGTGTGTGTGTGTGTGTGTGTGTTCTGTCAGGAAAATAATCAATAACGAGAACCTCAAAGATCAGGAGGCCAAAAACTGTGATAAGCTTCGCAAACATGAAGCATTTCTGTGTGTCGAGAGAATGAATCACTCGTCTACTCCAGCCTGGTGTTTTATTGGGGAAAACGGACGATGGTGAAAAACTACGTCTGAGATTCATCACCAGCCAAACGGTGCATGTGTAATTATAAAATTAACTCCATTATAATCTTAATCATCATTACGCAGGACATCTGATTACGATGTGTCCTGATACTGAGATGTTTTAATACTTATTCGTAGTAAATAAAAAATACAAATAAAATACAAATTTAATAAATTAAATTAAAAAAAAAAAAAAGAAAAGAAAAAGAAAATATCTGAAAAAAAGTTACAAATAATAAAATAAAAATAAATAAATAAAATCCTAAATTAACTATATTTATGTATGCAATTATAAATATCATAAGAAAACACCTCGGTCATTTAAATATTTTTAATATTACCATTATGCAAAGTTAGATAAAATTTGTACAGAATATGCTAAAAAAAAAAAAAAAGTTACATATATTACCGTTGTACAATTTTAAAGTTTAAGTTTTTAATATTTTTCAAACAAAATTTGTAAACGTTTTAACATTTAATTAAAATTTATTTAAAATGCTTTCAAACTAAATGTCAAACTAACCAACTTTAACTAGTCATCTAGTGAAAAGCAATTAAAAGCAAAATACTTAAATATATAAATATCTTATGATAGTAAAGATTTAAAATATATATTTTAACAACAAAACTGCTGGAAAAAAATCTGTTTAAAAAAAGAGGTGGTGGGCTAATCTTTAATAATTTTAAGGATTCAAAACTACATTTTAATAAAATATCGTCTGCTTCTAATTAGTTTGAAAGTAATTAAAATATTTATATCAATAAATTTTTTTACAATTTTTAAACAAAACAGCTTCTGGTCATTTAACAAAGAAAATTGCATCATTTAAAAAAATTTAAGATTTATATTTGCACCAAATCTTAACCAATCAATTATTCCAAAAATAATTTCCACAAAACTTTAATATACATACTGTAGATGTTAATAAGATGATGTTTAAATTTCAAAGATATCATGATACCTACAGGATATATCTCAGAAAAACCTACTGTAAATGATCGCAACACTAATAATACATCATCAACACAACACACACAAGGAGAACCCTATTCCATTGTGTTAGCGCGTTTTCTATTCCATGTCTCAACGTCTCAGCGTCTGGTTTGTGAGAACATAAAGCCTTGGTACGGTCTACGCCTGCTTTTATTAAAAAAAAACAAAAACAAAAAAAAAAAAGCCTTGACCCAGGATGTGTGTTGTCAGAAACATTCCAGCCAGCGCAGCGATTTTAAAAATGTAGCGGCACGTGCAGAATCCAAAGCAAACAGGAAGAAGATTGGTGACAGGAACTGAGCCAGTACAGAGGGGGAAAAAACCAAAAGAACCCCGCTCACTCGGCATGCAAAAAGAAATGGATAAATACTTTTTTTCTTCTTTTTTTTTTTTAATCACACGCAAGCATGAGGAACCAAAAAAGGGGGGTAATACATACACCGGGCACAGGGACGACCTCAGCCTGGTCACACTGGGCCACGACACACCCCGGGAGAGATGGAGACGGAGAGAGTACACAAACACAGGACGGGTGAGGGGAGACAACAAACACACAACACGTTCCAGTGCAGAGAGATAACAATGAGGCAGACAATGGGAAACGCAGAGCAAAAACTGAAAATGAAAACAAAAAAGGGGAGGGGGGAAGGGGGGGGGGGAGGATGGGGGGTCAAGATGGTCTGGAGGGTTTTAGGATACCTTTGAGATGTCATCTAATTTCAGTCCAGAGAAGCAACAGCAATGGATTTAAGTTAGTACACCATTTAACTACACTGCTGAGAACATGATCAAAAGGACCCGAGAGTCAAAAGAAAACATCTCCTCAAACCAACATGAAGTTTCACCCCGAGCGCGGTCCGTCAGCTGACCTGTCTCTGTTGTTCAGTCTGATGATCTGGTCTGGTGGATTCAGCTCACGTTTAAAGTGACTACCTAATCTCAAAAACACTCGCTTATCCGATTCCTGACCAACTGAGCCGTCACTACTCTGTTTTTAACTTCATAGCACTTTTGTTCCGTTAAGAGAAAGTCTGAAAGTTGAAATTTTACTTGAAATATTTCATATTTAATGTTTATATGATAGATACTGTACGTCTATCATTAAAAAGCACGGCATGTGAAAGCCAAATTCATTTAGACTGACTCCTTCTATTACACGAAGCAAAGATATTAACAAATATTATATGTCATTTTTTTTATTTCATAAAAAATTTATTTGCCTAAAACATTATAATAAATTGATTAATAAAAAAGCAAAAGCTAAAAATTTACATTTATAGATACTTTTTACTGCCATTAGTTTACCGATTTACATTTTTGTATTAATTTTTAAATATATTTTAATATACTTTATTTGTTATAGATGTTCGTTATTATTGTAATGTCTTTATATTACTAATCATGAAACTTTTTTTTTTTACATTTTTAATTGTCTCAAAAGAGTACCAAATTGATTAATAAAAAAGCAAAAATTTACTTTTAAAACAAATTATTTTTATTGCCATTAGTTTACTGATTTACCTTTTTAATAATTTTTTTTATATATTTTTATTCATTTATTTTATTTCTCATCACCGTTGGTGTTGTAATTTCTTTATTTTACCCCGAAACCCATTTGACTCAAAATAAATTAATAAAAAAAAATAATAAAGCAACAAGTTATTTTTATTGCCATTAACTTCATTGTCATTAGGTTTACTTTATGTTTCTTTCTTTTTTATTTACTTATTTATATTACTGTTGCTAATAACTGTATAATCAGTTTTATATAGTTTTCTTTGAATATTTTAATCCAAAGAAAGAATTAATTAAGAATAATTAAGAATTAATATAAGAATAATAAATTAACTTTATTAATTAACTTAATGTCTTTGTTAATTAACTATAAAAAAAAATAAATAAATAAAAAAGACAGCACCATTATTATTATTCATCTTGTTACTATTATTATACTACCACATTATTTATTTATTTAGCGGCATTGGATGATAAATTTTCTATTTTAATGACAGAAAATTTATATTCACTTGACTTAACATAAGTAAAACTAATTATTTACAAATCATTCAAACGCCAGTGGAATTTATTATTACTGTCTAATTTTACTTTTAAATATCATCATCATTTTGCCTCAAGCAATGTAACAGGGAAAAAAAAAAAAAAAAAAAAAAAACATACAAATATTATTAATAATAAAATTTTTAAACTTCTAACAAACAGAGTAGTCACTATTATTAATAGCAGTAGTATCTGAATGCTGTCTGAGGTCAGCGTGCCATGATACAACTGAAACTTCTGACTGTTTATAAAATATGAAACTGGCAGGTCTGAGCTTCTCCGTTCTGTCCTGGCTGATAAACTGTGGTCTGGATCAAGGGGAAAAAGCGTGGGCACTCTCTCTCTCTCTCTCTCTCTCACCTTTGGCGGCGCTCCATTCTCCTCCACTGGCGGAGGCAGGGGGCTGCTGGTGTTGTTGTTGGTGCTGGCGGGAGGATCGACTTCATAACTCCGCAGGCAGCAGAAGAACGAGCTGAATAAACTGCGGTGACTTTTCTTCTTCAGGCTGCTGCTGGACAGCGAAACTGAGCCAGAAGAGAGAGAGACACAACACAACACGCGATATGTTACGGGAAAGAATTTATCACAATAAAGATAATATTAGGTTCTCGCTTGGATGCAAGCAATTTGTTGATGTGACGAAGCGTTGCTGTTATCAGTATGATTGTGATCCTTTTCCTTTAACAACACTTACTACCATTATTTTTTTTATTATTCACCAAGAAAACTACACATACTCTCACTCATTTATAGTCAGATTCATGTTCAGACAGTTCATGTAACCTCTATTATAGCAGATATTAACCTCAGCATCATGTCTTTCTCCAAATCAACTAAAACCCCAAAAGTGCTCTGAAACTAGAGACTCCTTCCATAAATGTTAAACATCTCCAGCCAGAAAGGTTCACTAAATCAACAATTAAAGAGATGCATTATTTTATTATTAGTCTTAAATTATGCAGAGCACCCATTAAAAGCAAGCTTGTGAAAACTGTTACTATAATTAAATGAAAATGAGAAAATAAATAAATAATCAACACATTCCGACCAATCAGAACTCAACAGCAATACTGTTTACCAGATATTACACGTGAATAAGATGTAAAAAAGTTTAAGAATTCACTTCCTTCTTCTTTTTTTTTTTTTTTTTTAATAAATGCTCTGGTTGTGAGACTGGACTCCTGTAATAATATAATTTATTATTATTATATTATTTTTATAATTATTGATTTATTATTCTATCTATTTCATATTTTATATTTGAATATTTTCTTTTCATACTCCATTTTTCTGAATTTTATTTGAATACTCAGCTGTTAAAACATTTCATACATTCACAGTAGGGGTGGGCGGTATACCAGTATACACGGTTAACCGGTAGAAATTTGTCAACCGGTAGAGATTTTGGTCTATCGTCTTAACCGCGGTTGAGATCAC